>JARFXV010001012.1:0-364642 GCA_031761425.1 Cosmopolites sordidus
ATGTGCCTTCGCCGATAAAGTAGTTTTTATGGCAAACCATGAAACATATTAACAAATGAACCTTATATTAATAATACGGAATTAATTCTTAAATTAAAACTCGAAACAAAGTTGAATACAGAAAACAGTAAAGTGATTGCTCTTATAAAAAATAATAAAAGATACAGATTCAGATAGATGGAATCCAAATAGAACAGTTCTAATATTTGGTGTCATATTGGAGGAAAAAGGAAATCAAGAGATCTGACCAAGAGAAAGGAAAAGCAAATAAAATGTATTTTGCTGTAAATAAATAATTTTTGAATAGAAAAAAAAATAACGAAGCAGACAAAAATAAATATATTGTATTTAAAGTCATATACAGACCAATTTTTTACATGTGGAAGCGAAACACGTGTCTTCGCAAAACAAGAAAATGAAAAGCAACCGGCTATTGTAGATTCAGTGGTGGCTCGTGGGTTTTTAAAGTGGAAGGGCGTAGAAGAAAATAATGCTGCTGAGGATTTTTGTTTTGTTTTCCCCTTCCTCCTTTTTTGCTTTTCGTGCTATTGAAACCCTATACAAGAGGTGACCCAGGAAAATGAGTTAAAGGAAAGAAAATGAAACGGAAATAAAATATGATGTTTTGCTCTGAAAATTGTTTACTGTGATAAATGCAGGAGGGGCGGCCCCCCAACGCCCTCCTTCACGAGTCGCCACTGTGTAGATTCAGTACTTTATTAAGAGTACGAGGATTTAAGAATATTGATATAATCAGATATTGAAAAGTAACAGGAGATCTAACAATAGAACATGTAGGAAAATACCTCGAACATTCACAACTAGGGAATAGGGAACGAGGTACCCGCTAAGCAGATTTACAGAAGATGCCCAAGAGAACCAAGGTATACGAAAAGGAAACAAGGAATGGGAAAGCATGGCAAGAGGCCGCAAATATATATTGATGAACAGAGAAAACTGGAAGTGGATATATATATATATATATATATATATATATATATATATATATATATATATATATATATATATATATATATATATATATCATCATCATCATCATCATCATCATCATCAGCCCATGTCGATCCACTGCAGGATGAAGGCCTCTTCAGCATGTTTCCAACTTTCACGGTCCTGGGCTTTCCTCTGCCACTCTGGTCCAATATACTTAACGATGTCATCAATCCATCGTGCTTTCCCTATTTTTCCCTTTTTCCTCCGAAAATACTTCGAACATCCACAACTAGGGAATAGGGAACGAGGTGCCCGCTAAGCAGATTTACATTATTATTATATTGATGAACAGAGAAAACTGGAAGTAGATATATATATATATATATATATATATATATATATATATATATATATATATTATATATATATATATATATATATATATATGTAGTATATATATATATATATATATATATATATATATATATATATATATATATATATATATATATATATATATTTGACGTCCAATAAATATGCATTCTTTAAGTTTTGCATCACTTAATTGAGGAAATATTTTTTTTAGGAACTTGAAACGATTACCTTCTTTGTCCATGGCTTTGACAAAGTTAATCATTAGTCCAAGCTTAATATGGAGAGATGAAAGAAACACTTTTTTGGGTTAACAAGGGGTGCATATTTGATGTTTTGAAGTACAAGGTTGAAAAGAAGTTCTATGAGGCTATCTTTCTTACTGTAATGTTCTTTTGTTGCTATATTGTCCCATAGGCACAAAAACAGCAATACATTGTAAAACCCTCTTGAAGTTCTAGCAATATACCCTATCACTTTTAAATCCCCACAAATATCCCACTGATATTGCTCATATTTAACGCGATTTAGTAAAGTTGCTAAATCCTCATAGGTTTCTTTCATTGTCACTGAACTGAATGGCGCTAAAGGAATAGGTTGGTTTAAGTTTCCATTATGAAACAAGACTGCTTTTAATCTATATTTCGATGAATCTATGAAAATACGCCACTCGAAAGGTACATGTTCCATATTAAGCTCATTCATTACACAGTCAACATCACAACAGACACATAGCGATACTTCCATTTTATAAAAACTTGAAAATATTACATTTCGTTTTAGATAAAGTGAAACACTTTCATTTTTAACTAACAGGTTTCATTGTTTAAGTCTGGAACCAAGAAGTTCCAATTTTTGTTTTGACAATCACAGGTCATGTACCAAATTATTTAATTCATTCTGAGTTATTAAGTGAGGTTCACTGGTAGTTGTTATAAATGTTGGGTCACAACTGGTGTTCTCAGAAAGTTGTGGATCAGATCCTAATGAAGAATTAGAATCATCGAGAAACACGTAGTACAGGTTTCCTGATTAGGTGAGGATTAAAGCTGAAATCGGTACCGTTAGTTCCTGGCTCTAAGGAAGTTTGCTTTTTTGAAATCCCTTCTGTTTTAGTGATGCAAAAGTATTAATCACTTACATGGTCAGTAGGTTCTCTAAACACCATAGGAACAGCAAACGGTATATCATTTTTCTTGCGATGCATTCACTGCACTAAATTTACGTGACAACTCACACAGCAAACATGAGGACAACAGACACATAGCGATACTTCCATTTTATAAAAATTTGAAAATGCTACATTCCGTTTCTGGTAAAGTGAAACATTAATGCATTTTTGTCTAACAGGTTCCACTGTTGAAGTCTGGAACCAAGAAGTTCTGATTTTTATTCTGACAATCCCAGGTCACGTACCAAATCATTTAGTACATTCTATGTTATTAAGTGAGGTTCACTGGTAGTTGTTAAAAATGTTGGGTCACAACTGTTCTTCTCAGAAAGTTATGGGTCAGATCCTGATGAATAATTAAAATCACCGGGAAACATGTTGTCCAGGTTTGGCAATCGGTTCCGGTAATTCCTAGCTATGAGGAACTTGCTTAAGTGCAGAAGGCAAATTTGGATACTGAATTTTGTTTGAAATTGAAAGAAAATTTGAAAAATTTGAAAGAAATCTAACATTACATATATACGCCATCCGATGGGAAGTCGGCGAGAGTATAGGTTGCTGACTGTGGATGGGATTTCCTTATTCTTGACGGAAGAGGATGTGTCGGTACCCAGACGAGCCTGAACATCAAGAGACGAAACATGTGCCCTCCAGTTGCAGGGATGGGTGGGGCTCGTTCACGGTCAAGCGCCTAACATATACATATATATATATATATATATATATATATATATATATATATATATATATATATATATATATATATATATATATATATGTTATAATGAATTCATATAGTGATGAATAATTAAAATCACCGGGAAACATGTTGTCCAGGTTTGGCAATCGGTTCCGGTAATTCCTAGCTATGAGGAACTTGCTTAAGTGCAGAAGGCAAATTTGGATACTGAATTTTGTTTGAAATTGAAAGAAAATTTGAAAAATTTGAAAGAAATCTAACATTACATATATACGCCATCCGATGGGAAGTCGGCGAGAGTATAGGTTGCTGACTGTGGATGGGATCTCCTTATTCTTGACGGAAGAGGATGTGTCGGTACCCAGACGAGCCTGAACATCAAGAGGCGAAACATGTGCCCTCCAGTTGCAGGGATGGGTGGGGCTCGTTCACGGTCAAGCGCCTAATATATATATATATATATATATATATATATATATATATATATATATATATATATATATATATATATATATATATATATATATATATATATATATATATATATTCTCTCTAGTTTTCCAGTTGTGTCTTATCATCTTTTTTGAAGAGTATATTCAAGAGAATTCAGGACTTGCATTAATCGAGTATTTTATTGAGTTTTAATTATTTAATTAATTTCATTTTAATTATTTAATAAATATCGAGCAATTACGCAGTTTAACATTAACATTGTGCAGCACTCAGGTATTATTCAATATATTTTTTTTATAAAATACCAATATACCAAAATTATGTATGTGTTAAAACATACATAATTTTCATATATACATTATCATTTCATTACATACATTCATACATTCATCATTTCATATACAATAATCATATATACATTAAAGAAATGATTATGCTTATAAACACAAGGGAATTATTTCTTAATAAAAATACAATTATATAATTAAAAAAAAAATGCAATGATGTAACAACAAATATTTGTTACTCTAATTCTTTAACCTCAATGATCATCCCCTAAAATTACGAGATTAAGTTAGGGTTGGTTCGTTAAACACATACACGCAGAGGGTGGGTTTCGCTCCATTCATTCGATTGCCCAGGGACACATTAATCATTTTGTGTTTTTAGCCTTGCTATGTTACCTTAACAACGGCAAAATTCTCGAGCTAGGTGTAGTTGGGACTATCGTCTAGACTCTCTTTTATCTTTTTAGTGGATTATCATAGTACAGGATGAGCATTCACTCCAGTGATTATCTAAAAAGAAGATTTATCGTATTAATATACAGGTAAAAGCTACTGAAAATAATTTAATTAGGCATTTTTTCAATTCACAGAAAACTATTTCCAGCTAATGTAGTATATTGTTTATTCAACTTGTGTGTCACAAAAATAACTTGTTTTAAACGATTATTGAGGTTTAAATGATTTTAAAGTGTTAATTTTAAGGTTAATATTAATTAACACATTGGTTAGTAGAAAAAACATTTAATTGGACGTTGACCTGCTCATGAGGGCTCACGTGGGATCTTTGTGCGTAGAGTTTAGCAAATGGAAGAATATATACTGACCAACATTGCAATGTGAACAAGCGGTATATTTCAAAACAGTTTTTGCAGGCTGTTATCTAGATAAAGATTTCGTATATTCGTTACAGTACTATGATAAAAAGTAAGGTGCCTTTGGTAAATAAAACACAAATTATTTATTTATTTATCCAAGTATATTATGTCTCCTTTAAAGTAATTCACTCTCACTGCAAAACACATATTCCAGCGTTTTTTTCAGTCTTCGAAACAAACTCAACTTTTGGAATTTTCTTTAAAGTCGCCAGCGCATTCTCTTTATAAGCTTCTATAAACCCAAAACAGCATCCTCGAAGAGATTTCTTGCGTCGAAGACCAAGAAAATGTTGTGTCTTATCTGGTGAATATGGGGTTTGTGGAATGGAATTTGTTTGATTTTTAGTAAAAAATTGAAGAATAATTAATTGATGAAAATTATTAAATTTAAACTAATAAAGGCTGAGTTCGATGGTGCATTATGGTGATGAATAAACCATGAATTCATTTGCCATAAACCTGGACGGTTTTCTTAATCGGTGATTACTCAGTAGAAGATCTTTGATTCTGATAATGTTTTCTCCATTAGTCGAGATGTAAGGTCTTCCTGAACAGGTCACTAAAGCCCTTGCACAATTTTTTTGACATGGTTTCATTGCTATAACATTTTTAATGCATCATCACAAGATATTTCGTTTTTAGACAAAATTTAATGCAAATTAATTTTCAAAAATTCTGAATAAATATTTTTAATAACTATAAAAGACGCTATATTTTTTTATTTAACAAGTGAAATAAAATGAAAATTCATATCATTGTCACATGTCAAGGTTAGTTATATCAACTTAAAAATATTGTTTTTAATATATTAAAAAAAAAATTGGTGCCTAGAATTTTATAACTTATTTTAGCTATATTTGGGACACTAAATCTAAATATGAAATCAGTTTTTCTCTATCTGCTTTACTTTTTTAGATACATCCCCTTATATATTAATGAGCGAAAAGCCAGGGCTTTATTTGTTGCAGTTGTCGGAAATTTTTTGGGCAAACACGAAGCTGAAAACTATGTTGAACTGGTAAACAAGATGCAGACTGGTAAACAGTTTCAGATTCCTTGGGTGTAACATGAGCATTAAGGTGCATGAGCATTAAGGTGCACTATTGACACAGCCATTTGGACCGTTTTCCTCAAAATTTAGGAGACACAAGTGAGGAACAAGGTGTAAGATTTCACAAAGATATTAAAACTATGGAGGACCGCTACCAAGGAAGATGAGATACGCACATGATTGCAGATTACTGCTGGCGTTTAAAAAGGGAGTGTTCCAAAATACATTCAAGAATGTCACGGAAAAGAAGTTTCTGAAGTATTCAGTGACTAGTTGGTTTCATCGATGACTTTTCCTCTATCCTTGTATATAATAATATTTGTATAATATAATAATAAAAATTCCGTGTTTTAATACCGTATATTAACGTATATTTCACTAAAATGTTATATCTTAGAAATTCCAACTGCTAGGTAAAAATTAATGCTATATTTGAATTCAGGGCATCAAATTCGTATGAAATCAAGTCCAAATACTCTGGCACCGAAACAACTGGTGGGCTATATTATCTACCTGTATATTTTGATCTAAAGCAATCCGTTTATTTCCTCATTTTTAAAGCATTTTTGTACTTAGCTTCAGTTTATCTTTCTATAAATCGTAGCAGTGAGTTCTATTTTAGAACTGCGGAGCTATAATTTCAGACAGGAAAATTTTAGAAGTGATATTGTATCATATAGACACATTTCATTCTAAATTAAAAGATATACAACTTTGCTCCCGCCGTGTTTTTTTTCAAAATTCAAGGTTTCATTGTAAAAAACTGGTTATAAATTTATGATATAAGGTATTGCCCATCAATGGTCATTACTTTCTCCCATCTTTCAAACAGCATTCGAATCCCGCGTTGAAAAAACTGGTCATCTTTCGAAGCGACCTACGAATCGACCCAATTTTTGACTTCTTCATAAATTCGGAAGTACTGATCAGCCAGGACGTGTGCCATCGATCGAAACAAGTGATAGTCAAAGGGAGCATCATCTGGAAAATACGGCGGGTGGGGTAAGACACTTCCGATTTCAACGTTTCCAAGTATGTTTTGACAACTTTCGCAACATGGGACCGAGCATTGTCATACTGCAAAATCACTTTATTGTGTCTTTCGCTGTATTGCGGTCGTTTGTCTTTCAATACTCGACTCAAATACATTAATTGCGTTCGATAACGATCCCCTGTGATTGTTTCAGATGGTTTTAACAGCTCATAATACACTACACCGAGCTGATCCCACCAAATACAGAGCATGATCTTGGAGCCGTGAATATTCGGTTTGGCCATCGGCGTGGAAGCGTGGCCGGCATATCCCCTTGATTTTCGACGCTTGGGGTTATCGTCGATTATAATAAATCCATTTTTCGTTCTCAGTTATAATGCGATTCAGAAATCCCTTTCGTTTTTGCCTTTCAAACAACTATTCACAAGTAAACAAACGGTCTTCAATATTTCTCGGTTTCAACTCATATGGCACCCAATATCCTTGTTTTTGGGTCATTTCCAGGTGTTTGAAGCATTTTGAAATTGCTTGTTGAGTCACTCCTAATGATCTTGACAACTCTTCTTGACTTTGACACGAGTCTTCATTAAGCAATGCATTATTCTTCATCTTTAAAAAATTTCGCTCTTCCATCGTCATGCCGGTTTTCGACTTAAAAATCACCGCTCTTGAAGCGTTGAGACCACTACAAGTGTCTGAGAGCATTCGTGGAGCCTTAGCCGTAGATTTCTTCATATTAAAGAAATAAATTAACACTTCCCGCAAACGACGAGAATTTCGCTCATAAACTGACATTTTTAATCGCGCATATCTTTATGTTATAAACACAAATCGATGATGCTATGGAGTTGTTTGCAAGATGCCCAAATGTATTGCATGCCGTCTATGTATTTATTTCGATGACTACGTACCGCTAACGCCATCTATTGGAAAACGGCGGGAGCAAAGTTTTATACTTTTTAATTGTACCGAATCTAATGATATTCCGCGACATTTAGTTGTATCTCTAATTCTCCATGGTGGGTCATAATAAAGATTAAATCCCTGACTGCATTCATATATTGATCACAGACAGTTTTCCAGTGCAATCCTCATTTTGATGTATTCGTGGCCTTGTTCCATTAAAAAATGATACTGAGAACCATCAGGAATGAGTTTAAGTAGTAAGTATTGATTCCTGATGATTCTCAGTATGTACAATTTCTTCTCTAACGATATTGTGCAAAATTTCTTATATAGAAATAGTGAATATATATCCAACGGTTGTGCATTAGGTCAATGCATATAAAAGAAAAATATTTTTTAACAGAACAAGGCCACGAATACATCAAAATGAGGATTGCACTGGAAAACTTTCTGTGATCAATATATGAATGCAGTCAAGGATTTATTCTTTATTGTGATCCAACATCGAGAATTAAAGATACAACTGAACGTCGTGAAATATCATTAGATTCAGTACAATTAAAAGGTATCAATAGAAATAGTTGTGTTCATTCAAAAGTATATCCTTGCTTTGTTTATAATCACAATTTCTAAAATTATATACTAAATATAATACTATGATCAAAAAATGAAAATAATTAGGTGACTAATAAAAAATATACTAAGTATTTATTTATTCATCCAGATTTATTTTGGCTCCTTAAAAATGATTCCCTCACACCGCCATATATTTATTCCAACGTTTTTTCCAGTCTTACCATATTTATATCCGATTTTTGGTAGTATCTTGAAAGCGGCCGACGAACTATCTTGTATGACCTTCTATACAGAGCCTTTATTTCAAAACTAGCCACCCTCATTATCCCTTTAAGCTTTTATCTCCTTTATCTTTTAAAACTAGCTCTAGACAAAAACACGTCAATTTAGATATCTAGGGGGAAGAAAAAGAAAATAATCAACCGATTTCTGTTTTGTAAACGCTGTTTAATTAGGATTTTCAAGATCTTTAAAATGATATATTACAAGATAGGGGTAGCCATTTAAAATTTTCAAGTACAGGTAACTGGAGGTAAGGAAGTGAAACATAAAAAATAATGGACTTTGGTTTTGAACTTCCCCCTCAATATCTAAATTAACTTGCTTTTTGTCTAGAGCAATTTCCTCCGCTTAAAGATATAATGATGGTGGCTACTTTTGAAATGAAAGCCCTAGCCCTATAGATTCAAAACGGCATCTATAATGTAGTTTCTTCAATCGAGAGAACAGAAAAATGTCACGTGGTGTCATATCTAGTAAATATGGTACTTGTGGGACGTTATTTCTTTGATTTTTAGCCAATTTTTGTCAATAGAAATATTAACAAATTCTTATTGCGGTATACGGTGGTGTGTAATTGTAATTGACAAGTAATTGTTTTGACACAAATCTAATATTTAATCGACGATTTTTTATTTTCTTTATTGGTTGACGTGAAAAATTCTACTTGAAAGTGGTTCATCTTCAATTGCTTTTCTGCCATCATTAAAATATTTGTACCATTTATATTTTTTTACATAACTTCATGGGCGTAATTTCATCTTAACATTTTTAATGCATCAGCCAAATAAATTTGCTCGATAAATTTATTAATTAAAAAAAATCACTTACATTTTTTGTTGACAATTACGTTAAAAAGACGGTATAATTCATACTTTAACAACCTAAATGATATGAAACTTCTCTCATATATCAAGAACAGCCATACCAACTTAATAAATAAACGGTTATATCGACACGTAAAGGGCGCGAATTTTTCAAACAAAAGTTACTTTACTTTTTGATCGTAGTACATAGTACATGATGAAAAGGAGGTAATGTATGCAGAGTCGGTGAAAACTAGACATTTTGAAAAACATTAGACATTTTGAAAACATTAGTACGTTAAGTATTAGTTAATTTTTGGTTTGGGAATTGATTAGGTCATTAATAAAAAAAAAAACAAGTCACACATGAACGTTCGCCTACACTTTCTCCAACATTTGTTGGTTGATTTCTCGATTGTTTAGTGTTTAGTGTTAAGCTAAGCGGTTAAGTTAAGCGGCCTTTAGCTCATCTAATATTTGTGATTTTCTTTCTAAAATATATAAATGAAAATCTCACAATTTTATTATTACATATGGTATAAGTACCAGTGACTTCTGGGTTTTTAAAGTGGGAGGGCGTAGAAGTAAATAGTGCTGCTGAATAATTTTTTTGTTTTCCCCTTCCCCTTTTCTTTTCGTGCTATTGAAATCCGATACAGGAGGTGAACCTGTGGTGTTATGCTCTGAAAAATTGTTTACTGTGATAAATGCTAGAGGGGCGGCGCCCCAACGACCTCCATTTCATGGTTTATGAGTTTTGAAAGAACATCAATGCCACTAATGCAATTAATCCTATTTACAGCGTTGGTTTAAAAAAAATAAGGATGGCGGTTTCAATATTTTCGGCCGTCTAAGATCTGGAAGAACTGTTAAGTTTAATAAGGATTTGTTGGTGGCTGAAATTGAATCTGATCCGAAACAAACCATCCAGAAATTAGCCACAAGGCTAAAAACTTCTCGATTTACAATACAACCGTATTTAAGACATCTAAACAAGTACAAAGAGAAGGAATGGTGTCAATTTTCAGTTTAAAAGATGATTTAACGTGTAACTATCTGAAATGCCTTTTTGCCATCTGCAGTGCACTTTCGTTTGGGCACCAGGTTAGCCACAGAATGTTTTCTTCAATAAATTTTTATTGGAGTTGAAAAATTGATTCTATACAGCAATCCATATAAAAAAACAACAATAAACAACTGGTTAACACCAGAACAATCCTCTTTGCTCACTCCAAAACCAGGTTTTCATACTAAAAAGTGTTAGTGTCAGTATGGTGGTATTTTTCAGGAATCATTCATTAAGAGGTTCTGTATCCTAATGAAACCATAAATACTAATATAATGGGTGGTCGGCGTAATAGATTAAACCTGACTGCTTCAAAAACGTCAAAGACTGACTAATTGAAAAGGTGATATTCTGTAGCATGACAATGCTAGACCTCATAGAGCCAGAGAGACTCAATTACCCAACGAAAAATCAGAGTTAGGCTAGCAAGTACTGGTATTCCTCACCGTGTTCTCTTGATGTTGCACCGTTAGATTACCGTCTTGTTATATCTATGGAATATTTTCTTCGTGCAAAAAAAAATCAAATCAAAAAATATTCAAAAATCACCTTCGTTTTAGAAAAAAGGAATAGAAAGTTTGTCAAAAAAATGCGCTAAGATTGCTAATAACGGTGAAGAATATATTTTAGATAGAAAATGTATTAAATAAATCCCCTAAATAAAGTAACGGATCTTTCAAATTGAGCGGTTTTTTAAATTCTTGAATAAAACATAGATGGCGTTGTGAATTTGCTTAGGCCTAGTCTCATTGCAGAAGCGCAATGTAAGACATTTATAAAAATGGAGTCGTACACAATACAACAACGCGTTAAAATTATTTAATTATTTTTTAATTAATTTAATTAATAATTAATAAATAAATTTATTAAAGTAATTCAATTATTAAAATGTTTTTAGAAAATTACGTGATATCTACGGTTTGCAAAATCGTTCATCTGAAAGCACTATCAATCGAATTGTTCAAACATTTCAAGAAAGTGGTTCGGTGGAAGATAAAAGAACAATATATAGTCGTAGTGGTTGTTCACAAGAACATATTGATTTGGTACGGTGAAACTGTTGCTGAAGACCCAACAGATGATTTTTCTCAAAAAATCATCTTTTCAGATGAAGCACATTTTGAAATTGATGGTTAACAAAACTGCCGCATTTGGGGTGAGAAAAATCCTCGTTTGATTCATGAGGAACCTTTACATTCTAAACAAGTTACAGTTTGGTGTGCATTATGGTCAGGAGGTGTAATTTGGCCCTATTTGTTTCAGAATGCTGCTGGTCAAGCTATAACTCTGAATGGTGTTCGATATCGTGAGATGATAACTGGATTTTGTGGGTTAAATTGAATAATATTGATCTGAAACATATGTGGTTCTAATAAGATGACGCTATATCTCACTCTGATAATGAAATAATTGATTTATTTAGAAAAAAAAAATCCTGAGAGAGTTATTGCAAGAAGCGGTAATGTTAATTGGCCACCAAGATCATGTGATTTAACACCGTTGGACTATATTCTTTGGGGTTACGTGAAAAACCAGATCTATAAGAACAATCCACAATCAAATTCTGAACTGAATGATCTATTCCTGGATGAAATTATTCGAGTCAATGGTGAGATAGAGCTATGGTTATGCAAAAATGTCATCCAATATTTTGACAAGTGTGAATGTCTGTGAGCTGTAAGGGGTGGCCATTTGGTAGATATTGTCTTTCGCGTTTATATGTCATACACTATCCCTCCATTATCAATGAAAAGTTTTTAAAATCAACGCAAATCCTGTGCTTTATTCGAGAATTTAAAAAACCGCTCAATTTAAGACTCTTTAATTAGTACATTATCAAAAAACGACAGATTCTTATAGAAACGTACTATATGACGAAAAAATATTAAAATATTTTCTTTGGTGTGGAAAAATGTTAATTGTATTACCTTTTATATCATAAGATAAACTATGCTAAATTTAAAAAAAATGGATTAAGAGTAGTTAAGTAGAATTAATGCCATTAAAAACTAGAACAAAAGTTCATATAGTCGTAAATTTACTAGCTACTATTTAATTTAATTCAAAGCTGATTATAAATTTGGGAAAGTAAATAATTTTGATTATAAAGCTGAAATTGTCGTATTTAAAGAGGTACAACAAACAATACAGTCACAGTCTGATGCTGATTAACAACCGATGAAAATCATTAGACCGTATTTTTACGAAACAATTGGTGAACGTTATTGGGACATGATTACAAATTTCTTTTCCAACAAATTGAATGATATTTACACCAACGAAAAGGTTTTCAAAAAGACGACACCACACGCTACAAACAGAACGGAACATTTGCCTTAAAAACATACAGGATACGACAGAAAGACACTCGAATTTGAAAAAGGACATCTGGCGCTCTATTAAATAAAATACATAAAATGTTTTTGTTTTGTTTAGTTGGGGGGTATGCAATATATTAAAATAACATACACCAAGAGAGCCAATATTATTTTTCCATTAGATATGAAAATAGTTCACGAATTATTATCTTCAATCAGGAACATAATTTATTTTATTGTGTTATCAGGTTTCATTATTCCACAAAGGTTTCATTACACTATTTAGTCTTAGTTTCAAGGAATCAAAAATAATCGCTGAGGCCCAGATCATGAAAATAAGAAGACTTTGTCCACATTTTTTTTGTTAGCTGGGGCGTTATCTTAATGAAATAAAATACCTTGGTTCTTTTTTTTTGGTATTTTCTTTTTAATTGTTTAACGAACTTTCCATATAAAATCGATATAACTTAGGTTAATTGAAAAATTCGTGGAGCGGAAATGATAAAACAAGTTTATAGTTGAAAAAATGACTATTCTTCCGTATATTCTCCCTTAAGCTCAATACATTTTTTCCAGCGGTTTTTCAATTCATTTATTCCATCTCTGAAGTGATTTTCTTTCAAAATACTCATCTACGGCTGCTGTAACTTTCATTTGATGAAAAACACTTGCCACTTGTGACATGAAAAATGCTCCAACAATTCGTAGTGTAATTCCTTCAATTGGAGTACATTAGATTACATTACAGAAACACCTCTGTGAGCCGGTGTTTTATCTTGATGAAAAATTATTTTTTTCTTCGCTAAACTAGATCTTTTTTCACGAATTCTGCAACCAATTGATCCAAAAGGTTTGAGGCCGTTGTTGTTTTACCACTTTGAAGGTAATCAATTAACAAAATGCCTTTTACATCCCAAAAAAATTGATATCATAACCTTTTTGGTCGATTTTGACCATTCTGGCTACTTCGGAGCTGAAGAACCGGGCTCAGTCCACAGTTTGTTGTCGCAGTCCAGGAACATAGAAGTAAAGTCTCATCCATAATTATAAAACGACGTTTAAAATCTAATTTATTCTTTCGAAAAATATTCAAATATCGGTTAGAAAGTTTTACTCGAAGTCGTTTTTGATCTGAATTTAACAAATGAGCAGGAGACTATGTCGACTATGTATCTTGTATCGACTTGTCGACTATGTATCTTGCAGGAGACTATGTCGAAAAGTGATCAATAGTTTTTCCAATTCCGGTTTATATTTGATTCAACCTCGTACTTATAACAAATAATTGAATTTGATTAAGCTTACCAAAAATTGGCTACAAAAGATAAAATAAACTTTAGCATAATTGTATATAGGTGGTAATGTTTCTGAATGAGACGAAAATAATTTAGATGAAAAATTCATAAATAGCGGTTTATTGTATGAGTCTTGATGCTTTCTAATTTGAGTAATAACATAATTAGTTATAGGGATCAGTACTAAGGGTATTACCCAATAATCATTGGTATGAAACGCAAAGTTAGGCCGAATTTTTGATAGCGATCCTCTATTAAAGCGCAACTAAATCGATCCACTTTTAAAGTGGATAGTTACAGGTGATGAAAAATGGATTGGGTATAATAATGTTAAGGAAGTACAAGTGAATCTATGGAAAAAACGAGTTTCCAAATTTAAGACTTGAAATGCGGCAATTATGACAAAGGATATGTAATTGAACTATGCTCAAAATATAAAAAATATTCACTCTCTATTTTTTTAGAAAAATTATATGAAAAGTGATATTTTCAACCGTTCTTATACACGGTCTCTTATGGTAGGATGAATTCCACTACGGAACTTTATATAAAAATATCGTCATAAAGTTTAATATTTGCAGAGTACTATTGCAGAGTACTATGAATAATATTGGATTATCGATATCATTATTCAAATAATTGAAGTCGCACTTTATTTTCAACTTTCCATTATTAATAACCAAACAATCGATCAAAAGTTTGGCAACGTCGCGCAACCAGCTGAGAAAAAACAGAGATGTATTGGATGGTTAAAAAGATAGATTACTGTGTATGACATTTCTGAATTTGAGGTTAAAAAAGTTATTTTTCTTACAGAATTTAGCTTTATACGTAGAATGCATATTTTTTTAATATACATTTTCTATCTTGTAGTGTCAAAATTCTGTGCTATACATATTTACATGCAACACTATTGCCACATCTTTTTTGTCGA
The DNA here is from genome assembly GCA_031761425.1 of Cosmopolites sordidus. NCBI lineage: Eukaryota > Metazoa > Arthropoda > Insecta > Coleoptera > Curculionidae > Cosmopolites > Cosmopolites sordidus. The sequence goes on from JARFXV010001012.1 coordinate 15,038, forward strand.
ATCACATGTTAATAATAAGGAGGTCAATTCGTTTCTTTTTATAAATAAATAATAATTTATTAATAATTATGTTTGTTTTAGTATTAGATATAAAACTTGTGAATTTCTGTAACTATTTTAAGTTTTAGGAAGACAAAAAAATGTCATCATTATTATAACTCATCAGTATAGCTTGTACTTCTTTAAGCTTAAGAAATCATGGTGCAAACGTGGAGTTGGTTCTTTAATCAGCACAAAAATCAGTAGCAGCCAACGGTAGCTGTGGCGTCTAATGCGTCAGTCTAACAATACGGTAGGTTCGATTCCCGTACTAGGTAAAAAAGTTTTTCTAAAATTCTTGTGAATGTTCTAACTCCAAAACTTTCTTTCCAAAAATCAGTTTATATCTGAAGAAGGTTATCCAACGCATTTGTTGGGACTGGATGGGAATAGTTTATTATGAGCAGTTTTCTGAAAACTAATAGGCCAACACCATTCACAACTAGATGGATTAAAGCAAGCAATCAACCAGAAATGGCCTGAATTAGTTAACAGAAAGGGCATTGCGTTTCATTGAGCCAATGCTATACATATATTTGGCAACCCGACACAAACCTTTACAGCTCGGCTAGGTCCATCCAACGTACTCTTCCGACCTTGCACTCCCCATCTATCATTTATTTATAATGCTTCAAAATAATATAGATGGGTAACAATTTTAGTTCCTTGGAAGACTTCAAATATCATCCGGACCAGTCCTGTGAAGCTACCAGAGAGATGAAGAAAGGCCATTGAGCAGAACGATACGTACAATATTAATAAAATCTAATTTTAAAGTAATAAATTTTTTCTCTTGCATCAATAGTTTATCCACCAAATCGATAGAACCATACCGAGATGCTTCTAATATCAAATTATATTTTACTCCTACAGAATCTAAGAAATAACAAAAAAAATCCGACATACAGCAAAGTAAAATGACGAATTCGTTTCTTGAATTAGTTAAACAATCACAATCAACAAACATTAATATATTCAATTTTAATAGCTTTTTCGTTAATTGAATCATGCCGTTAAGTATTATTTAATTTGTATAATAGAAACAAAATATTTAATTTATTATCTCCCGGTGGTAAAATAGATGGACATGAAATTAAAAGATAAAAAACAGGTTCCACACATATTGAATTTAAAAAAATGACCCTGAAAGTAGGAAACGATTCAGCTTTAAAAGTTGAATAATTACAATAACAATAATAGTTTTATACAATTTAAAGGTCAAAAGCCGCGGATTAAACTTTATGTAATTTCGAATTTTCTCATTGATTTTATTTAAAATTCTTTATACAAAATTATGTATTATTTAAGTAAACAGAGTTTTAATCTACAATATAATCTCCATCGTTATTGACAATCCTTCGCCCAGCTCTTTGACACAATTTCTATTCTCTTTTTGTAAAATGGGAGCGGTTTTGAGTAAAAAATTCTTCGAGTGCAGTTTTGATAGCTGCCATGGTAGGAATTTCTTTCAACGGAGACAATGTGCCATATATCTGAAAAGATTGTGAACTAACGGTAAAATATCAGGGGAATGCGGTGGGTGAGGAAGTATTTCCCAGCTTTGATTTTTTCTTGGGTGACTCTGACACTATAAGTCTTGCATCGTCATGTAACAGAACAACACATTTTCGATTAATCAGTCTTGAGAATTTTTGAACCAAAGCCATATTTAGTCCATCTTGTATCCATCTGAGTCCAATAATGTTCAGCTAATTATCACTTATAGTTTCAGTAGGATTCAAAACCTCATATTCTCCCTATTTAACTAATTAGTTTGAAACTTGGTTAAAGGTATCAAAAGGTCGAACTTAAAAATCTGTCTAGTTTGTAAATACCATTCACTCAGTTGGAAAGCTGAAAACATTAACCGTTTAGTAATCCACTTCTTGAAGATCTTGGTTAATAAACCTAGAGAAAGGTTCATCAATATTAATGCCAAATAAGATACACATATATTATTCTAAAATAAAATAAAATAAATTTTGTTTTCGTTATCATTCCATAAATTTATTTACCTACCCTCACAAGTTAAACCTCAATAGAAAATATTCACCGTATTCATTTTTCTGAAAAATCTCCTACCTGTATCCACTACATATACTTATAAAAAATGTTCTATTAGTAAAGATCATTAACTGACTAATTTATGCGCGGCTAACGACAAACTAGTGGCTAATACGACGAAGAAGGGAAGTCATGTATGGCTGTGCAGACGGTGCTTCGATGATGGTCGGTTCTACCGGACATCCGGACACGGACGCCATGCAGAACTTTTTTTTTCATCGTCCAAGCGTGATTTTTCCACCCAACGCTAGCCGGTATACGTTCGCGAAGCTGGACGTTCAGAAACGATTCGCATAACTCTTTAACATTTAAGCGTCCATAGGTTAAGGTCGAATAAATTAATACCATCTGAATGTTTCTTTAGACTGTCTATACCTCAGCAATATGTAAAATCATATTGAATAAGAGCATTCTTAGAATAGAACAAGTTATAATCTTTTGAAAATACAAATACTATATCAGTTATTAATAAATACACTCACCGTATCAATTCTCACGTTTCAATCTTTAGTATGAAACAATAAACTCAAATAAGTCAAGTCTCATGAGCCAAATTATTAAATAAAATCAGAAAATCATCTGTTCTTAATTTCTCGTTGCGCGTTTTGCTAACCATGTTAATAAGTTGAATGAGATTGAATCATCTCCTAATGATACTAACATATCAAAAAGTACGTCGAAACGTGCGTTAAAAACAAGTGATTTGTTCTTTAGTCGTAAATCCCTTTGGGTTAACTAGACTCACTATATGCAAAAATATAGGATCTTTTAACAAAGATAATTTTTGTACAGTATAGTAGGAGGGTGAATCGAATATAAACCGGAATTGTTTTATACATATTTATTATTTATAAAATAATACAAAAAAACTATTGATCATTTTTCGACATAATTCCCTCCACGCTCTACACATTTTTCCCAGCGGTTTGGAAGCTTGTGAATTCCTTGTTCGTAGAAACTTTGAGTTTGGGTCTTCAGTCAATTGCGCACGAAGTTCTCAACATCTCGATCGTTGTCGAATCGTACCCCTCCAAGTGCATCTTTCAAGGGCGCAAACAAAAAATAATCACAGGGTGACAAATCTTACTTAAAAATTAATATGTTTAGGTATGTATAGTGTTCAAGGGTTTTACAATGCATATTCTCCAGTTTTTCCTTCGTCAAAACCGAACCCATCGAGCACAGATTTTATTCCAAAGCTAATATCCACCTTTAAAGCGATTTCATGAATAGTAAGCCTCCGGTCACCTTCGATAAGGTCGCGAACTGCACCAATGTTGTCAGCAGTGACACTAGACCTGGACGTCGATTATGATTTACATTTACTAAACTTTCTCGTCCACTCTTAAACTTCTTGGCCCAACCAAACACTTGGGTCTCAGACATGGTATTATCCCCACACTGAACCTTCGACCGAATTAATATTTCAGATGGTTTAACGCCTTCCTTGGTTAAAAACTTTATTATATCCCGTTGCGCAACGGACGGTGGAACTTGTTGCTCACTCATGGCTGTATTGACAAAAGAACCGAGTGAAACAGCTCACCGAGCGTTTCCCCCAGTCCTAATGCATTGCACTGCAATGACCTACACTGACAACCCGCTCGTGATTTTCCTGAAATGCATGTGTTCTCCAAAAAACGAATTATTATTCTAAGTAACCAAGCAGTTTTAGGTGTTTGTTTTCATTAAATTTCATATTTTTTTTAATCAATGATTTTTTGTTTATTATTCATAATTCTAGTTTAGTTAGAGAAGATAAGAGAAAAAAAGTAAGAAGAAATTTCACATTCAGACATCTACACTCTGTAGGTGTATTATCACCAATGTCATATATAGCCCATATATTTTTGTGTGCATTTCCTACCCTATTGCTTTTCCTACTTTGTTATTTTTTCAGAAAAAAAAACAAAATTTGATAAAATGCTCATTTTCATTTTCTACACTAAATCTATCACTCCAGTGTTTAAATTCTTAAATAGGTTGCTAATTGGTGACAAACTTATGTTTAATTCTACAATAACGATAATATGGTTAGCAAGGCATTTTGATTTTCTGTTGAATGTCACTTTAGATTTAGATTTAATATTAAAATTTTCACTTTTACACTGTTGCTTACACTAAAAAATATCATAATGGTTGCAGTATTTGAATTATGTATTTCTCTCCTGTCAAAATATTTAAAGTATATGTTTAACAGCTATCAACTATAAATTGGGAAATTTATCATGCAATGCTACATAATGCCTGAGCGCATACAATCATCGAATTTTATTATCAAGAATCACATTTAAGCTCGCCTTCAATTCAGTACATCAAACCTCAAAAACGACGCTCTCGGTTCTTTCAGATGAATAAAATATAGCCGTTGTAAGTGAATGTGGTTCGTATGCTAAAATAACATCATTACGTTGGGGTTCTCAACTATTCACTCTTTCCACCACCAGATTACACTACACTGCATATTAGGGAAATATCTAGGCCTAATAAAACCCAATTTATCATCATCATCATCATCATCATCATCATCATTATCATCATAATCAGTCCATGTTAATCCACTGCAGGATGAAGGCCTCTTCAACATGCTTCCAACTCTCGTGGTCCTGAGCTTTCCTCTGCTTAACTTAATTATTTAATTTGTCCATTGTGTTTTCGGTCTTCTCTATGGAGGCTTGCGATTTAGCGGTATATAGTCTAGGATCGCCTATCGCCTCGCTACATGGCCTGCCCACCTCCATTTCAATTCCTTTGCTCTTCCATTCCCCTCTGTGCTACCCGAAGTTTTAGGACTGACTGCGATGTGAGTGTTCAGGTTTCACTTAGGTATGTTATAATGGAAGATTTTTCTTTTCAGGCAAAGTGGTAGTTTGTTCTTAAATGCTATGTTGAGCCTGCCATATGCCTGCCAGCTAGATTTAATACGTCGTTCCTATTCCAATTCCTTTCTTAAAATAGTAATTATGTTGTGCTCAGCGAATTTATTGAGATAACCCGGCCAATCTCTATGTTTAAGAACACGGCTTACGTGTAACAAGTGGTTTACCTTGTTTACCAAATTTTAAAAACGTGTCATTTTAAGGTATCGAAAAACAAAATATCGAGTCCAACAAGATCGTGGAATCTGACATCTTTAAATTTTTTAATAATACGACCATTTATAAGCATCAAAGGTAACATTCGTAATAACTGAAATAGAGTCACGCACGAAATAGATCACGCATCTTTCCATGGTGAATTGACACAATGGGCTGAACATAACACTCTATTGGTATGTTCACATCTGTTCGACTTTTCCGTTCAACATGCGTTTCAATGTGCTTTTCAACGTGCGTTATTGCATGCTTTAGCGCATGCATCCTAGCGCAGGTTAAGATGCATGTCTCCGTCCTATCCACATGTTTCGTTCAGTTTCATTCAACAATTCTGGCGAGATTAATAAAGACGGCTTCTTAAAAACGTTAAAAACATTTTATTTCGTGCGTACCTACTGTCTACTGTGTAAGTTTCATGAATAGATCTGACATTGTCATGGTAGCCGCTATGAGTGCTGCTGTTGATAAGAGCACGGTAAATAAGGAAAAAATACAGAAAATCTGTATGGACAAAGGAATATTTACAGGAAAATATAGAGCAAAAAGTATTCCTTACACACCCAATTTACAATTTTTTTACTTTTTATTTTATTTAATCTAAAATTTCGTTGTACCGTTAGGTGTAAGACTGACAATTCAGCCTGATGGTAATTCATGAATTTTACCCTCCATGTCCAGTACTAATTTTCTAGCCTCATTCCAATGAATTCCTCGTTTTTCTGCAGCCTCTCGAGCGAACTTGTTCTTCCCATCTCAGTCTCGGACATCCAATTTATTTTTTTTCCAGTTGTTCCGTTTCCAGTTGTTCCATTACTATCGTATTTCTCTCTCTTTCCCTTTTTGAAATTCCCTCTATTTTGCACAGGAATCTCATTTCTACAGGTGTAATATTAGTTTTGTTTCTCTTTGTTATGGTCCAAGATTCGCTGCCGTATCGTTGATGATCTCACTACTTTCTGATACACCTGTGTTTTTACGTCTTTCGGTAACTCTCTTTTTCCTAGGAATGTTGTTTTTAGGGTGTTGTATAGTTTGTCTGCTTTTCCCATTTTTTCGTTCATTTCATCGTCCTTTTTTCCATTTTCTTCTATTATTATGCCTAAATACTTACACGTTTTTGACTTGCTCCATTACCTTCCCATCGGTACAATTTTATATTTTATTTTTATGCCTGAAATTACCATTGTATTGCTTCTGTCGATGTTTATTTCCATGTTTACTTTTCTTATCTTTTCGTTATTCACCTCTAAGTTATGTTATAGTTTTTCTTCAGAATTTGTCATTAAGACCATATCATCAGCAAACAGTAATTCTTGTGTTGCCACTGTTTTCATTTTTTTTTCACCTATTTTTGTACTATTGTAATTTGCTTCGCTATTTTTTACAACATCGCCAATAACTATTGAAAATAATAATGTCTCTTCCTGTCTCAAATTCTGTGGATTCATCATTATGCGTTCGTACTTTATTCTTGTTGTTATTATATAAGGCCTTAATAATTTCTGTTATTCCCTTTTCAAGTCCTCTTCTCTTTAGACTTTTCCAGACATCCCTTCTTTTTACTCTATCAAATTCATTTTTCAGGTCAATGAAACAAATATGGATTTCTATTATTCTGGTAAATATTTTTCCAGGTAAATTTGTCAGTATGATCCCTGTATAGTCTCATTTTTTAAGCAAGGGCAATATCATTCCTACATTCTAGTCTGTTGGTACTTTCTGTTCTATTATAATATCGTCTACGAGTGACAAAAGTTCCTTCTTTACTATTTCTCCCATATATTTCAGAAATTCTGCTGTGATTTATTTCGTTTTGCCCTGAAGTTTGCAAAAACAAATATTAATATTATTACTTTCAAAATTAATATTTATATTTACATTTTTATATTATTTATATTTTAATTATATTTAATAAACATTATTACTTGCAAAATTATATATTTATATGTTGTTCTTAAATATATAATTTAATATATTTATCTAATGTAACAAAATTAAACTACTTTACTTTAAATTAAATTTGTAAACTATTGCAAAGACTTGCAGATTATATCAAGAAGTTGAAAGCGACAGGGTAAGATACCCAACATTGGTGAGAGTCGATGCGCTACCTTTGCGTCTCGTCGTGCGTCATGATTTTTCCTTGCATCGTTGCATACCTCTCAACAACAACTTTTCAAAAGAGGCATGCGTCGGCAGGCATTGAAAATGTTGAATAAGTGTGGACATACCTTATGAGTGACTGTTACATTTCAAATAATGTTACCGCTATTACGTTTTAAAATTATGACTCTTGTAAACTGTTAAATGGTTATATTTTAATAATTTACCACAAATTAATTTCTTATAATTATTACACACCTATTATAAAAGAAAACAATACACAAAATACAAAACAATACACATAATATAAAACAATACATGTAATACAAAACAATACACATAATAGTATTCTAACGATAAGTTTTATTTAGCAGAAAAACGACGCATATTATCCCGAAAAACCGAGCTTTTCCAATGGACAATTACATGACTCACTCTTAATAAATCTTATCATTTAAACACGATCAAAAAACCGAACGTTCTTAAACACCTGACCAAATAACATAAATATTATCTGTAATTTTTTCGAACATTTATATTAACACGAGCAGATGGTATGGTTTCCATTAAAAATATATTGTGATCCATTATCCAAGTTTATTTTATTACGTCGCAATTGATGGCTGTTGATATTTTGCTTCTCCTAACCGGATTTTCAGATAATTTTTATTAAACGATTGACTTACATTCGTATATAAACAGTATTTCGAGAATTTTCAATAATCAGCTATCGATCTGTTCTGTTTTTCAAATGTCGTGCATTTTAATTATTTTCAATTAATTGAATGTGTATTTTAGGAAAATTAAAATAAAGAATAGAACTGCAGTGCTGTATTACGCAAATAAAAAAGTATCGACACTAGTTTATTATAGTAGTGTAAGTAATCTTTGTCAGTATACGGATAAAGATATATTAGTAAGAAATGAAAAAGAAAATTGAAAAATGAGGATAAATAAACACAAAACTGAAACCATAATAATAGGAGGAAAAGAAGACTGATGGGGATGGAGATGGAGAAAATTAGAACTAGGAAATAAAGGTCATAAGAGTTCCTTAGTAAAGAAAATCTAGATGATGAAAGCACTAAAAACATTTCAAAACAAGGCATTCAACAGCAAAAAATTAATTCCCTTTGAAAAATCTGATCTTAAACTCAATTATAATTTTCAGTCCTCGTCCATATTAACCTCCTTAACCTAAATGTGACCATTTGAAATAATTAAGTAAAATCACTTGCTTTGCTTGATTTTTAGAAAAAAATTGTGTTTGGATGATAAAAGCTACTCAATATATTAAAGACTTCTTTATTACATTGATCAATTAGTACAATAATACTCATCGGCAAACAAATCTATACTTAATATTTTGTATTACAGCCCTTAGTCTCTATGACTACGCGTACTCGTCGAGGCATACTTCGAATGCAATTAAGACACATTTCTTTGAACTGTTCATTATGATTTCAATGGATAATTATTCTCTCAATTAATTGTGTCTTATTTGTAACATTTTCCTTGGCAATCTCACGTTTCAATAACTCCCAGACATTCTCTATTGGATTCATGTCTGATGAGTCTCTAGGCCAGTCCAACAACTGAATATTCTGATCGTTAATGAATTTTTTCACCAATTTCGTGATGTGACACCACAACAGTGTGACATGGTGCTTCATCTTGCATAAGAATGTCTCATGGTCCCTTGAACAATGTAAAGTCTCCCAAGACATTTGCTGCTAATCACCGATCAAATCATAACTGATCATGGGTGTTTAACAGTTTTTATCATACAGTTTGAATGATATTTTTCGGGAAGTCTTCGTCGAACTTGTTTGGTTTTGTTCAGCCTTGACCATTTTATGTATTATAGTCGCATTTGTGGATATACTATCATTTTTGGTTTTCTGTTACATTTACTCCGACGTTTAGGAGTCAAGGTTATGCACATTTTTACCTTGCCGCTATATTGGCGATCGATGTGTTGGATATGTTTGCTTTCTTGGCAATTTCTCTTTATGAGCAAACGTTCGTAGGGTTAAAAAATCCTTAACAACTCCAATTTTGGTCGGAGAAATATCTTTAGGTCTTTTCCAGTGACCAACAAATGTAGGGTTGGGTAACTAGTAACCTAAACAATTGCTTTAAAAGCATATAAAACCTTTTATATATTATGAAATACCTAAGAATGCAATATTAAAGCAAAAAATATTTAATTAACTCAATAATTTAATCAATATTTGTTAATAACTTCACACAAATGCACGAGAAAACACACTTGAAATAGCAAACGTACCAAATACTCAAAAATGGTGGTGCGGTGTACGCGGTCAGTGTGGCCAACATAAAAAAATATTGGCATTATGTTTGAGATAAATATTAATCTATGGTTTAGTAAACAATTTTAGTTCATACAGTAACTCAAAATGCTTTAGAAATACGCATGAATTTTGCTTGAAAACCACAAGTGGTCATATTAATATGGACAATGACTGTAGCTTTACACCGAAAGGTATAAAAGCTTAGACACTAAGTATTTTTATTTACATATTTTAAAGTTTACATTTAAAATATCGGGCTGTCCGGAAAGTTCACAGAGATTTTTCCATTAGTTGTTCTTTTAACGCTTGCAAACAAAAATCTGAGTTGGATTAGTAATGTTTGTTTACATATTATTAATTATGTGGTATTTACAATGTTTTCGTTCACATTCGCTATGCCTTTTTATTTTAAAAAGGACAAGAACGCAGTCTAAACAAAAAAATAGGAATTTTGCCGTTTACGGAGAGGGTTTTGTTGGGAAGACCATGGCCAAAAATGGTTTTTGATCTGGAAGACCGATATCGCTCTAGTCGTCCTTTAAACACTGATGTCGAGGAAACAAAGGCCATAATAGCAGAATATATATGCACCACGGTCTGTTAGATGGCAAATAAGTTAAATAATGACAAATTGACCCTTTTTGACTATCTGAACAAAATGGGTAGTGTGTCGATACGATGTATTCGCTCATGAACTTAGTGAGCGAAATCTACTTTACCGAATATATTCGTGCAATCTCTTGATGAAAAAAGAAAGAAGAAAAGAAGAACAACAAAACACAAAACTGCTGGACAAAACAGTATAACAGCAGAAATTTTGAAACACGGGGGTGATACATTGGTGGCAAGAATATGGGAGTTAATGAAGAGAATTTGGGAAGAAAAAATATGCCAGAGAAATGGAATAAAACGCTGATAATTCCCCTTCACAAAAAAAGGAGCTATGGAGGAGTGCAATAACTACCTAGGAATTGCACTACAAGACGTGACTTACAAAGTGATGGAAAAGATGATTAAAGATCGACTAGAGAAATATCATAACGAACAAGTAGAGGAATACTAAGGAGGGTTTAGGGCAGGAAGATCAAAAATCGACCAGATATTCATCATGAAACAGATCCAACAGAATACTTATGAACAAAATTTGAGCTTGCATTTGCTGTTTATAGACTATCGGGAAGCATATGACTCCATTAGCAGGGAAAAGGTGTTCCAAGTAATGAAACAGTTGGAACTCCCGGAAAAGTTGAGGAAGTTGGTGGAGATGACTGTCAGGAGAACAAGGAAAACAGAAAATAAAGTTATAGTCGATGGAGCAATGTCTGAGGAGTTCATGGTAAAGAAAGGACTGAGACAAGGCGACCCACTATGCACAGTTCTATTCAATCTAGTGCAGGAAGTCATTCTGAGGGAGAATGGCATCAATGCCAAGGGGTTAATATATGGTACCATGCACCAATGCTTGGCCTATGGTGACGACATTGTATTTATGGCAAGAAATAGTAAGGATATTTAAGATCTTGGAGGGAAAGGCAAGAGAATATGGCCTAACAATTAACGAGATGAAGGCCAAATATATGGTAATGAAAAATCGTACCAGTGGACTCTCCCCTAATTTAGTCATTAGTAAGTAAAACAAACTGAATATCTAGGAGTAACACTAATTTGTAAAGGCGATGAAGAGAAGGAAATAGAGGAACGACTAGCGAAAGAAAGTAAAGCTGCAGGAATGTTTTCAAAGATTTTAAGGGCAAATAATACAACAAGAGCAGCAAAAGTAAGAGTATATCAAATAATATTAAGGCCCACGGTTACCTATGCGTGCAAGCCATGGACAATGACGAAGAAGGAAGGAAGTAAGCTGGAAGTCTGGGAACATTAAATATTAAGGAGGATTTTTGGAGGAATTAAAGTTCAAAACGAATTTAGAAGCTAATAATGAAGTTCTAACGAATTAGAGCTAGATGGCTGGGGCACCTAGCGAGGATGGCCTGCGAGAGATGGGTTAAAGGAATTCTGATGGGAAGCGAAGGAGGAAAGAGAAGAAGAGGGCGACCGAGGAAGAAATGGCTGGATGAGGTGATAGATGATTTGAGAAAAGTAGGAGTCAGGGATTGGAAGAATGATGCTTTGGACCGAGGGAGATGGAGAAGAGTGAAATCACTCGAAGCCAAGGACCACTGGGCCTGTAGAGCTGAATATTATTATAAATACATATGTACATAGATTATTGGAGTTACTCTTTCTCTTAAAAAATAATTACGAACTTTCTGGCTAATTCTCATGGGATGACAATCATGTGAAAACTGTTTTTGCGGCGACTTTAAATTAATACAATGCGAAACAATATTTCTCGCATGCAACTGTTCATGAATAATCCTGGGAGTTGCTATGGATCAATTGACAGGTGCACCGGTGACCGTGCGTTAACATTTTACTTACACGGGTCACATTTACCTCGGCGAACTGATGTAACTGATCTTCCTGTATGTTCGTCGTTATGCAATAAAATTACTGATGCCAAGTGGTCAAATGTTTTATTCAGGTGTATGTTTTTACCATTTGAATAAATTGAATGGGTTCATTAAACCAGGACTAATAAACAGAAAAAGTTGTCGTATTTAATCATAATAACTTTAAGTTTCAGAAAAGTTTAATTACTCGATCGAGTCCAATAAATGCCTGACAAAATCGCATCGATTATGTTCACCTCATTGATATTATCAGTTGTTTCAGTATAAATCAAATTAAAGTCATATTTCATTCAATAATTGGATATCATATAGAATTATTTCTGTAAATATTGAATTTTAAAACAATTTCAGAGTATTGATACAAAATACCAAAGGAAAATTTTTTCTTCGATAATTAAATTGATTTTTTTGAAAAAGTACCAGGGTGTGATAAAAGTATTTGTGTCTCTTTCTTTGTTTATAAATAAAGGATATACTTCACTCTTCAGATGTTTAATCCAATTTCAATTTTTTGATCTAACAAATAAACATCGCTTCTTCAGTATTTAAGTGGTTCCACTACGAAATATTCGACGATTTTTAACAAATGAGTGATATATCTCAAGAAATTAGAGCAATTTTAAGACATAACTTCAAAGCGATTAGGAAACTTTTGGGGAATTCTGAATATCTCACACTACCATTAACCGGTATTTGCGAGGTATAGGAATGGTACAGCAAGACAATGCAATACCACACACTTCACATCTAGCCACCTCAAAAATTAATGAATTGGACTTTGAACTTCTCCCTCAACGCGCATAGAGCTACGACCTTGTTTCGTTAGATTACCACTTGTTTCAGTCCATGGATAACTTATTACGAGAAAATAAATTCAGGACTGAAGAACCAGTAAAAACTGACTGTGTCGAGTTTTTCGCTTCCAAAGATCCATCATAGTTCCGAACAGGAATCCAGTTACTGGCTCAAAGATGGGTTGAGATCATCGAAAACAAAAGCTTATATTTCGAGGAATAACTTCCAGATATACATTTTCTAAGCAGCGAATAGCTAAGTACCTTAAAGACACAAATACAAGGTGTTCCATAATAAAGTTTTTAATTAACTGGCTCACTGCGCGGGGTGCATGTCAATCGATAGCGCCGCCTTTAGGAATTTAGTCGACATGGAGCGTGTCTCGGGAGTAGCCCGTGCGTTGTGTGTGCGAGAATTGTACAAAAACAATGATTCGGCGACTGCATCGCAGACAAAAGTTCTGCATCCATCGTGGTTTGCATAACATTAAAGATTAAAGCTGCGCCAACGGTTCCCGTCATCCGGAACTGGGTTAAGAAGTTTAATGAAACCAGTTGAGCTAGGGATGATCGTAAGTCCGGACGATCAAGGTCATCACGAAGTGACGAAAATGTGGAAATGGTAAATCAGTCCATTAGTGACAATCCGGACCGTTCCGTTCGTAAGCGAGTGCATGCTTTAAATGTGCCGGTCAGATGCTTCAATTCGTTAATCAGGTAACTGAGCGTTTTGCAATATTCAACAACATATTGTTTTCGGATGAGGCTTTTCATCTCAACGGTCATGTAAATAAGCAGAACTGTCATTACTGGAGAGTAATGAACCTGGAATACATGGATCAAAACCCCTTACATTCGAATAAAGTCAGTGTATGGGCTGCAATGTCAGCGTGAGGAATAATCGGCCCATACTTTTTTGAAACTTTTTCAGAGCGTCATGTGGAAATGTTGGACAATTTTTTGGTATCTGAACTGCAAAACTTTGCTGGTTATAATGAAAGAACATGGTTTTAACATGATGGAGCAATTGCACACACTTTCAATACGTCTTTGCAAATTTTTGGTGCAATTTTTCCAAACCAATTAATCTCCAGGAGTGACATAAATTGTCCTCCACGTTGTGTTGAGCCTATGGACTTTTTGTCGTGGGGCTATATGAAATCGAAAGTTTACGTTAATAAACCGGGTTTTTTGGTACAGATAATAGGAAATATCTGACACGGAAGCCGTCCTAAGGAATTTTGCTGTTCATTTAGATGAAGAGCCCTTTGAGATGATTAGCCCTGAACTTGAAGGTTTACATGTCGATGACATTATTTGTAAAAAGTAATTTCCTAAAATGTTTATTTCAATAATTAATATGTATTTCAAGGTTTTTTCGATGGACGTCTCTCTTTTATTTAAATCGTTACATCAACAAGAAACTTTCTTTTAGGACACCTTGTACTTTTGTTACACTCTAATAATTGTCTTTTATGGACAAGATGAAGTATCTCTCAATGAAGTAAATCAGTCAATAATTGATATGTCCCTGTAAAATAGATCACGATATTTATATTTCGATATTTATTGTTCAAAAATCTATGTGTTAATAAATAATCTTAATTTGAAATAAAACGTCTCTGTGTCTAAGTTCTTCATGTATTATTATGTTATGATAATGCATTAGGAGTAGTAAGGTAAATCATAATGGGTCATCTAATCTTCCTATAAAGTTGGGTTCACTCCAATAAAATTTTGCGTGTGTGTTGAATTTACTGGAACAATTTGTTTGAATTATCTGGTGGACAACAGATGGCTCGTGTGCGTGGCGTGCGGCGAGAATTTTTGTATATGACTTAGCGTGTCAGAGCGTCTACATTGCCGCGTAGGCACACCACATACAACACATACAGTCTGCTCAACGCACATTTGTATTGATGTATACCCAGTTTAATAAGTACGAATAATATTATACTATTATGCTGATGCTGTGTTTGCGAATCACCGGATGAAGCGTAGGTGCTTTAAAACTGACTATGACTCAAGGCCATACGAAGTTTTCAATAGTATTGATGTGTGCGTATTACTAAGGGTTTAAATGGTAGAATTGTAATGAGACTGGACTAATGAGAGTGGAGACTGGTTGTAATGTAACGTTTGATCTGACAACACTTTAGGCTTTCCCATTGGACGGGAGGCAGGTCAACATCTGATGTGTTTTCAATACGAGTTTTAACTCCGTAGAGTCACTTAGTAGCCCGTAGTTCTTTGCGTGAACCGGATTTTTCTAGTGTGTTCTGAAAATTTTAAACAACAATTTCGCGCAACGGTACGCTGTCACGTGTTCACCCAGGAATGGCACACTCTAACTTCACATCGACCAAAAAAAGCCAAAATGAGAAAATCAAAGATCAAAAGCAAACTGATTAGCATTTCTGATAGCTAGGGATCATCCATAATGAATGTGTGCTCAAGGCCGAACGGTAAATCATCTCCAGCGCTCTGTAGCTTTCCAAGGCAACTATATAACGGATACTATACTTTGAAATTTCGAAGGCATTACAGAATTGTAATTTCAATTGAATATTATTTTTTAATCAGTCTCATTACTTTATTTACACACCTATGTAATGTAATGTATTAAACCTGGCATTAGATTATTTGATGAGTTACTTACTAGATTTTGACTAGGCAAGAAGCAATTGTGCTTGACTATCCTCTATATCTGCCTGATTCTCAACGGCAAATTCTCAGCTGTTAATTATTTTTGGGCTTTTGATTTTGATGTATTAAAAACCCAATGATTTTTATTACAATTAATATCAGCTTAAATGACACGAAAAGCTGATGTGATTAATTCCTTTTTTTTTCAATTCAGCACCTAGCCAAATTGTATGATGATCACTGCGACAATGTTTAAACATAACCATTTCTGTTTACTCCGCAAAAATCATTGAGGTTTAGTTGCGATCGGTTATTACATTAGTGATATAATCCTGATATTGAAGTATATATTTGCATATGTGAAATGGGATTTTATGTCATGATAAAAAATCTAGAAATTTCGCTTTATACAAAGAAATTATTAATAATGAAAAGGCCCACCATGGCGATGATAACATTCTGTAACTCTGCAACTTGTAAACCGAAATAAATAATATATGTCGTCTTGTGGTAAAATACCCTTGATGGGTTTTACAAATGCTTTAAGTTCATTTTAAGTTTCCGGAGGCCAGAACCATCGTTCAAGAATACGACCTCGCGAAATTCCACGAATCCCTTAAATATTCTATCGGTTGTGAATCTGGAGATTCCGCCATCCATTCTCATCCGAACGATGAGATCTGAATCTTGCAGACACTGCCTAGCAATGGGCCCTCGGAAAAGTGGTCCCTGATCAATTTTCCGCTACCTGGTGCCAAATTATTGAAATAACATATAAACCAACGCCACCCACCGCTAGATCACACTACCTTTCAATTATAATGGTATTCAGCACAATTTTCCAGTTGTCACTTTCTTTGATTGTTGAGTTTCTCTGATGATAATTAGAGGTAACCTGCTTTCCAAACATATAGTGCCCCTAGTCTATAATTCCAAGAATTCATAACTTAAATTTTGCTTTTTACCCCGAAAACGTCTGATCCTTCTACATTCCTCACGACCACCTAAACAAAATTTGCACTCATCACTAAAACAAATAAAATTGCTTTTCAGGTCTCACTCAATTCTAGCTTGGCAGTAGTGTTGGAGGCCCGTCTTGTGAAAGCCCGTCAATCTACGTATCACACTGATTCTCAAACTATCTTATTCATGTCATGTCCAATGTCATGTTTATGTTGTGTTAATGTCATGTTAATGCCATGTCATGTCCTTAGCAATGTCCAATCGTCTTGCTGTTTCACAAAAACTTTAGATTAGCTCTTTCATATTAGCAACTCATCACTTTTCAAATTCAATTACCTGATACTAAGTGTTAAATAAACTTGTGACAAGTGGTCCTTTTCAATTTAAAGGACTGTTGCTACAAATGTGTGTATGGTAGTGCAAATAAATGTATGTAGCCAGAGGACAGTTATATAGAAAATTAAATAAAAGATGCCATTCTTCACTATTCCAATTCTACAACTTATACGTACGTGCAGATTATTTGATTATGTTATCTTGTTTTAAACTGTTTTTTGTTACATAAACTTATCAGCAAAAGCGTTTCATTTTTTAAATTTGTTTATAAAATCTCTATAATAAAATAAATCGAATTGCCGAAATATGGACCAGGTGGCCATCTGAGTCATCTCACACCGTGAATATTTTCCACCTTTGATTTATTTCGGCCAATATAAATCTAAAACGTTTATTTTAAAGAAGGTTAGAATATACACTGTATGGACGGATGATTAACTTTATCTCATCGACATATCTTTGATACCCGACCGCATTAGTCATTTATCGGATCGGTTAAGAATTTGTCCCCAATAATCGTACCTGAGATGAAGAATGCAGATCTTTCACGCCCTTGCGTAGGAAATGAGTCAGCTCAAGCGAGAGGAATTTCAGTAACGATCGCTTCTTTAGATCAGAGGGTATTACGTATGAGTAAAGGCCTTTTCTTGGAAAAGCCGATGAAACAAGGTCTGTTATACGTAACTCTAGAATCATATACATGTATAAATAGGCTTATTTTACTTGGCTATAAGCTATATTTATAGGCTGATTTTTATCATAATTTTTTTTTGCTTTTTCATCTCTCGAAAGGTGAGAACAAGGATGATTTGAAAATACTCGATCTACACTGTAGCCCTAAATAATCAATATTAGAAATTAACACAGAGTAAAATAAAAGGTATACAACTTTGCTCCCTCCGTTTTCCTATAGATGGCGTTAGCGGCAAGTAGTCGTCAAAATAAATACATCATAGATGGCATGCAATACCTTTGGGCATCTTGGAAACATAACCCCAAAGTACCAGTAGCCGATTTGTGTTTACATCATGAAGTTATTTGCAATTAAAAATGTCAGTTTTTGAGCCTAATTCTTCATTAGCGGGAGGTGTTCATTTGCGGGATATGCAATTCATTATCTTTAATATAATAATAGTAATTATAACAAATCTGCAGCTGAAGCCCACCGAATGCTCTCGGACACTTATGGTGAGGCCGCTATGAGTGAAAGAACGTGTCGTGAGTGGTTTCAACGCTTCAAGAGGAGATTTTCACGTTGAAAACCGGTATAGCGGTGGAAGAGCAAAAGTTTTTGAAGATGAAAAATTCAAGAATTCAGTTCATGAAGATGAGGCATTGCTTAATGAAGAGTCGTGTCAAAGTCAAGAAGAGTTGGCAAGATCATTAGGAATGGCTCAATAAGCAATTTCAAAACACCACAAAGACCTGGGAATAACCCAGAAGCAAGGATATTGGGTGCCATACAACTTGAAACCGAGAGATGTTGAACATTGTTTGTTTGCTTGTGAACAGTCGCTTGAAAGGCAAAAACGGAAGAGATTTTTGAATCGCATTGTGGCTGGGGACAAAAAATGGGTTTATTACGATAACCCCAAGTCTCGAAAATCGTGGGGATATCCCGGCCACGCTTCCAAGCCGACGTCTAAACCGAATATTCACGGCTCTAAGGTCATGCTCTGTATTTGGTGGGACCAGCTCGGTGTAGTGTATTATCATAGGGGATCGTTATCGAACGCAATGTAACGTTTGAGTCAAGCATTGAAAGACAAACCATCGCAATACAACGAAATACACGATAAAGTCCTACCCCATCAGCCGTATTGTTCAGACGTTTTTTTCTCTGACTATCACCTATTTCGATCGATGGCACACGGCCTGGCTGACCAGCACTTCCGGTCTTATGAAGAAGTCAAAAATTGGATCGATTCGTGGATTGCTTTAAAAGATGAGTTTTTTCAACACGGGATTCGAATGCTGCGTGAAAGATAGGAGAAAGCAGTGGCTAATGATGGACAGTACTTTGAATCATAAATGAACCACCAATTTTTTACGATAAAGACTTGAATTAAAAAAAAACGGACGGATAAAACTTGTATACCTTTTATAATATAATATCCTTAATGAAAATAACTTGTATTATTAACATTTGAACTGGTATCTAAAGCGTGGTACTTTGGGATTTAAATTTATCGCTGTTTTTCAAAGACCTATCTCTAAATGTGGATCTAATTATAGATCGTTTTACGGCGGAAGAAACTTTCTACGAAAGAAATAATGCAGAATTTGGCAATTAAATTATATTTTCCGACGAAGCTTATTTCCACCTCACAGGTTATGTATTGAAAGATTTGGATAAGTAAAAATCCTCGAGTTATTGCAGAAGAATCTTTACATCACCTTTTTCACCTTATAGGACTATTCTTCATGAAAATGGCGATGGTGAAACGGTAAATGTTAATAGCGAACTTTACTGAAATATGTTTAGAAACTTTTATGGCCCCAATTGAATAACATGCACCTTAATAGTATATTTTTTCAACAAGATGGCGCCACGTATCATACGGTGAGGGAAATTTTGATTTTGTTTCAGACAACGTTTCCTAGCTGCATCATTTCTCAAAGTAGTCATATTCTGTGGCCTGCAGGATGATGCAATCTAACCCTCCTCGACTTTTTGAAGTGGGGTTTTCTCTCAAGGATGATGTCTATTCTAACAATCCGCATCTATTAATGACCTGCAGCAAAATATGCGTCATGTCACAAGTTATTGTTGAAATTGAACCGAAATTGTGTAAAATTGTTATTGACAATTTTAAACTAAGAATGACTATCTGTAAAATCATTTGAAAAATATTGCTTTTAAAACATAACTGCCATGTCTCTATTTTTTGACAATATAAACAAGCATTTTTTTTTCAAATATTGTTGATTTTACTTAAAAAGAAAATCCCGAAGTATCTATTGGAACACCCTTCAAAATCATTGTGTGATCAAAAGTTACAATTTCAAATTATGTTTAGATTCATTGAATTAACTTAAGCATTAAGACTCCTTTTATACTTTTTTCCACATACTACTTAGAAATAAAACAATGCAGCATTGCAAACTAAAAAGATAGTTTCTGAATCATATGTTCTGAACACGAGAACTTATACACTTTTTGATTGTTTAACAGTATGTTTCTGTATGTGATTGTTTAACACCATGATTTATCAAGTGAGAAATTTTTTCATATATTACCAAGCTAAGTAGTATTCTTTTTGTTTGGTTAAATGTGCTAAAATGTCAAGAGTTCGCGCAAAATATAGTTTTAGGCAAATGAATTAAAAATTTAAATTTGAATTGAATTGGTTTTTGTGAAATAGTAAGACGATTGGACATTGTTATTCTATCGTTATAAGGATTTAAATAATATGGTTTGAGAATCAATGTGATACATAAGTTGCAATTATAAGTATTCTTTCGAAATTGTTTCGAAAAATGTTTTTTAGAAACTTACATGACCTTTACGGTTTGCCCAATCGTCCATCTGAAAGCACGATAAATCAAGTTGTTCAAAAATTTCAAAAAACTGGTTCGGCGGAAGATAAAAGTAGAGTAATATAGTCATAGATGTCGTTCACAAGAGCATATTGATTTGGCATGTGAAAGTATTACTGAAGGTCTAGAAATTTATATTAGTTGACGTTCACAACAATTTGGACTCAGTGAATCCACAACATGGCGAATCTTCCGAAAGCTCTAAAGGCATATAAGGTTCAAATATCATAGAACCTAAAGCCACTTGATCATTCAAAACATTGTACATTTGCCAACTGGGTCAAAGAACAAACAGATAATTTTTCTCAAAAAATCATCTTTTCAGATTAAGCACATTTTGAAATTGGTGGCCATGTTAATAAACAAAATTGCCGCATCTATAGTGAGGAAATTCCATAATTGATTCATGAGAAACCTTTACATCCTAAACGAGTCACTGTTTGGTGTGTATTATAGTCAGGAGGTGTAATTAGACCGTATTTCTCTCAGAATGTTGCTGGTGAAGCTGTGTGGATATTGTAAGATGATAGTTGGATTTTTGTGGGCTAATTTGAATAATATTGATCTGGAGAACAGGATCCACTAGGATGGCGCTACACCTCAGTATGCTAATGAAACAATTTATTTATTGAGAGAACAATGTCTTGGATGAGTTATTGCAAGAAGCGGTGATGTTAATTATCTACCAAGATCATGTGATTTGACACCGTTAGACTATTTTATTTGGGGTTACGTGAAATGCCAGCTTCACAATCGAGTCCTGAACAAAAGGATGAAATTATTCGAGTCATTGGTGAGATAGAGCCACGGTTACGCTACCATGTCATCCAAAATTTCGATAAAGGAGTGGACATCTGTGAAGCTGCAAGTGGTGGCCATTTGGCAAATATTGCCTTTTGTGTTTAAATGTTTTTTGAAAGCAACACAAATTTTATAATTTATTCAATAATTAAAAAAACGGCTTGATTTGAAAGATTCTTTATAACCGAAATATTTATGCCCAATTTTAAGGAGAGTCCGCAAGGTTAGTCAACTCTCAATTTTCAGCAAGATAATGATTGGCGGGATCCCCAGATTTACCACCGATAAAATATTTATGGGATTCGTTGAATTTCGCGAGGTCATATTCTTGAGAGATACCACAGAAACCTTTAAACAAACTTGAAACATTTCTAAAACATATCAGAGATATTTTGCCATAAGAAAACACATTATCTAATTCGGTCTGTGGTTTGTAGAGTTACAAAGTATTATAATCACTATGGTGGACCTATTCCTTATTGATAATTTGCTTGAATTAAGTGTAAGTGTAATTTCTTGATATTTTATCATTACATAAAATCGTTGCAGTATATACAAAGATACAAACAAAAACTAATTCAACAAAATATGTTAATAATGCTATTTTTTTTCTCCAGTATATTTGACATTAATTTTGAATCTACAATAGTTTTCACACACAAAAAAAAATATACTGCAGATAAAAAGTATCTTTCAAACGAATACTTTTTATTTTCAAGAACAATGTTCTCCCTATTTAAATAATGTTGACATGGAAGACACTATAATATAGTAATATGTTTTTTTCAAGATTTTTCGTTTTCGTCTTATCTAGCACGATACTTCATACAGTTTAGCCAAATTTCTGTAAAACTTGGTACATTTTCTTAGAGCAGATTTGAACCTTTATGTTGAGTTGTCTCGAAAGTATTCTGTTTTTTATTATAAAGTAACGTTTTATTATAAAGTAAAGTATAAAAAATATATTTTATTCAATGAGATACTTAATTCAGTAATGTTTTATCCATTTTAGTCAATAACATTTTACCGTTTCTTGGGAAATTTCATGATTTAACAGTCTAAAAAATTTTGTTCAAATTAAAGTATATACTTCAGTATCAGGTTTACATCATGGATGTAGTAACCGATCGCAACTAAACTTAAATAAAAACTAAACTTAATAAAAAAATAATTATGCTTAAGCATACCCGTGATACGTTTGAAGTAGTGTAACGATTGTCATATCTTTCGCAAACATAAAATTTGGCTAGTTGCAGAGAGTACAAACTGAAATTGATCATATCAGCTTTTCATGTCATTTGAGCTGACTTATTACTCGTGCATCATGATACTTCTTACAATAGAACAATCATTTTCACTGCCATCTATCAGTGGCTTTAAGAAACAGATCATTTTAGTTAGACAAAAACAATTTACACATACCGATGTACTGTATAAGCTGCTCCATGGGGAACGGACCTTCTATTAAAGAAGCATAACTACTGAGAAGCTTATGTTTTTGTGACAAATAATTATTAACATAAAAATCATCTGTGCAACACGCCATTTTTAATGCTTAAATGCGGAAAATACTATCATTCAGGCAGTGGTGGCTCGTTTCCCCTTCCTCCTTTTTACTTTTCGAGCTATTGAACCCTACAGGAGGTGAACTAGGAAAATGAGTTAAAGGAAATAAACTGAACGGAAAAAAAATTTGGTGTTTTGCTCTGAAAAATTGTTTACTATGATAAATGCTGGAGGGGTGGCGCCCCAACGCCCTCCCTCACGAGCCGCCACTGCATTCAGGTGATGATCATTTTCACAAACACAGGTTTGTAGCCGTTGTCGAAAGCTTGTCTGTGTTTGGACTCTGTAGTGATCTCTGGTGAAATTTACGGATATTTTCTTTAGCCTAAAATCTGCAGTTCTGCTTATTGACTATCCCATTGTAAATGGAAATTAGCGGCATCGCTCATGATGATGGTCAAATTATTGTTTTCTTCAAATATGTATACAATAGTACACAAAAAATAGCAAACGTATTGTAAACAAACATGCAGTGATCTCGAATTTACCGCGATATGATCAGTTAGGATCTACAAACACAAAGATTCATGTTTCTCTTCCAGAACTTTTTGAATCAGAATTGAGGGATGCGGATTGATACGGCATCTTGACACTCTACTTCGCAAATGTCTCGATCAGCATCAGTCACTTTAAAACTTTTTTTAAAATATTGTCTTAAAATTGTAATAATTTTGCGATTTATTTCACTGATTATGTTTTTGTTAAAAATTAGTGACTGAATAATTCGTAGTGGAATCACATAATACTGAAGAAGAAATAAGGTTAAGGTTAAGATATGTAGATAACGTTTTTGAAATTTTCGATTTAAAAAATATAAACTTAAGAACTTAAATGGCACATCTCAAAACATATTATTGAACTCTAAAACAACGATAGATTACTATTTTTATGTTTTAGTCAGTATAAACAATAAAAATAGGTTAGATTTTGATATTTTTAGACAAAACACCACCACTTCGAGATACATGCCTAACGATTCGAATCATAGCTTCCCAAATAAAATCGCTAGTTTAAATTTTATAGCAAATATATTATTATTTATATTAATCAATTTTCCGTTAAACAAATATAATTACAACAAAGAATTAAAATTAATTGGGGAGGTGTCCGAAGTAAATGGTTATAATAAAAATATTGCAGATACATTAATTAGAAAACATAAGTTTAGACAATTATTGAAAGCTTGTTCGGCTTTTCAAAAGCATCTGATCAAAAATAAATTAATAACAACAATAATTAATAAACACATTAAATACTTAAAACACAATATTACAAACACACAAACAATAATTCAAACAAAAATAATTAATACCTCTTAATGTCCAATTAACACGAGAGCTCGACAAGATTTTGAAAAAAGTGGACATTAAGGTTTCCTACAAACCATATAATAAATTAAGAAGTCCTGGGTAATTCAAAGGATAAAATAGATCAACATAAAAAGGCAGGGATTTACGAAATAAGTTGTCAAGATTGTGGCCAAAGGTATATTGAGCAAACTAAAAGACCCATATTAACCAAATAGAACACATTGCCCACGTAAAATATGGCAGACATAAAAAAAAATCTTATGTTACCCAACATGCACTCGAACATGACCAAGATATAGATATTAGTAACTTAAGACTTGTTAAAAGTGTGAGTAATAATAGTGCTTATAAAAGCATTCAAATAGAAAAATGTAAGAAAACCACTAAAACACGCTTCATTAGGTACAGTTGTCATATAAATAGAACATAGTTTTAGATTTAGAATTAGATTAAATCATCTCTTGATGATGCTAACATGATTAGTGAAACGCCCGTCGAAAAGATTCTAAAAAGTGATTTGGTGTCTGGTGGCAAATGTCTTCTAGTGAAGAAGGAATGTTTATTTGTCGGGACAAAAAGTTAAAACCGGATTAAACCCTTGAGGAGTGAGGTATAATCCTTTATTTATAAAGAAAAGAAAAAACGGAAATAGTTTTGTTACACCCTAGTATATGAATGTCTTTAGAGCTACTCAGTACTTAAACAAGACACCAAAGTAACGAACTTTTTACAAATGGTCCGATCAACGGCTGCTTCAATTAATTTTGATTTTAGGCAAGCTCTCATACAGTTACGTGATATTCAACATTTAACAGCTGCACTAACGCTCTTAATTTTACATTATCTGTTTCGTTTAATCGTACATATCCATAAAAAAGTAACCAAACCACCCATTTGTGAAAGTATTTGTCGAACAATACAATAATTAATTTTGCTGTTGTAATCGTGTGCAGACGTTAGTCTAATAATGGTTACCTCATTGGACTAACATATTATTAGCTTATAATCTCACGAATTTTCACACATTTTCCCTCTATGGTTAATTAAGTGTATTAATTAAAATTTGGAAATTGACCAATGTTATTAATAATAATGCAACAAAGAACACCTTTCATTTGGATTGTTACATGAAAAGTAGTATATACTCGTTTTGTTAATAAATCAATAACATTTTTTTTCAAACAATTATTAATGCATACGTTATAGTAACTAAAGTACAAATGTTCGAAATCGACGTCAGCTTTGCTTTATACATCTTCTTGAAGTTAGTATCCAGTCCAATGATGGTTTCATAATATCCCATTCCTCATGTGGTTTTCTGTACCTTGAATAACCTTCTACCTAATTGGATATAATTATAAGTCCTTGGAAGTCTTCAATTTATAATATTAACCCTTTATTTCTTTATTCTCGCTCAGCAATACAGTAAGATAGACTTAACAATTAAAGTAACTGCTGCCCAGGAGCCACATTAGCTGTGGTGTCTAAGGCGTCAGCCTTACGTTACGGCAGTTAATGTGGAGCGGGTTCGAATCCCGTACTAGGCAAAAAGTTTTTCTAAAATTCTTGTGAATGTTTCTAGGTAAGAGTGTAAAATCTGACAAGGAATCACCCCTCAGTCGCGCCAGTTCGAGGCTGGGTAAGGCCGGATGCCTCTGAGAGGTTTTCTACGTTGGTCACTCGCCAGTCGGCAGGCTTCTCGAGATTCTTTCGGTTAAGCACAAAACCAAGGGTTGATAGCCCGAGGGGGGTGCTGACCGGTGATGACCGTGGTTCGGAACCCACGTTAAGCTGTAGGTCCAGTCGCTAAATAGCTTAACTGCTTCCCGTTTGAATTTGATGTCCTCAAATTTAATAAGCGGCATCTATATAAGAGATATAACCGTAGTAATGATATTAGTATTTTAGAATGATTTACGTTTGTCAACCCAATTTTTTTATTTTTTTTTCCATTACTTTAAAGTCATGATACGAGGTCTCGAAATAAAGTAATAAAACTGGTGGCGTAGCAGTCAATGGTGTACCACCTAATGGTGGACCATTGGTTCCATTATTAGCGTTTTCAGTAGTAGTAGTTTCAGCTGATTAAACAATTGTGGTCATTTCTTTTATTCGCGGCCGAAAATTTCTTTATTCGCGAATCCAAAACTAATGATACATATTGTGTTTTTAGAATAATCTGTATTAATTTACCAGTTACCATTCAAAACAAACAAGTATCAAAGTATTTATAAACAAACCAAATCTGACCAAACCGGACCAAGTGTTTAATGCAGACGAAACTATCCGGTTTTGGAAAAGAATGCCAAACAAAACTTTTATATCCAAAAGTGAAAAGTCCGCCTCTAGTTTTAAGGTCGCTAAAGATAGAGTTACACTGCTGCATGAAGAGAATGTTTCATTAATCACTTATGCTTTACAGATCGCTAAATTATTTCTTTCTAAATTCAAATAAAAAAGCGTAGGTTATAGGTGTCATTTTCTGTAGTGTTCTGGTTCCGGAAGTATTTTGTTCTTGAAGTTAAAACTTATTTAAAGAAAAATAATTCAGTTTTCAAGGCAGTTCTAGTTTTGGACAATGCTCCTGATCACCCTCGTGATCTTGAAGCTCCAAATATAAAGGTTATATTTTTTCCTCCTAATACGACGGCCTTACCATAACCTATGGACCAACCAATAATTCAGGCCCTTATATTCTTTTACATTAGACAAACCTTTACATTAGACAAAACTCCACGGAATTTGATCCTAAATCATGCGTGACAATAATCATTGCAAGAGCTGAAACCATTCACATTGAAATCATGCTGGAAAAAACTGTGGCCTGGTCTAACTGTCGGTAATGATGAACAATCCGCGCAAATTCAAACATTAACTGAAAACACTGCTCGAGTTGATGGTTTTGTTCAAGTTCTAGGGACGAGATGGTTTCGAACAGATAGATTCAAGTGACTTCAAGAATTGCTTGAATCGCAAGATGAAGATTTGACTGAAACCAACTTGGAGAAAATGCTTATTTCTCATTCCACTGAATAGGAAATCCCCACGAGCACTGAAAAGATGACATTAAACTTAAAAATCCTAAGTGAACCTTTACGAATGGCAAATGAGCTTTGTGATTTCTTCATAAAAATTGTTCCATCTATGGAAGGAACTTTTGTTGTTAAAAAACAAATTGTTACAGCCGAATATTAATCCGAATTGAAAGACCTTTTCAAAGCGGTAAAACAAGAAAAATTACTAAATTCCTTAAACCATTGCCCAAGCCTGAAAAATTGCTCTTATTATATATTTTTTCCTTTTATTTTGTAACCTTGGAACATATCCTCTATAGTTCCATACAAATTACCATTCCGTATTCACGGTTTCTGTATTCGCGGCATATTTAACGTATCCTCCGCGAATCCTTATTCGCGGAGGATACGTTAAATATGCCATAATAGCTTTGGCTGTACTATATTTTATATACTATATATACTCATTTTGTTAATAAATTAATTTAAACATTTTTTACTATTATTTATTAAGGCCCTCGCTATAGGAACTACTATACAATTGTACAATCGTACAAATGTACGAAATCGACATCAGTTTTATTTTATACGTTATAGTAACTAAAGTACAAATGTTCGAAATCGACGACAGTTTTGCTTTATACATCTTCTTGAAGTTAGTATCCAATCCAATGATGATTTCCTAACCTTCTACCTAATTCGATATAAGTCCTTCTTGGAAGGTCAGTTTATAATATTAACCCTTTATTTCTTTATTCTCGCTCAGCAATGCAGTAAGATAGAATTAACAATTGTAAGTAACTGCCCGTTTGAATTTATTTAATGTCCTCAGATTTAATAAGCGACAGCTATCACAAGCACACACTGCCTAAAACTCAAGGTATATAACCATAGCAATAATATTAGGATTTTAGAATAATTTACCTTCGCCAATGCAATTTTTGTGATATTTTTCCGTTACTTTAAAGTTATGATACGAGGTGTCTAAATAAAGTAATGAGACAGGTGGCGTAGAGTCCGATGTGGCAGCCAATGGTAGCACCATTACTTCCCTTTTGAAGAGGATGCAGGGCAACATCAGATAAATTTTCAGAATAAGTTTGAAGTCACTCCCTAGAGTGACCTGGTGGTCCGTAGCAATTATTTTTGTAAATTGGATTTTTTCAGTGCGTTCTGAAAACTAGTGAGGTATATAACCATAGCAATAATATTAGGATTTTAGAATAATTTACCTTCGCCAATGCAATTTTTGTGATATTTTTCGGTTACTTTAAAGTTATGATACGAGGTGTCTAAATAAAGTAATGAGACAGGTGGCGTAGAGTCCGATGTGGCAGCCAATGGTAGCATCATTACTTCCCTTTTGAAGAGGATGCAGGACAACATCAGATGAATTTTCAGAATAAGTTTGAAGTCACTCCCTAGAGTGCCCTGGTGGTCCGTAGCAATTATTTTTGTAAATTGGATTTTTTCAGTGCGTTCTGAAAACGAGTGAGGTATATAACCATAGCAATAATATTAGGATTTTAGAATAATTTACCTTCGCCAATGCAATTTTTGTGATATTTTTCCGTTACTTTAAAGTTATGATACGAGGTGTCTAAATAAAGTAATGAGACAGGTGGCGTAGAGTTCGATCTGGCAGCCAATGGTAGCACCATTACTTCCCTTTTGAAGAGGATGCAGGGCAACATCTGATGAATTTTCAGAATAAGTTTACTTAATAAGTCACTTCCTAGAGTGACCTAGTGGTCCGTAGCAATTATTTTTGTAAATTGGATTTTTTCAGTGCGTTCTGAAAACGAGTGACATCAATTTCACTTCGCTTTTTCAATTTCACAATGCGACGGAAACTTCTGTAAAACTTCAACTATGTAGAGTATTTTTGGTCAAGTTACCAGGCTTCCAGGTGGTTTAAAGCATTTTCAGAAGACTGGGACCGAATACGACCTGGAAAAGACACGCCAGAGCCAGGAGTAGCATACGCCAACCTCACTACACTCAAAAACAACCCGAATGAGTAAATCAAAGATGACAAGTGTGCCGATCTACTTTCTTATTAGCCTGGGGTTGACCTATAAGGAATTTGTGCCTAAAGGACAAACGGAATTTTACCAAAACAGCATTTTTACCGAGAAATTCTTGAAAGACTTCGAAAGAGACTCTTTCGTGTAAGACTAAACATCAAGAATACCTGTGTATTGTATCACCGCAATGCGGTGATACAATACTTGCTACACAAAGAGCTTTTGACAACTAAAAACATTACTGTGGCTCTGCAACTTCCTTATTCATTAGAATTCAGTCCTTGTAGCTTTTTTCTTTTCCAAATATTGAAAATTCACTTCAGAAAATACCACTGTAGAACATTGAAATGGCCGTACCGGAGAAGAAAAATCCGATTCACAAAAAAAATTGTTACGGATCACTAAGTGACTCTAAAACTTTTTTTTAATCATATGAATCATTAAATAAATGTTCAGTAAAACTTTCAATCATTCATTCAGGCGATCCTTCATCTCTTGTTTAGGTTGACGGTAGGCTCTTTATCATCAACCATCTTATGAAAAACTCTGACGAGCTCTTCTAAATAGCTATCAAAATTAATTAATGAACGCAGCGATCTGAAATTTGTCGCTATGAAGAATTGAAGTCATCACAAAGCTATTTAAATCTGTAGCATCTATCAGTCTTTCTACGAACGTTTCAGATCATTCTCGCTTAAGAATTGCTTTCGAAAGAATTAAAAAATAATAATTTCGCCACCATTGATTGACACCAGGCGTATATATATATTTATATATAAAATTATATATAGAATTATATATATAAAATAAAATTATATATATATAATAAAATTATATATATATATATATATATATATATATATATATATATATATATATATATATATATATATTATAATATAAAATATATAATATATATATATATATATATATATATATATATATATATATATATATATATATATATATATATATATATATATATATATATATTATATATAAAATATATAAATATATATATATATATATATATATATATATATATATATATATATATATATATATATATATATATATATATATATATATATATATTTTTTTTAGTGATGATAAGTCAGAGTGTAGATTTAAGGTGATAAGACAGAATGCAAAAAGTACAGAGGAATATTGCTATTAAATAGGACTTACAAAGTATTTAAGTATTTACTAGAAATAGGACTAGATATACAAACGAAGGAAAAAGTAGGGCAATATCAAAGAGGATTCAGAAGGGGACGATCAACGATCGATCAAATATTCTCACTAAAATAGATACTAGAAAATTTTTAAGAATATAATACTGACTTACATTACTTATTCATAGATTTGGAGCAAGCGTATGACTCAGTGATTAGAAACGAGTAATACATAAGGATGAAAGGACTAAAAATACTACAAGAACTTATAAACTTAGCAAGGGTGTATTAAAGGATAAGAAATAAAAACTAAGGATTCAAAGCCAAACCTCAGAAGAATTCTACATTTCGGAAGAGCTAAGAGAAGGTGAACTACTCTCTTCAATTTCACACTGGAAATAAAAAGGAGAATAGGACTAAATACTAAAGAGCATATATTTACTAGACAGCACCCAATATTAGCGTATGCAGACGATACTGACATGATGAGTACAAAAAAAAAATTAGAACAGATGTTTAGAGAGTTCGAAAAGGCAGCGTCATGAATGGGTCTAAGAATGAACTCCGCAAAAACTAAATACATAAGGTCAATAAAACAAAAAAAGGAAGTGGAAAGTAGATATTGATCTAGTAAAAAATATAAAATGTTTTGAAAGAGTTGAAATAGTGTTAAATATCTAATCTCAATAATTATGACTAACAATGAAGTGTAACAGGACATTGCAGCAAGAATAACGGCTGGAAAAAATAGGTTTTTGTTTCCAAGATATATTCAACAACAATTATACGGAACTACTATTATACGGAAAATATTAGGAAGGAATTTGAAGGAATCAAGACCGAGAGAAAGAACGAGAAAAAGATGAGGTAAGGGAGCGAGAAGGGATCTGCAAGATATTGCAATAACACATTGGAAGGGAAAAGCAAGAGATAGAAAAGAGTAGACAATAATAACAGAAGAGGCAAAAAAGCAATGAAACAAATGGTGGAATCCCTCTATAACTAGATTATAAAGGTTACAGAAACGGATGGTTTGCCCATCCATGTAATCCGCCCCATGTAAAAAATCAATGACCTGAAAACTTTTAGAGGAAGCAAATAACTTTTATTAACTTCTCGACGCGCGTTTCACTAACCATGTTAGCATGATAATGAAATGATGCTTGCATGGTTAGCGAAAATATTAGATCAAATAATATCTTGATGATGTTAACATGCTTAGTGAAACGCACATCGAGAATTTTTAATAAGTTTGATTTAATTTCTGCAATCATATTTATATACTACTGATATTATATTGTAGCGATAAAATTAAAAATGCACTATCAATACAGTTACACCCACCTTTGAATTGCCACAAATGCCTTATGTTATATAAGGAGAATTTTCTTCGATATGGCACGACATGGTCTACTTTCTCTTGTGTTGCAAAAAATAGACTTTGACTCCCGATTGAACACGGTGAATATTAAAAATGATGCTTATCGAGACGCGAATGTCAATCACGACCCTAAGAAATCGTTTGGTTTGGTTTTTGGGGTCATTAGGCTTAATTGGAAGAAAAAGTGACACAAAAACTATACGAAACGTTGAATTATATTTGGTGAAATGGAAATAAACAAAAGTCTATCTAAAATATTATCGGTGGAATGGGAAAATGATTTATTCACAAAAACAGAAGACGATTTGTTTATTTTAGCCATCTTTTGTTATCAATCATCAAAATCTTGTCTTATCAATCATCAATACCTTTCATTATTTTTGTTCAATTGTTTTTAAACAATGTCAACAAAACTGTAACTATTAGAAGCAAGTTTTGAAATATGTAGGACATCTGGCGTTGTCATAATAAAATACTACACCTTTTCTATTTATTTATTTTGAGCTTCTTTGTTCTGACAAAATCATTGAGTGTATATAATTGGTCAGTATCAGTACGTTTTAAATAAATCTGTACGTATGGCAATAACATATATTAAATGTTCTCAATTCTCTATTCTTATAATGAAATCTTTGATCAATTCTTCTGTTGGAACCTTTGGTGTGAAATACTAAACTTGAACAGATTTACCACTAAACACCAAAACGCTTTTTTGAACTGCTCGACGCACGTTTCGCTAACCATGTTAGCATCATCAGGAGATGATTTAATCTAATTCTAAAACTAAAGTATGTTCTATTTATACGAAAACTATACTTAACGAAGCGTGTAAAAATCATGAACCGTGAAGTGCTAAGCCTTACTTTAATAATAGAAAAAGTTGACTGAAAGAAATCGGTCCTTTATCTCAGTTCATGATTTTCTTACATTTTTCTATTTGAATGCCTTCATATGCATCTAAAGCCCTATTATTATTAACGCTTTTAATTAGTCTTAAATTACTAATATCTATAGTGTGGTCATGTTCGATTGCATGTTGGGCAACACAAGATTTTTCATTTCTCCCATATCTAATGTGGGCAATATATTCTTTATATCTTGTCAATATGGATCTTTTTGTTTGCCCAATATACCTTCGATCACAGTCTTGACAGCTAATTTCGTAAATCCCCGACTTTTCATATTGCTCTACTTTATCCTTTGGATTACCCAGAACTTCTCTTAATTTATTATACGGTTTGTACACAACCTTAATGTCCACTTTTTTCAAAATTTTGTCTAGTCCTCTTGTTAATTGGGCATCAAATGGTATTACCATGAATTTCTTTGTGTTCTGATCCTTTGGAAAAGTCGAAGAGTCTTTCAATAATTTTCTGAACTTATGTTTTCTAATTAGTTTATCTACAATGTTCTTATTATAACCATTCATTTCAGATACCTCCCTAATAAATTTAAATTCTTTGTTATATTTATCTTTATTTAAAGGAAAATTAATTAATCTATTTTCCATAAAATTTAAACTAGCTATCTTATTTTGGAAGCTATGATTTGAATCATTAGGAATGTTATCTCAAAGTGGTGGTGGTTTTTCTGAAAATATCAAAATTTAACCTAGTTTTACTATTTCTACTGACTAACACATCCAGAAATGGTAAACTATCGTTGTTTTCGAGTTCATGCGTAAATATTATATTTTACGATTTACTATTTAGTTTCTTAATAAAATCATCTAAATTTTCATTTTTCGAATCGATAATGGCAAAAATGTCATCCACATATCTTAACCATACCTTCGGAAAGTAAGTGAATTCATCTTTTGCCTCGGTTTCAAATTTACTCATAAATAAGTTGGTTAAGAACGGTGACAGAGTATTGCCCATTGCCGTTCCCTCTTGTTGTTCATAAAACCTGTTATTAAGCTGAAAACAATTTTGCTTCATACATAATATTGTTAAGGAGATGTACTCAGAAACACTCTTGTTATTAAAACTCCAGTAACTCCCTTAGGTATTTCAAGGTATGTGGAATCTGGTCACTCGGAAACAACGACGAAATATCAAAGGAAACCAAAACCTCCTCTTCCTGTAGGTGTGTATTTTTGACTTTTTCTATGAATTTGGTTGAATTTATCACAGAACAAGAATGTAGTTGGTTTGGTAGATTTTCAAATTCCTTTGTTAACCACTTTGCCAAGTTGTATGTTGGAGAATCAATGGCTGATACAATTGGTCTCATTGATTTTCCTGGTTTATGCATTTTTGGTAGAGCATACAATCT
Source organism: Cosmopolites sordidus (assembly GCA_031761425.1). Classification (NCBI taxonomy): domain Eukaryota; kingdom Metazoa; phylum Arthropoda; class Insecta; order Coleoptera; family Curculionidae; genus Cosmopolites; species Cosmopolites sordidus. The sequence continues at coordinate 48,958 of JARFXV010001012.1, forward strand.
TGGCACTTTTGGATTAGAAACATGTAATTTGCTTTTTAGAGAAGGAGAAATAAGGCTGGCAAGAAATAAATCTTGTAACAGCTTCGTTAGGTATGGTTTTCATATAAATAGAACATAGCTTAGTTTTAGAATTAGATTAAATCATCTCCTGATGATGCTAACATGGTTAGCGAAACGTGCGTCGAGCAGTTCAAAAAAGCGTTTTGGTGTTTAGTGGTAAATCTCTTTAAGTTTAGAAATCTCTGATGTTAAACACTAAACTCAAACAGATTTACACTAAACTCCAAATCAACTGTTTTATTTAATTTCTCGATATGCATTTCTGAAACCAAGTTAGCATCATCAGGCCGTATTTCAATCTTAGATTGAACTTCTTTAAGTTTCCAATCGTCATAAAAAGAGACTATCAACGAATATCATTAAACTGATCACTTTTACTTTATTATTATTTGAATATATATATATATATATATATATATATATATATATATATATATATATATATATATATATATATATATATATATATATATATATATAGGTTGAACTATGTTCGCAGTTTAATCTAAAAATAATGTTAACCCATTTTAAGAAGAATATAACAAAACAAAAAACCTGGAGATGCCCAAACACGTACATGGGTGAATTTCAAATTGACCATGTGGCCATTTCGTACCCCAATTATAAAGATATTTTGGATATTCCAGTCAGGAAAGGAGCTAACATAGACAACGGATCACTAATTGCCTAGAATCAAACTTAGCTTAAAACCTCGAAAAGTTATTCAAAAGAGACTGCTAATACCAAAGTTCGATCCCACGAAAATAAAACCAACCCTAACAGAACAGTTTGATAAACAACCAGTACCGGCAAGAATTGAACAAAAAATTATTAAAACAGCCTTAAAGTTGTCCCCTTTACAAAAACCTATAAAACATCCGTGGTGGGATGAAGTTTGCGAGCAAGCAGTACTAAGCCGAAGTAAATCATTCAAAGAGTAGAACAGTCAAAAAAAAGTAATTCATTATATTATCTTTTTGGAAGTAAGAAAAGAAACATAGACAAACATAAAGAAAATACTACTAGATAATAGAGAAACTAAAAGAAAATATGAAAACAATCAACATTCTGAAATAGAAAAAGATTTCCAAAGAAATAACACCCCAAATTTTTACAAAATATTTAAAACTAAATTAACAGGCTATCAACCCCAAAGTCTTTACTTCCAAAAGGAAAACGGACAATTAGCTCTAAATAACCAAGACAATTGCAAAGAACTTGCAAAATAGTTTGAACAACTACTAAACTATCCTGAGCCCTTAAACAGAGTACCAATACTAAACTAAAAATGAAGATGAAATAATTAGGCAAATCAAGCGACTTAAAAATAACAAAGCTTCTGGTGAAGATGGAATCACAGCTGAACTTTTGAAATCCGCTGATCCAGGTACAATCAAGGAAATAACCAAAATTCTACAAGAAGTTTGGCGAACTGAACGGATTCCAGAAGATTAGAAACATGCTTTAATCCATACACAACATAAGAAAGGAGATAGAACGGATGTAAACAACTACAGAGGGATATCTCTTCTCCCAGTTTGTTACAAGATTCTATCTCAATGTTTACTAGACAGAGCACAGGGACAGTTAAAGCCTAAAATTGGTGAATATCAAGCAGGTTTTCGACTGGGCAGATCCTGCCCTGAACAGATCCTGAATCTAAAGTTGATCCTAAGACATCAAAAACTGTACAATAAAAATCTTGTCTGTACATTTGTGGATTTCAAAAAAGCATATGATTCTATTGATGGCGAATGTTTATTCAAATCTTGAAAGAACAAGGACTAGATCTAAAAACGCTGGCAATTATTAAAAAAAACACTAACCAGCACAAGGTCAAAAGTTAAATTCATAGGTGACATCTCAGAGCGCTTCGAAATTAAAACTGGAGTGAGACAAGGGGATGGACTCTCGCCACTAGATAATTAATAATTAACTGTGTTCTAGAAAAAGTAATACAAGAGCTATACAGAAATATAATACAGGAGTAATACAGAAGATATATTAACGGCACAAAAACAAATTAAAATTCTAAAGGAAAAGGTAGGACTCCAAATTTCCTTTGAAAATACACAATACATGACCTGCAACAGTCTAAGAATACCATTTCTAAAAACAAAATATGGTAACATCAGACGAGTCTCTCAATTCAAATATTTGGTTGAAATAAACATGGAAAACGGTTTGGAAAAAGCGGCCAATAAGGGTAGATGTCAAAAAATGGAAACTGCATTGAGATTTATGCAAAATATTTATCACAAAAAATGCATATCTAAAAACACAAAACTGAGACATTACAACACAGTTATTAAGGAAGAATGTCTATATGGGGCAGAAACGCTCATTTTGAATAAAAAGAGCGACATCGAGGAGATTGAAAGGATGGAAAGAAAAATCATAAGAAAAATCTTAGGCCCCAAACAAATAAAGAGCACAACATACCGACTTCGAGAAAACCAAGAAATCAAACAATACACAGACTTACGTTTTACGGACATATATATATATATATATATATATATATATATATATATATATATATATATATATATATATATATATATATATATATGTATATATATATATATATATATATATATATATATATATATATATATATATATATATATATATATTATATATGTATATATATATATATATATATATATATATATATATATATATATATATATATATATGTATATATATATATATATATATATATATATATATATATATATATATATATATATATATATATATATATATATAGATATGTATATATATATATATATATATATATATATATATATATATATATATTAATATATATATATATATATATATATATATATAGATATGTATATATATATATATATATATATATATATATATATATATATATATATATATATATATATATATATATATATATATGTATACCTCTCGTCGGATGGCTTGGGTTGTTGACTTCATTCTTAATGAGAGAGCCTATGTCGATACCCTGATGAGTTTAAACATCAACAGACGAAACATGTTCCTTTCAATGTAAGGGGTGGGTGAGGCTCGTTCCCGATATCAAGCAACTAACAGAATGTTCATTTTCGCGGAGAATGCAGGTTGTCGTGTGTTCCACATGAGATTGTGGGACCCAGCAATTGGGGTGTATGACTCCCGACTACTGTTGTCTTCCAAAGGCCAAGAAATCTGAATATATATATATATATATATATATATATATATATATATATATATATATATATATATATATATATATATTATAATATATTATTTTATTTTTCTTTAATAAGCAAAGAAAATTCAACTAGGGTGTTTTGTCCATTCGTTCAGCCCGACATGGCTGAATTATATATATTGATTGGTCATGGTTTCGGTCATTCCTTCAGACACTCTCCAAGTGTTCAGCTCGGGTCCGATTGATGACTGTCTCGAGAGCAGCTTGCTGACGTTATGGTGGCGGCTAAAGAAATACGCTCAGCAATTATGTGGAGTACGGGTGAATTCTCTTTGCTAATTATTATGAATATTTCTTACTTAATTTTATGGTGCACAAAATCCGAATGCCGAATTATATATAAGGCAAATTATAATAATCATAATAATTAATATAAAGGCCCCAATTATATATAAAGAAAAAAACTGTGATTTGAAGAAAATATTGCCGCTGTTATATCCAGAAAAAAGCACCGTGTAGTGCGGATTGTACCTTGGAGGCATCATTGTATCGTATTTCTTTAAAAATCTAGCTAGAAAGCACGTTAATGGGGATCATTACACACCGATGATCAATGACTATTGAATTCAGAATTTTGATGGTATTATTCTGGAGGAGATGTCATGTCCCATGTGATTCAGTGAGAAAATTATTTCAAGGAACGGACCTGTTAATTGACCACCAACGCCATATGATTTAACGCCTTTAAATTATTTTCTTTCGGGTTACGTTAAATCTTTGATCTATGCTGATAAACAAGCAATTATTGATGCCTTGGAAGCCAACAAAACTCAGATTTAGGTATGCTAACACAAGACGTCGGAAATTGGATTAACAGAATGGGATGATGATTTAACAAAGGAGACATTTAATCGACAGGTTAAATTTAATTGACAGAAGAGTTGATTTAATCTCAGATATAATCTTCGATTAAATCATCTCCTGATGATGCTAACATGGTTAGCGAAGCGTGTGTTGAGAAGTTTAAAAAAGTGATTTGGTGTTTAGTGATAAATCTGTTCGAGTTTAGTGCTATTATATAAACAAGCAATAACTGAAGCTGATACCACATGCGAACGATATATGCAGCATTGTAGCTTAAAACAGAATTGAATTAACAAGACCATTCATTATAATAGAAGAGGCAGCAGAACAAAGAGGACTGAAAGTGAATGAGAACAAAATAAAATAGATGTAGCATACGAAAAACAAAACTATTACTTTGGGGAAATTAAATGGTATAATGCTAGGACATAGAAATAAAGAAAGAATCCACGTGCAAAACAGAATACTATTAGGATATATGGCGTTTTTTACTAATACGGATATTAAAAGATCAAGAACTAAGTAAATACATAACATTTAATATACAAAAGATATAAGTCGACGATAAGACCAGGCCAAGTTTTACGTATTCAGTGGAAACCATAAATTTTCCGAATAAGCAACAAGAGAGCCTAAAAATATATCAAAAAAGAAATATAATGAAACTAAAAGAATAGATGAAGGCACAATAAGGCATCGTGAGAACAACAAAATTACAAAAATTGAGAAATTCTTCAAACGAGAAAATGTACTAAGGACCCATAATAAAAAACCACCACAAGAGAAAGTGCAAAAGGTAGACCAATATTAAGACGAAGAAAGCAAGTGGATGCTGATTTAGGGGTTATGAAAATTAACAACACGATAGGAAAAATAGAAGACAGAAATGAATAGAAGAATATCGCTCGTAGACCACGAACACGAGACATGTGGTTTGTTACATGTTATTTGATAAATCGTTCATATATATTATTTAGCAACTTTATAACAGAATATTTTGAAAAAGTAATGTTCAGACTGGTATTAAGTAATTTAGCGAAATGAAAAATTAACCAGAACTTAACGTTTCTTAAAATAGTCCCTTTGACTTTCTTCAATTAAAGTACAAGACACGGGCGTAGCCAGGATTTAGTTTGGGGGGGGGGGGGGGTCTTGGGTTTAGTTTGAAGTAAATAAAACAACAAAAATATACTTACATGAAATTCAAGAATACATGAAATTCAAAATACATGAATATCTATATATTCATCGGAAAAATTACGACATATTTATAAAGTTCTTAACTTTAAATGAAATGGTTAAATTAATTTCGTTCCTCTGCGCTAAATCTAAAACCATTAAAGAAGAAATCCAAATCTTCGGCTTTTTCTTTTAAATATATCCACTCTTACTATATATACTTCATCTGCATGATTCAATATATTCAATTCAAATGTAATAATTTAACTCTCTTCACTCCTCGTATTTTTTCGGTATAATATTAGGTAATATTTGGAAAGATTTACAAGAAATTTACCACTAACCACGAAATCACTATTCTTTATCTTCCCGACGCGCGTTTCGTTAAGAATGTTAGCATTATTAGGAAATAATTCAATTGAACTGATTCACAGTGAATCATCTCCTGATGATGCTATATAGTTAGCGAAACGCGCGGCAGGAAGTTAAATAAATGTGATTTCGTGTTTAATGGTAAGTATTTTCGAGTTTAATGTTTCACACCGAATGTTCCTATAGAAGAATTGACCTTCAATTACTTTACTATACATTTTAAGCACTTTTTTACTATACTTTTTATAATATAATTATTTAATGACTTAAATGAGAAAATATAATAGTTATATAACTTGTTTTCTTAATATAGGAAATTATTCGAATTGACTAGCATACAAGATCCTTGAGCTTGATGTCACGTAAATTTATTGTTACTTTAAATTCTATAAGCTTTGACCATCAAATGCAAACAATAGTGGTTTGTACCGCTTACGAAAAATATTACAGCATTAAGTTGCATAATGTTGCAGAAAAAATATTGAAATAGTTGTTCATTATTAGACAACTATGCATAGATATGTATGTGGAATGCTTTAAGTTTTTTTGAATATAATGATTTTTAAACTAATCAAAATATATTATATTGGAAAAGTTGCATAATATACCCGTAGATATTATTAAAAATATTCAAAAACAAGGAAAATGTATCCGTGCTTCACGTAAAAATTGTTCATTCCTTCAAGTGTCTCCCTAGACCGGTTTCTAGCCTTAAAGCGTCATCAATCGGGCTCGAGCAAACGTTCGGAAAGCGACTGAAGGAATGACCAAAGGTACGACCATATACATAGGCCATGTCGGATGTAGGTGTAAAAAAATTCACTTCCCGCCATCCTGTGGTGAACGTTCGCAAAAGTCTAACTGCGCGAAACCATCCGTGACCCCCCAGGGTCATGTCTAGGTACAAGGTATGCATGAAAAGTTGTATAGTGGGCTCATGGAAAATTAATTATTCATTAATTCATTAAATTATTGAAAAACGGAAAATATTTGCATGGAGAACCGATGGATCTCCATGCAAATATTGACCATTCCTTCAGCCGTCCCAAAATGTTAGCAAGTGTCTCCCGAGATCAGTTTTTGGTTCATGGGCAAGAACTTTAGCACGGAACGGGTAATTTTTACGTAGAGCAAGGATTAATTTTCGTGGTTATAGAATATTTTTGAAAGTTTTGTACTATTACCACTTGTTTTTATAGATATTTATGTATACACCCCAAAACAAACTTAATCAAATGATTTGTGAGTATATTATATCACGGTAGGGTGAAAAGTAAGATGTTTTTTAAACAAAATATTGTTTTTTGATCGAAAATCGATTTATTGTTCAGCGTAGTCTTCTTTTGGCGATGCAATTCGCTCAACCATCATCCAACTTTTTAATGCCTTCCAAAATGTATAGCTTGTCGAACTGTAAAATAATACTCTGTTTCGGCGATTATATCTTAATATGATGTAAATTTCTTTCCAGACAGTCATTTCTTCATAACTGGAAAAAGAAGCAATCGGAAGAGGCGGCAGGAGTGTAAGGTGGGTTATCTTTTCGTGAAATTTGACCAATAATGCAGCATAATGCGTTTTTCCATTTTCCAAATAATCGATGAAAATAATACCTTGCGAATCCCAGAAAACAATGATCATAAACTTTTCTGCCCATGAACACGTTTTCGCCTTTACTGGGTCATGTTCGCCGAGAAAAACCCAATATTTTACCCCTTTCTTTATTTCTGGTGTATAGTGATGAGTTCAAGTTCCATCAGTAACTACGAATCGTTACAGAAACTCCTGGGATTGCGCTTATACATATTAAACATCGCTGTGAAGAGGTCAGATATTATTAGGAGCTTCCTCTACTAGGTGTGATGCTTAATAATTCTTAAATTTTGTAAGAGATGCCTTATGAGAATCTCTTATGTCATTTTGTTAGTACCTTTCAAAGCGCCATTGATGTTTAAAAGATTTCGAGTTAGCGTCATATAGCGTTTTTTTTTTCGTGTGGCAAACATGTTGCGTTTTGAGCTAAATAAAACGCATTTGCGACACGCATTCTTTTCTTGTTCGATCAAAAGAAAAACGCGAATGAAAGCCATTGTATACTTACGATGACGAAACTTACGATGACAATGTCCCAACGTAAGACGATTGTAGGCATTGGTTTACATGATTCAAAAGTGGTGATTTCGACTTGAAAGACAAAGAACGACATACAAACTCAACAACAAATAGCAGATTGGTTAAATATTGATCACCGAACTATTTATGATAGTCTATTAGTAGATGAGAAATATACAGAAGATAGAGTGAAAAACGATGTGCGAAGTTTTGCTTTCTCGGCATGATAGAAATACTTTTTTGCATCGGGTCGTGACTGGAGACGAAAAATGAATGTATTTCAAGAACCCAATATTATGAGCTTCTGAAACCAGGTGAAACAGATAGTACCGGTCGGTACCGTCAACAAAAGATCAATTTGAACCTTGTATTGATCGAAAAACGACTCGAATGGACTACAATACACAGAAAAGTGATATTGCAGCACGACAACAACCCTTTACACAAAGCGAAAGCGGCCAAAGACAGCATTTCTTGACTTGGATGGGAACTTTTGCTAGAGCCACCCTATTCATCAGACTTGGCCTACTTCCGACTACCACTTTTCTTCGATGTCTCACGCACTTTCCATGAAATACTTCAACAATTACGGAGATGCCGAAAAATGGCTTGATGAATTTTCTCCCAAATTAAACGTGTTTTTTAAGAGAAAAATATTAATTATTAACCGCCACACCTAGTATAATAACGCTCCATGAATTAAAAGTCTATATAACGATTAGTTTTACTTTAGTCTTCAGTTCAGTTCATCAGTAACAGCTTGATTTAAATAATATATCAAGAAAGTATTTAAATTTCTTCGAAATCATCATTGTGTGCCTATTAATCCCATCGATGGACTCATTTAGACTTTTATTTCTTTATTTAAACGGAAAATTCAGTAATAATGTTGTCTAATCCAGGAACTTTCCAATACATTAATTTTCTTTTGGCTTCAGATGTCATGTCAATGTGAATTCTTAAGCTATTCGTTTCTTGTCGGTAGCATTCCTCTTCTAAGACTATATTTCTTCGATGTATAGATTTTCGAATTATCCTTCCCATTTTGTTTTAGTGATTGTTTGTGTTTGTGCATATTCATTCGTGCCTTATTTTTATCACCTTAATGTTTTCCAGACAATAATAGATAGATATAACAATCTATTCTCTCCGACCCATATAAATCATGCTGCATTCCTGAAGTATAGCATTCCTAGAATTTCCTTTTTAATTATCTAATTTCTGTGTTAACTCCGTTTCTAATTATTAAATATCGATTTCGTTCCTCTGTGTTATTACTCATGCTACTCAGATAGACATCTCTTTTTTCTTTGGTCAATGGTTTTATCTCTGGAATACATCATGCATTATTGGACGATTGTGAGTTTATATTGATTTTCCAAGTTCCCATAAATTCTTGGGCGGCACTTTCTATATTTTGTTTTATCTTATTCCATTGTCTGTATTTTATCAATTTCCTCTATTTTGCCACCTCCAATATTTTGTGATAATCAGTTTTTAAATAGACTTTTGGTTGTGTCATCTTCTATTTATTCTATGTTCAGTTTTTCTTTGATAACGGGTTGCAGTTTTTCTTCCTTTATATGTGTACTCGTAATTTGCAGAGAATCAAGCGCTGATCCTAACCTGTATTAGCTGAGGAGAGACTATTCACGTCTAGTATTTGCGATGGGTGTATTGTATTTAATATGATATAGTCGATGGTAGATCTCTGTTCTTTCAAGTTTTGCCTGGTAATTTCTATTTAAAGTACGTGTTATTTATCCACAAGTTATGTGCATAGCGATATTAAGTTTCGTCGATCTGGTGAATATTGCTTTCATTCAATCGTTGTTTTACATCTAGTATCACCTGGTTTTCTATTCTGGCATTCAGGTTTCCCATTATCATTTTTTTTCCTTTTGTGGGATACTTTTCATTTCTTTCTCCAATAACTTGTGGAAGTGCTCAGTATTATCAATGCTCTTGTTACCGTCTAGGGCCTAGACACAAATTATGTGTAATATGTTTTTTTTTTCCGGTTGTATAGTAGTTCTCAGGATCCTCTCATGTATATACTGTGTATTCTCGATGTTTTTCTTATACTTATCGTTAATTAAGTAATATGTGTTATATCGTTATTTAGGTAAATAAAAATACATTTTTAAAAACCCGTTCGAGTTTAATTTTTTTCACAGCACTGTATGGTTCAAACAATACTTGCAATTTTATTTTCTAGTTTATAGTTGAAACAATAGTTCATTCAAATATATTAACCATGTTTGTTAATTCGCATTAAACATTTCCTAATGTAATAACACGTATACCTTTACAAGGACTTTACGTAATAATGATTTAGTTCAGTATTGAATATGTATATATCCTAAAGCATATCTCATTAGTAATTGATCTAATATTTACGAAAGACACTTATTAAACTAAATATATCAACGCCTCGTTAAAATACTTCATTTCATTTTCCTAACGTGTATTACATTATGTTAATGCATTGTTACTTCCTCACATATTTATTACATATTGTAATAACGTTGTTAACTAATTGAGATAATTTTTACTCCAAATAATATTGCTTTAGCAATATACCTATAAAATCGATTAACATAGGGTGTTTTTTTTAGTGCGTCCGAACATTAACTTCAAATAAAACAACAACCAAATTCGACCACTTTTTCATACAATTGGGGTCGTATGTCCGCAATTGTCCGAGTTATGTTGGCATCTAAAGCTCCAATAGTCGCTGGTTTATTGGTACAGACTAATGATTTAACACAGCCTAAGAGAAAATAATCTAAAGGCGTTAAATTACATGAACTTACTGACCAATTAATAGGTCTGTTCTTCGAAATAATTTTCCCACCGAACTGTTCCCGCAATAAATTGATTGTTGCGTTGGCTGTATGATATGTGGAATCGTCCTGTTAAAACTACATTTCCTCCAGAGCAATACCGTTCAAATTCGGAATTAAATAACACATATCTACTAAATAAACATAAGAAATTGGTGCCGCCGAGACTTAAACGTAAAAGTATAATATGTAGCAACACTCTCGGTAACATTAAATTATTAAAAGTACTACAGTTTTTAATCTACTATTACATTGATAATATTTTCTTCTCAGTAGCCATTTAACTTTTATATTTTTGTTGTTTGTTCAAAAAAGTTAGTAAATAAAACCTGGAAGATTTCATCGTCAAAACGATCGTGTTTAAACGATCCGAACACTTTACTTGACACAAACGTAACAACGTTTGTGGCGAGTACGCGGTGAAAATCGTTTCGAAAACACATGTTTGAATTTGTGCAAAATGCATATTTCGTTTACTTCAACTTGAAAATCAAAGATGTAAGATGCGATGGATGAATGGTAATGATGGACGAATGGAATGAATTTTGATAGAAATTTTGTTTCTCCAGGTAAAATTAAATCTCTCCTAAAATTAAATATTATTGTACTCGAGAAAAATAATTGCTTATGTTTTTTTTTCAGAAAATTATATTGTTTTTTTTAATGATGTCGGTGGTCTTTTATCAAAAATGGGTTTCTTGAACTACCAGCCAAATAAATGGAGAATTTAGGTTAAAAAGCGGCTACAAGAAATTTCAATGCTTTCTCTGTTTGTGGGCTAAAAGCTAATTGGATTAAAACTGGCCTGAAAGAAAAGACTTTACAGTTGGGAAACAAAATATCATAAATACAGCGTTAGTTAATAAAGAGAAAATAATTTTGTCTCCATTGCAAATAAAATTGGGACTAATGAAAGAGTATGTCACAGCATTGGATAAAAACCTTTCCTGTTTTAATTATATAGGATGTTTGGTGCATCGTTTGCCAAATTATAATGGCTGATAGAAGGGATCTTTTACTATCTCCTCAGCCTCCATAAAACATTATTGGGTCCACGGGTTTTTTTATGTTGATTATTTAATTCTTTTTTTGAAAATTTCCAAAAGTTAGCATTGAAACTTGAATTTAAAAAAAAGTTATTGGTATAGCCGCCAAATTATTTTTTATTTCAATGTGTAATGTTCTATGAAAATCAAAATTACATGCAAGCCACATCTAGTTTTGTTTTATAGATTCGCAAAGTTTTTGGAAAAAGCAAAAATAAATTTAAAGCCCAACCTTAAATTGCATATAAAAAAACTAAAAGGTACCATGTTCTTCGAATTCTTTAAAAAAATCTCTGGTTTATCCTCTTTCTAACGGTATGCATTCATGCCAGAAAAACGTCTTACTAACTTTACTAATTTGCTACCTTTAGCAAAGTGGATAAAGTTAGAAAGAGGATAAACCAAAGATTTTATCTATTAAGACCACGATCGCTTTTAGTTTTTTTTTAAATATACAATTCAAAATTGAGCTTTAAATTTATTTTTACTTCTCCCAAAAACTTTATGAGCCTATAAAAAAAGTAAATGTCGCTTGCATTTTGATTTTCATAGAATCCTACATTACACATTAAAATAAAAAAAATAATTTGAAGGTTATACCAATAACTTTTTTTTTAATTCCTGTGAGCCAATAATGTTTTATGGAGGCTGAGGAGATAGCAAAAGACGCCTCCTATCGGCCATTTTAATTTGGCAAACGATGCTCCAAACACCCTATATATCGAGGAAATTTTCTGATTTGAGCAAGGAGAAACTAAGACTAGCATTTTCGATAGATCGGAAATTAGACTTTCGATGAAAGATAACAATTTCGTGCATTGAATGAATGATATGGAATCATTAGCCTAGTTTTCTTTTGTCGATGTTGTAAAACATTGAATCCGAATATTATCGCGAATAGGTGCAAAACATGCTGATAAATGTTAATAAGCTTGGATATAACATGAGCATCAAAGTTCACTACCTCCACAATCATATGGACACATTTTCGGATAACCTTGGCTCTTACAGCGGGAAACAAGGAGAGCGAATTCATCAGGATCTAAAAAATATGAAATAAAGGTACCAGGGTCGATGGGATGAACACATAATAACTGAGTACTTCTGAAGTATCAAGCGTGAGTGCTAGGAAAGAACTCACTCGAAGAAATCACAAAAAAAGAAGCTTTCTCCAATAATGTAACAAAAGGTAAAACATATGAAAAAATCGTATTTTTTCGACACCTATCATATCTTGAAAACTACAAGTACATTTCAAAAAATATATGTACTATTAGAACCAGAATAACGGACATATTCAAACACATTTTTAGTCTTTCCGGCACCAAATCCACTGTAGATCCATTAACGCTCTGTAAGGATCCCTATTAACGGTAACGTGTTTTTCAGCACTTTCCAGTTTTTAAATTTTGTGCCCATAGAAAAGAATGTGCCCATAGTTTGTTAGTACGAGGGTTGCTATTTATATATCCGGAATAATAAATAAAAACAAATATTTATCGATATCGGCATACTTTTGCATATATTTAAACTAATTTTCATAGAACGATTTCCGTTCCTATTGAGGTATCTCTAAAACATGCATTTTGAATGCAACTGCTTCTTCTGGCATCGAAAATCGTTGACCACGTAATTTAATATTTACGCACGGGAACAAAAAAAATCATTGAGTGCTAAATAAGACCTGAACGGCGGGTGACACATTAATTTGATGTTTTGATCGGTCAATTATTGAGTTGTATTTTTTTCCTTTATTTGGGTTTTTCGCCATTATCTAAAACTCAAAAAATATCAAAAATACCTGTTCTTATGTTCTTATGAAACGTTAACGTTAAAAGTTTGTAAAATTTGTTATAACATTTTTATATCTTTAAAATTTTGTTCATTAGGCAAATTTATTACAAAAAAGAGTCACTGAGAAATTTGTCTCCGTTTGGTTTTTTGTTTTTACCCAGTGATTCTTTCTTTACATAAGAACAGGTATTTTTGATATTTTTTGAGTTTTAGATAGTGGGGAAAAACCCAAATAAGGGAAAAAAATATATGAGCACGCCACAATCATTCAGACATTAATTATTGAGTTGGTTGGTCCGATGTGTGAGAGTTCGTGTCATGGTGAAGAATGGTCCTGTATCGATGGTTATTTTTTCTTATTTCCTCAAAGACTTCTCGCAAAGAAATGATTATGTACCATTCAGAATTCATCGATCTACGATTCTCTAGTGGCACTGTAGCCACACGCCCATTTATCAGAAAAAAAACCCACCACTTCCTTCCAAGTGCATCTTGCGCGAACAACTCTTATTGGGTTTGGCTCATTTTGAAAAACTCATACAGTCGACTGCAGTTTAAATTATTTAATTTAATAATTATTTCTTATAAACATAGAACCTTGCTAATTAGAGCTCCAAATCATTTAAAAAGTAATCAAATAACAATTTGGTTCTTGAGTTTATAGTTTTTTCGCAGCTCTGACATAATTTCACGTAAACGGCATTATTGCTTGTACCATTCAGGAGATACAGTTATCTATTATATGTTATAAAACGTTTTAAATTTATTTTATAAAAAATATTGATTCAACTATCAAAACTAAATAAAGCACTGTTTTTACAGTTTTAATCTATATAGGGTTTCGTAATGACCAAAGGAATGTAGGTAACTCGCCGCGGTAAATTTAAAATTTAACAATAGTTATAAAATACATTCTAATTTGCCGTTAAATTTCTCACAAAAACTAGCAATCCGAAAAAAAAATAAAGAGTATATTTGAATACGTTCAACCGTTGCTAATTGTTGATCAGACAAATAAAACATAATTTGGAGGGTTGCTCAAGAAATGGATCCCGTTCTCGTTTGATCGGAATTATTTAAACACCGTTTAAAATACCAAGCAATTCTAAATAAGTGAAATTGATTTGTGTTTACCATAAATTAACTTTTGTTAAATTTATCGTGACTTTCTTTTTGGCGAACGCGAATTGGTTTCGAAATATTTTCGACCAGTTTGCTAGTTGTGAGGAAATTTGAAAAAAATTCATTATAAAGAACAAATACCTTTCTAGGAAAATATCATTAACTCCGAGATTAATTAAATTGAAAACAATTTTGATATTGCGTTATATTTTGGCGGATTTTTTAAAGTCCCTTTATGTGCCGCATATTTTATTCGTGTAAAATTTACATCAATGTAGTTAATTATAATGGAGATATATTATATAGAGAGTCTTAAGCGACTAATTGTTCTCAATTTTAAGGAATAAATCTAGTTTATATAACCAAAAAATACATAGAAGTTATATTTGTTTGCAACAGTCTAAGAATACCAAAACTGTTCTAGTACTTTATCCTGAAACCCTTGATACCTTGTTATGTAAGGTTTGGTTAGAGTTCAGGTTTTTGATATTATTTTCCATACATGTTACCTAGGTCACTAGCTCTGTACTTCTGTCTGCCCATTCGAAGTCTTTTCTTAAGAACCTCATTTCCCTACTATTTAAATATTACAATGTTTGCATTTGTATTTGAATGATTTCTTTCTTTCATTATTAGTATTTCAGTTGTGTCAATTCTAGCATTGATTTAATCCTCTAAAGTTTATGTACATGTTATGTACATCTCTAAATCTAATCCTTTTGTGTTTTTTCTTTTTCTATCAGTTTCTGTAATATTTAATTTTTTTCGATAATTACCTTCATATTGTTAGTGAATTCATTATGTATTATATTCAAATTATATTGAAGATCCTTTGCATTTTCTTCAGGGATAAATATTTTGACTGCATAACATAATTCTTATCATTGACATTTTCCAGTATCCCCTATACCTTCTGACTTTCTTTTTATAATCTTTGACAGCTTGATCTAGTATAATATTAATTAGCAGATGACATAAAATGCAACATTATTTAAATAATGTTTTATTTCTGGATCTTTTCACATCGGTGAAGATGTCTATGAGACAAATGAAAGTTGTTTTCTGGTTTTAATTACTGATGTACTAATTTGTCTTACGACAAAAATATACAAATATAATATTTCATTCCTCTGCCATTTAGCTCTACATTATTGAATCTAGACTGGGCAAATTCTAATTTTCTAAAAACATTAGATTGAACCATGAGGACAAATGATGGATTAAATATCAACGTGGCCAAAACAAAATTATTGGTCTTCAGCCGTATAGCTCATTCCAGATACTTCTCTTTTGAAATACGAAGTAAGTGAAATAAGTAAC
Organism: Cosmopolites sordidus; assembly: GCA_031761425.1. Taxonomy (NCBI): domain Eukaryota; kingdom Metazoa; phylum Arthropoda; class Insecta; order Coleoptera; family Curculionidae; genus Cosmopolites; species Cosmopolites sordidus. The sequence continues at coordinate 64,869 of JARFXV010001012.1, forward strand.
GTCTTTTAAATACCTTGGTTGTTTGCATTTGCGAACAACTTGGCCCCTACAGCGAAATAAAACTTAACATTAAAACAGCTCGTACAACATTTATAAAATTCGACTTTTCTGTAATGATCTAAATCTCACACTTAGCTAACATCTCTTTCAAACGTTAAAGAATGTTGAAATATTACATTTGGTCTATATTTTTATATATAGTACTTGAAGACTGGACCTGAAAAATTACCACAATCAACCGGCTGGAGGCATGCTATTGCATAATGAGATGCTTCGAATTTCGGTGGACATACATGCAAACAATTCAAGCTGTTTTAAGTAGAACAGACGCAGTCCGGGAGATATTAATTATTGAAAGTGCCGAAAGTTGTCAAACTTCGGACATATTACCAGATGAGATCGATATGAAATTCTGCATCTCATAATAAAAGATAAGATAGGGATCCTCCTGGATGAAGAATATTCACGAATGGATCGGACACTATTCCTGTTATTGATAAATGGCAGAATAAGAATGGGCGAAAATAGAGAAAAACTTGCTACAGTTTGACGATATTTGCTATATATATATATATATATATATATATATATATATATATATATATATATATATATATATATATATATATATATATATATATATATATATATATACATTAGCGATTTGTAAATAACGTATAGTTCTTAAAATTGTTGTTGTTTGAATTTGAAGAATTAATAATTGAATTATTATTTTGAATTTGAACTTTAATAGATAAAACAAATTGACAAGTTTAATGGATTGAACTGCCTATTTTATACATAATTAGTACCATTTCTAGGTGAATAAAATTTGAGAGTAATTTTGAAGTAGAGTAATTTTGTAATTTTGATTTACACTGAAGAGTAATTTTCTAAAATTTATTTTATAAAAACTATTTATTTTATAAAAAAAAACCGCTACAAATAGTAACAAATCTAAATAAAATACCATTTTTACTATTTTATTATATTACGATTTCACAATGGCCAAAGAAGGGTAGGTAACTCGCCATGGTATATTCAAAATTTAACAATAGTTGTTTGAATTTGAAGAATTAATAATTGAATTATTATTTTGAATTTGAACTTTAATAGATAAAACAAATTGACAAGTTTAATGGATTGAACTGCCTATTTTATACATAATTAGTACCATTTCTAGGTGAATAAAATTTGTGTAAAAATATTAATTTCTTTAACACGCTTTTATTAGCTTCACCTTATCTATCTATGTAACGAAATTTTTGAACGTCCTTTTCATCCACTTCAAAACGTCAGATTAAATTGAAAAAAAACACACTTTATAGCAGATCGAACTAAAAATTGAAAAATAAATTATAGTTTAAAAAAACTTCAAAACACGCTTTAATGGTAAACCGAACTAAAATATAAAAATTAATTTTTAGTAAAAGAATAAAGTAATGAACTAGAAAATCAATGTGTCATTGTAAAAAGCGTGGTGTGCTTTTTACCATATTTTCATACTAACTCTACTTATAGAGACGGTACTGATGGAATATTTATAACAACTGACATCGAGCACCCCACTCTTTAACCACCCCACTATTTAACCACTGACATACACAGACACAATATTCAATAAGTGAATGCGTTTGTGTGCCCAGGCTCTCAAGTTAGAAATAACAACGATATTAATACAGAAATTAAGAGAATATGTGTAGCAAACCAAATCCACTTCAGACTACTCAAGTATTTAAAATTGAACACAATTGTGTCAAAATCCAACAAATGTGAAATACCTACGATGCTGATTAGACTTGTGCTAACTTATGCTTCGGAAACACGGGTAATGACACAAAACGATGAAAAACTTCTAGGGACATTCGAGAGAAAGGTGCTCAGATATATTTACGAAGGAATCCAGGAGAACGGGGAGTGGCGTAGACGATGTATCTATGAGCTATACAGAGAATATTCGGATATCGATATAGTTACATTTATCAAGGTGAGAAGGCTAAGATAGATATATCATTTTGAAAGTTGGAGTGACAGTAGCCCCACTCAGTAAATAATTTGACAAATCCCAATAGGTAAAAGACACAAAGGCATACCTAAAACATATATGGGCTAAATACCATATTAGGCGACATAAACTAAATAATACATAAACTAAAAAAATGGCAAATCAAAGCCAGGAACAGGAACCAATGGCTCGACATATTACCGCAGGTCAAGATCCTTTATGGGTTGTAAAACCCTAGGTGATGGTGATATTGTTGCAAGAATTTGATAATTTTTAAAGTTAACGTAAAATGTATTAAAAAAAACATTTAACTCTTTAAAATATCTGGTTCTCATATGATAGATGCACAGTGTGTTGTTTGGTCTAATTTTTCAAACAAGCCATATTTAACTACTGCCTTTGTAAAATTTCCTATAATAATTAAAAACAATAGTGCCTCAATAAAGCTTTAACGCCAAATATGAGGTAGAGCAGGAAATTCATTATAAATATTGGAAAAATGCGTCCAACGCATCTTTAAGACACTTCTTGTGTTCTGAAATTTAAATATTTTTAAAAAGGTATACATAATGATATACTAAATGTGCCAAATTACATTATTTCTTGCCTCAATGAAGAGATGCAGATAGCTAATACACCACAATTAAAATTACTTTTGTGAACAATAACGATTCAACTAACAAAACTAAATAAAACATATTTTTTTTACAGTTTTAGTCTTTATAAGTTTTCGTAATGACGAAAAGAATGTAGGTAATTCGCCATGGTAACCTAAAAGTTATAACAATCATTGTGAAAAATATTTACCGTAACATTTTTATATTTCATTCAACCTGGTTTTTTCGCCATTGTAATTGGTACTGGGTCATCTTTAAATACCCATCTGTATTGTTTTGATCTATTGGTATATTATGACGAGGAAAATTGGTTTAAATATCTGTTATATTTTTAGAAACGTTATCGCCGAAAACCAGGTATAACCGCTTAATTTTTTTTTTCAGAAAATGTGTCCAATCGTGCCTTATAAATTTGTTTGTTTACTCAAACGACACTGTATATTTTTATGTAAAATATTCTTTATAGTTTATTTATTATTCTAAATACTTTATTCGTTGCACCACTGAAGAGTAATTTTCTAAAATTTATTTTATAAAAACTATTTATTTTATAAAAAAAAACCGCTACAAATAGTAATAAATCTAAATAAAATACCATTTTTACTATTTTATTATATTACGATTTCGCAATGGCCAAAGAAGGGTAGGTAACTCGCCATGGTATATTCAAAATTTAACAATAGTTATAAAAATAATTCCATTTTCTGTTAAGGTTTGTTTAGTTCTCATTGTTGTCTCCACATTATAGTCTCCAACGTTGTCATTTAATCGTAATTGGAACTTGGTTTACTTTCTTGATATATAGTTTCGTGTGTTAGGTACACCGATTGTCATCAGTTCTCATCAGTCATCAGTCATCACTCGTTGTGTTGCAAACTACGACCCATGAGAAATTTCTTAAGACAACCAAAGGCAATTTCCCACCATGATGATTCATCGCCAAATACTTAGTGTAATAGCTGAACATATTTTTTTCAGATAAGTCAATTTTAAAATTATTAATAACGCTGCACTGATCCCATTATAACTTCCTGACTCAAAAGAACGTATTATAATGTACAGGGTGGGACAATTATCACCCTATCACTTTTTTTTGTAATATTTGTGACAGTTTCGGCTTGGCTGTTGTTTAATGTAAATGCACAAGTTTTTTTATAGATAAATACACGCTAAAAGTATGTAATGAAATTCGTGTACTTTACTTAAAAAAAAGGATTCAATTACACAGGTCAACAAATTTAAACTTTTTTGAGGTAACATTGATGAAAATAGGTGTATATGAAGTATTTTGTAGTTCTAAATCCGAAAATGATAAGCTAATTACAATAATATGTACATTTTTTTTTGTTACAGGGGGTCGGTGGTGGAAAAAAAGTAGAGGACATATTTTTACAATCTAATATGTATTTAATATAAACATATAAAACGTGTTAAATCTATGCAAAGACTTTACTGAGGATTATGTGAATAAAACATATATTACATGAGTCACGCAGCGACAAAAACTTTCACTTTTTCGTCTTGTGTTCTGTAGCATCATCTCTTTCTAAAAACCAGAAGTAGCCGCCCAACATAGATGGGTTCCAGCATCCCTGGTTTCTTGCTTCCATCATCCTGATGTCCTGGTGAAACCTCTCTCCTTGTTCGTTACTGTACCCAAATTTTCCGGAAACAAATTCAAATTGGAGTGTAAAAAAGGTATTTTTAAGGGCATGCTATACCCTAGTATTTCATAGGCTTTCAAGAGTTCATTTATGATGAGGTTTTTATCTTTCTTGTTGCCCAGAAATTCTTTCACTACACTAACAAAATACTTCCAAGCTACCTTTTCCTTTCCTTCCAGAATTCCTTTTCATTTAGTTTTGCTGGAAAATGCAAATCACCTAGAAGCCTCCTTATTTGAGGTTCAATAAATATGCCTTCTTTTAGTTTTATATCACTTAATTGAGCAAATATTTCCTTTAGGTACTTGAAATCATTACCTTAGAATCATAAACCACTTCCACCAAATTGACAATTTTCAGGCAAAAGTGATTTGAAGGTTTCAGATTATTTGTTATGGGGATTTTTGAACGAAAACGTTAAATAAACAATTGCCAAACCATACAGCAACTTGAGGACAATATCAACAAAATTTATGGAAAATATATTAAAAAGGACACACACTTACTCTTTTCTTAACTTTTCTCTGGCTTATGTAAAGCTTTGAAAATGGCTTACGGTGTTCCTCTGCGTTTCTATCTGAGGTGTAGCAGTGTACGACATGGATTTTTCCATTTCCAGCAGTGCTTCCAATTGTTCATTCTCCACTTTTTTTCTGTCCCGGGCGATTTGCATCAACTTAGTTCAAATTTCCACTTCAGAATTGCTGTACGAAACAGCAAGTACTGTACGAAACAGCTTTATCTCCTGAATCTACACAAATCATATCCTAATTTTTTTAATTAAAAGGAGAAATAAAGGCAGTACTCATATATTGTTTTTCGAACGACGTCCCGTCTACACATGATCAAGGGTATGATTCACAATAGGCTCGTATATTGTACTTCGTTTTGAAACTGAAACATGATGCTTTAAAATAATTATACGGCGAGAAAATCTGATTCGAATAGGTTGTGCAGTCGATGAACCATAGGGACTGAGATTTAAGTTGAGGACTTAATATATTGCACAGTAATCTCTGTATACCACTCATTAAATCCATCAAGGAGGAATTTAAAGAGGAAGATAAAGTGGGAGAAGAAAACATTAATATGCAATTATTAATCTTCTAATAGCATTTTGGATCAAACAATTGCGTATAAGAATGGTGTAAGTGAGATCATTATTGAAGTAAAAAATAACACATTTTCACTATTAAACAAATTTACAATAACAAAATGACAGTTCAACATGTTCAGATGTATCTCTAACTGTCAATTGTCGCTTACTGAGAATTAATACCTTGGTTGCATTTACCTGTCAAGCATTTGTTTACGTTACTGAACGACGTCTCTAACATGTTGAAAATATCCAGGAACACCTGCCTGCAATCACAAATCAACCGATTGTTTATCAACCAACATTAGTAATTAAGAGAAATTTTTAAAACTATTCTATTTACGTGAGCCATAAGTTTATGCGTTGTGTTTTTGTACGATATTTTCAAACCAATACTTAAAGTTAATTGAGTCATTCTATTTATTTCTATTATTCATCAAGTTATCTCTTAAATGCTCTTTAATATTATGTGTTACATATACTTATTAGTCAAGCAACTGGAAATTTACGACTTTATAATATTAGAAAAATACTAGAATTAAAATTTGGGAGCTTTTATGAAGGATTAAAGGGATATAAACCAACAGGAGCAGTTTCAATTCGTATAGTGAGAAAGTCTTGTGAGAATGATTGTGAAATCCGAATACTAAAATGAGTGAAAAGTGAAATGAGTAAAAATTATTTAATTTTAAAAACAATTTGTGGGTATTAAATTCTCAACCTAATAAATTTCGAATTTCTTTTTTACGAGGGTTTTTGTGATTCATGGTGCATGGGCAGTAGGTTAAATTTATAACTGTAGTAAACATCAAATTTTTGTAGAATATGCTCCTAAACGTTGTTTTCAATTGTTTACCATGCCTCGTATGCGGAGAAATGCAAACTTTCGCCAACTTACCGAGTTTGACAGCAGACGGATAGTTGCATTATGAGAGGCTGATCTCTATTTTCGTGAAATTACTCACAGAATGAACAGCAGTTTAGATACTGTCTTAAGATGTCGTCGGGTATGGCTTTAGGTAGGTCGTACACATAGAGCCAGGGATACAAGACCACGCAGAAGACAACAGAAAGCCAAAATCACCGCCTGAGGTTGCTGGCTTTAAGAGACCACTTCTCTACCACTAGAGTATTTATCGTCGGTAAAAAATTTTGGACTTTTTTCATATAGTCCGTATTGGGCGCTTCCTCTAATTCCAGAGCATCGACGCAATCGACACTCTGAAACCCAACTACTTCGATCATGCTCAAATTAATGTACTGACATGGTCTCCAATATCTTGCGACGTATATCCAATCGAACATGTATGGGACACGATCGGTAGAAGGTTATTAATTATATTATTTCTATGCCACATAATACATTATAATAGATTCTAAAGCTCTGCATCAAGACGTTAATACCCATTCTACAAGTTCTGCTTCAGCATTCCCTAGCCATCAATTATCAGATATACGATATTTACAAAATACCGCAAAATTACATCAATATTAGCCAAATACATCTGCTGTAAAAATTCGCATAATGCAAGTAACATTCTACAAATTATGTCTTACGAATAAGAATGGCAGTACCTCAACAACCCTGACAAACAAAACCAATGGTTAAATCTCACTCAAGAGATTATGCCTCTATAAGGTTTTCCAGAAAGGAATTAAGCGACATTTGACGCAATTTTGAAGAAAATGCATAACTTAACTACATCGGTCTTGCTCAACAGCAGCCAAATGTTTTTGCAGCAAAACTGCATACTGTCCTGCCAGATAAACGAAGGAAACGCTTCAAGAACTTGGTGCAACTGAAATTTTACTACATCAATTACACAACCCAATCTTTACGCTATTCCAGTATTACCATTTTCTATTCACTGGCACACTTATTGCATATAATCATAAATCAAAAAAGAATGTTGATAATTTCTTGCACCTAAGAACAAGAACAAGAAAACATTAAAGGATATATAAATATGGATACATAAAAACTACTCCAGGAATGCGCAACAAGAAAAATTGTTGATAATGCAATTGAAAGAAGCTATCGACAAGGGATACTGTGCATAAATAAGATATAAAATAAGTTTAAAAGGAAATAAATATAGGGGTGAGGGAGGGAGGAAAGAGGTTGTAGAAAAATAGAAGAAGAAAACATGAAAAATAAGAGAGAGAGAAGGATACAAGCCTAAAACTATATTCTGTAAAAATGAGACAGATTTAGACTAATGAAATACTAAACGAAGAAGAATTGCTTTATGGTTGAGGGGGAAGAAGATTGAGAAAATGTTGTCTTAAATTGGGGGACATCTGCTAATTGAAAAAATGTATTCCATTATTAGACATATATGGATAGAGAAAAACATGCCAAAAGAATGGTGTGAAGCAGTGATGTACCCAGCAATTAAAGAACGGGGATGCTATGAATTGCAAAAATTATAGCTTTTCTTAATATTCCATATATAACTTCTAAAGATATATATTTAGAGTGATGATGCGCAGTATGGTGCACAGTATTGGTTCAACAATACCAGTCAGTCCATCTGATATACCCCGATAATAGTTGCGGTCAGATCTATTTCCATTTTTAAAAATAGGTATAATGCAATCGTCTCTAAAGACCGATGGCATTTCCTGCTTTCTGTATATATCCACCGGTATTCCATCCATACCTGTAGCTCTAGGCATGGTAGGCTCTTGGTTCATGCTCATAACTGTAGGACCTCGAGGGATGAACTCCAAGACTCTTTCATCAGCCGTTAAGTTAGCGTTCAGCAATTTTTCGAAATGCTTCTTCCATCTGTTTCTTATACCCTCTATGGTAGTGATTGTATCTCTACCATCAGCACTTCGTACCGGTGCACCGGTGCAACAGAAATTTCAGATCTGATTAGTTGATGATCAGTCCAGCAATCATTAGCCGAAAGCAGTGCTTTTGTGATGTTAACATTTCTTATATCTCGTTTTCTGACCAGCGGCGGTTCGTGGGGGAAAAACAGGTGGGGCACGTATAACCAAATTTTGGAATGGGGATAGGGAAATGTGTCGCAACCAAAAATTTTATATTTCTTAGTATCATACACACACTTTGCGGTGTAGAAATAGGATTATAACTGTCAGAGACCATTAATTTTTTTTCATTTTTTAATTTTTTGGTAGGGCAGGTGCCTACGTGCCGTTATGGACCAACCGCCACTGTTTCTGACTATAACATAATCAATAACATACCAATGTTTAGAGCATGGATGTTGCTATGGTGTGATATATCTATTCTTTTGGCGGTAACGTGTATTAGTTCTTATAAACTGAAACTAGGAACATAAGTCCGCTGGAGTTCATGTTTCCCACGTCATGCTTTCCAATCACGTCGCCCCATACTTCATATCTTGTACCAACTGAGGCGTTGAAATGCCCGAGAAGTGTTATTTTATCGTTAGATGGTACCCTTCTCAATACATTTAGATCCTTATAGAAACGATCTTTTTCTTCCTGGTCAGCAACTTCAGTTGAGCGTGTGCACTTATTACAGTGACATTGTTGTTTTCAGTCTGAATAGCACTGTCATTAGGAATTCCGGCCATGTTCGGCATCATGGTATTACATGCAGCTAGACCCATACCATGAGTTTTTCTCTCCTCAGCTGGTTCGCCTTTCCAGTAGAAGGTACAACCGCTACGAACTTCAGTAATACTACCGTAATCCGGTTTTCTTGTTCACTCAATTCCTTGTTCGCTTCATTTGATTGCTCAGTGCAGCGATTGCTATTTTCCAACGCTTCAGTTCATTAGAAATTAGAGCAGATCTTCTTTCAGGTCGAGTTTCGTTATCACTGTCCATAAACGTGCCTACATTTCATGTTCCAATATATGTCACATCCTTTTTTCTCTGTGTTTCGACCGCGTTGATGGTGAAATCCCTCGAACACAATCAATCCGGGCAGGCTATATTTATGGAGAGACTATGTTTAGGATACCTTTTCTAACCTCTTCCCCATTCAGGGTCAACAGAGGAAACTCTAAACAGGACTGTTCAAACACAGAGATAGGTGCCGAGAAGTTCAACCGACCATGATTTCCCCGACTTAACGACCATCACACGTGCAAACTAGCAGCTAAGGTTTCCAGTCTTCGTAAACCTGCCCCTACCGCCACTCATTGATCGCTGCACGTGTTTATCCTCCTACTCCCTCATCGGAATTTCGGACACACAAAAAAATCACTCTTTAGTAGTTAAAAAATTGAAACAGGCAATTAACTTTCAAACTGTTCTCGTTTTATATCAATACTAAATAACTTATATAAAATGAAATATTAAAAGAGAGTCTAGCAACGTAATCTAAACAAATAAACAAAGTAATTATTTTACTCCGTACTCAAACTCGCTAAAGATACAAACTTATTAGGTAACACTATTGATACCTTATCTAAAATATAAAAAAATACTGTTTTACTTTCAAAACGTATAAGTAATTTTGCTGAACTACTTCTGCCGAATGGTTTTTTTAGCCGAGGCAAGAATAATAAAACAACGTGTTGTTTTTTCGGGGCGTATGCCGTCTCCTAACAAACGATTTTACCGTTTTTGAACTTTTACAAGTTAATAAATAATTCATAATAATGTTGTAGATCGTGTCCGTTTACACGTGATCTAAATGTCAACACAATTAAACAATAATAGTATTAATTTTATAGTCTTATGTAATATCGCTACGATCGTCGCGTTAAATCACCTTATTTAGATCAATTTATTATTTAATAAATAGTACTGTTTTATTAGTACTGGATCGCTGGGAAAATGCTAGCTCGCTTAAAACGTTCCCAACATTATTTGTGTAGAATATAAAATAAGTATGATGATAGCATGAAGAAATTTTAATCAGAAGTGCATTGTATTGTAACTGTATTGTTATTGATTACTCTATTCCATTCTTTCCGGGGGACTCAGATAATTTAATGATGTACTATTTGACAGGGATAAATTTTCTACGGATGAAAAGTAACTTCAGTACTTTATAATCAGACAAACCAACAAGAAAATGGATAATAAATATTTTTCGATAATAAGAGTAGTAAAATGTCTCAACTTAAAGCGCAATATACGAGGTGTATTAATAAAGTAATGAGACTGTTCTGTATAATTCCTTATTCAATTAAAATTATACGAGGGTTGATATTTATGTATTCAAAATATACATTTGAACGAATTTTCATAGCACTTTTTCCATTCCGATTGGAGTATCTAAACATGCGTTTTGAACATATCAATCGCTTCTTCTGGCGTCAAAAATCGTTGACCGCGTAGTTAATTTTTCACGGACGGGGAAAAAATGAAATCAGTGCCAAATCAGGATTGTATGGAGGATGACCCATCAATTCGATATCTTGACCAGTCAAATATTGAGATGTTCGGTTCGATGTGTAAGAGCTCGCGTTGTCATGGTGAATAATAATCCTGCGTCGCTGGTTGTTTTTTCTTATTTATTTAAAGACTTCTGGTAAACAATTTTTTATGTAACATTCAGAACAGGTCGTTCTACGATTCGTTATTGGTAGTGTAGCTACAAGCCAATTTATTCAAAAAAAACAGGCGACTATTTGCTTCGAAGTCCTTCTTACGCGAACAACTTTTATTGGGTTTGGCTCATTTTGAAAGAACAGTGGACTGCTGTTAACTTTGGGGCTTATACGCATAGATCCAAGATTTAACACCTGTGTAGATGTTATACACGGCTTTTAATGCATCACAATTGTATTTTTTAAGCATTTCTTTGCACCAATCGACACGAGTCTTTTTTTGAGCGATTGCAAAATTATATGGAATCCTACGTACACAAATCTTTGTCTCGGCTAAATGTTCATAGAAACTATTGTGTTTGCTTGTCATATGAATGCCCAGGGATGCCTCAATCTTACGGTATGTCACATGACGATCTTGCTTTATCAGATATTTCCTGGCACAACACCCGATTTTGGACGACCTTCTTTAAATTCGTCCGTGAGCGAACGACGGTCACGATTGAATTCACTAAACCAGTGGTTTTACTAAAATGGTTTTAGATGGTGCTTCATGAGAGATAATCCACTTCAAAATCATCTTTCGAAAATTCTCACAAGTTAATTCCATTTTTTGACTAAGATGAAATTTTCAAGTCACTAAACATCACAAATAGCGTGTCCTTTGAGGTGTATTTTCAATCTTGGGAAATAGAAACAGTCAAAAAGACCCAAGTTTAATTATTTAGGAGGCTGCAGAGCTACAGTGGTTAACTCAGGCGTTCTTGATATTCGGTCTCACACAAATGGCCTTTTTCGAAGTCTTTCAAGAATATCTCGGTAAAAATGCTGTTTTACTGTTTGACCTTGATTCCTTATAGCCTTTACCTTACGGAGGCAAAGCAAATCATCATGACTGACTTTTCTTGATCTGGTGAGATTAAAATGGCGCATTTCTGGCCTGACGCTTCGTTTCCCGGAGGTATTCAAAAATCCAAGACTCGTTACCAACAAAGGAGTTAAAACAACATTAATTCAAGACGGTCCATATAAACGATTACCTAGGAATCCATTATCAAAAATGATTAACGAAGTCAAAGATACATTGAAATCTTGCAACAGCCTTATTTCTCCTTCTCTGTAAAACAAACTGCATATTTCTAATCCAAAAGTGCCCAGATTGTATGCTCTACCAAAAATACATAAACCATTAAAATCAATAAGACTAATTGTATCGGCCATTGACTCTCCAACATACAACATGGAAAAATGGTTAACAAAAGAATTTGAAAATCTACCAAACCAAATACCTTGTTGTTCTGTGATAAACTCAACAAAACTCATAAAAAAAGTCAAAAACACATATCTACAAGAAGGGGAGGTCTTGGTTTCTTTTGACGTATCATGGTTGTTTCCGAGTGTCTCGATTCCACATACCTTGAAGTACCTGAAGGAATTACTCGAGTTAAACGGTTTTAATACTAAGATTGTTTGTGAGTACATCTATTTAACAAGATTATGTATGAAGCAAAATTGGTTTTCAATTTAATAACAGATTTTACGAACAAAAGGAACGGCAAGGGCAATCCTCTGTCACTGTTCTTAGCCAACTTATTTATGAGTAAATTTGAATCCAAGGCGAAGGATGAATCCAGTTACTTTCCGAAGATATAGTTAAGATACGTGGAGGACGTTTTTTCAATTTTCGATTTAAAAAATGAAAACTTACATGATTTTATTAAGAACTTAAATAGTAAATCCCAAAGCATGAACTATAAAAATATGTTAGATTTTGATATTTTTAGGAAAAATGCCACCGCCTCGAGATACATTCCTAATGATTCGAATCATAGTTTCAAAATAAGATGGCTAGTTTAAATTTCATAGTAAATAGATTAATCAATTTTCCTTTAAACAAAGATAATTATAACAAAGAATTAAAATTATAAATTACAAAGAATTAAAATATTGTATATAAATTAATTAGAAAACATAAGTTTAGAAAATTATTTAAAGAATCTTCGACTTTTCAAAAGGATTAGAACAAGAATAAATTTATAGTAATACCGTTTGATGCCCAATTAACACGAAAGCTATATACAATTTTGAAAATAAATTGACATTAAGGTTGTGTGCAAACTACATAATAAATTAAAAGAAGTTCTGGGTAATCCAAAGGATAAAGTAGATCAACATGAAAAGTCGGGAATTTACGAAATTAGTTGTCTAGATTGTGATCGAAGATATATTGGGCAAACAAAAAGATCCATATTAACCAGATTTAAAGAACACATTGCCCACATTAAAGTGATTTGATGTTTAGTGGTAAATCTCTTCAAGTTTAGTGTTTCACACCGAAGGTTCCAATAGAAGAATTGATTTCCTATTGTTAACAACGCGACGTCAGACCAAAACGGTGTTGGAGATTCGAGAATCTTTTTCAAATGACGTTTGAGAGGTTGGTTATCATATCATAATGCATATAAATGTTTTAATTTAGAATGAAGTCAGAAGCTTAAAGATCTGATGAACCAAATTCATTACATTCGATGTATGTAAATAACGTAATGAGATTGGTGGTGTAACATTCGATCTGGCACCGCAAGTAACTTCTCCTTTGGAAGGAAGACCGACCAACACTTGATGAGTCTGCACTAAATAGAGTCACATAATGGCCCATAACAATTCTTTTCGTGAACCTAATTTTTCTACAATTTCAAACAACGGTTCGCTATCAGGTTTTGTTTCAGACATGTATACAATGCGACGAAAACTTTTGCAAAACTTCAATAGGTCTATGAAAATAGTGTTTGGTCAAGGGCTCAAGTTTTCAGGTTTTCAGGTTTTCGAGTTCTTTAAGGTATTCTTAGAAATCCGAGACTCGATGGAAGATGAAATTGACAGCGGAAGGCCTTCAACTGCAAGAAGCGATAAAAATATTCACAAAATACGAAATCTTGTATATTGTGATCGTCGGTTGACGGTAACCATGACCGGGGAAGAGTTGAATTTGACTCACATCAGGTTTTTGACCAAAGAATTGAGGATAATGAAAATCTGCGCGAAATTGGCTCGGAAAAACCTTTTGCAGAATCAAAAGAACAAGAGGAGGTTAGCATGTCTTGACTTTTTGGGACGGATTGACAGTTAACCTCATTTTCCGGATTGAAACATGGATTTTTGAATACTACCTAAAAACGAAAGACATAAGGACATCAGGAAGACTTTTTGGGGCGGACTAAAATTGAACCTCATTTTCTGGAACATTCATTACTACTGGTCATTACTACTGACGAGTCTTGGATTTCTGAATAAGACCCGGAACGGGCAAAGCAAGTAAAAACATCACTGTGTCTCCGCAGCGCCCCTATTAACAAGACTTAGTCCTTCTAACGTTTTCCTTTCCTTTCCTTTCCTTTTCCATTGAAGTACATTGAATACGCCGTAACCAACCAGCTGAAGGCGATTCTAGCATCTGAGTTCCAGCACTGCTATGAACAGTGGACAACGCTCTGCGGCTTTCCAAGGCAACAACATTGAATTACTTTATTTTGACACCTTGTACTTAAGGAAAACCTAACTTAATATCGTACTCAAAATATGGTTAAATAAGATGTTTATAGAATGCTTAAATTATTTTATTCAGAGTGATCTGATTGGTTTTTAATAAAGAAATATCTATGAGTATATTTATTCTAATCAATAGGGAGGAGCAAGCAATACATTCTGGTACAATACATTCTTTTAACTAGTGATAGTAGGTTTGAATGACCTAGAAAATTAGATTAATTATTTTTTAATGTAATGCATAATAAATTATTTACACGTCTTCCAAATATGTTATTAAGTTATTATTAAAACTATAGCTAACTAAAACAAAAACTATGTACATCGTATTTTAATATTTTTTAGATCGGAATGTTTTGATTGTTTGGTTGAGGTATTGAAATGTGGATGTTTTGAAAACGCGATCTGACCAAACTTTCCAAACATTAAGACAACAAGACAACAAGATTAACATACAAGACATTAACTTTCCAAACAGACTCAAGATAATCTTCTACAAATGTTGAGGATTTTGAATAACATTCAATTAAACGATTCAATAAATGCAGAATATAATATATAATAGTCGAGACAATATTACACATAATAGTCGAGACAATAATAATTTTAAGATCTATTCATAAGACAGGACTATATATGAAGTCGAAGAAGGATAACTAAATTTTTAATAGATTTTACCATAATAATATATTGCTTGATGGGCTTCATAAAGCCAAAAGACCACATAAAAAAAGCAAATTGTTAATACAACATTAATATAATATGAATAACCCACAGAAAGTTGACAAACGCAGTTATAGAAAACTATACAGATACTTTCAAAAGATTACCAGAAATAAATAAAACATAAATTATCTCTTAGACATTCTACGAAAGAACTAAACTAATGGAATTTGACAACTACTAAAATCATAATTACTTACATTTTATAATCAAGTTAAAAGTCATATATTCTAGACTGCTTCTCTAATAACGTACCTGAAAAAAAGTCAATATATAATTATATTTTAATTCGATCAGTAATCAATGTTAACAAAAATAGAATAGTTCTACATCATGCAACATTTTTTTTCATATTTTTTTCTATCTTTATTTCTTCTATCATTCTATCTTTATTTTCTATATTGGTATTTCTTAAGCTAAAAAATTATATATAAGAGAAAAATATTTAAATATAAATCTACATAGAAGGAAATTTTGTATTCATATAAACCTCTATTTTTGTATCCATTAATGCGGTATATTTTGTATGCTTTATTTCAAAGTTTAAAATTTCTCCTTTAGGTCTTGTTACTACGACCTTATGAAAATTACGCCAATTACGATACAATACACATACTATAATTACTACACAAAAATCATTTGTCATTAATTCTTCTTTTGGTTTCTTCAGTGTAACCACTAAACTTGAAGATTTACCACTAAACACCAAATCACTTTATTTAAATTCTTTACGGTTAGCGAAACGCGTATCGAGAAGTTAAATAAAATGATGGAAAATCTCTTCCAGTTTAATATTATTTGCCTATAAGTAGAAAAGTACTACTAATATGCTAAATATAAATTTACATGAATATATTGCTGTTAAACGAACTGTGAGATTGCGCGCAAGTCCATAAATATGTGTCTTGATAGTCTGGTAAATCATTATGGAACGTTTAACATCAGAGCAACGCTTGCAAATTCTCAAAATGCATTATCAAATTCAGTGTTCTGTACTCCAAACTTATAGAACATTTCGTGAATTTTATGGTGTACATAATTGAAAAATTCCGAACGCATTTCACGCTGCTCGATATTAAAATAAAAACAGGACAAAAAACTGTGCGTTCCGATGAAGATGCAAATTTTTCAATTCGTCGCTGTTCGCAGGGCTCTGTTTTCGATTACGTGAATTATTTAATTCCGAATTTAAATGGTATTGATCTGGAGGAGATGTGGCTCCAACAGGACGGCTCCTGTTGGAGGCAGCCAACGCAACAATAAATTTATTTAGGCAACAATTCGGCGAGAAAATTATTTCCAGGAATGGACCTGTTCATTGGCCGTGCAAAATTGGAAAGTCATGTGATTTAACGTCATTAGATTATCTTCTTTAGGATTATGCTAAATTTTTGATCTATGCCGACAAAGCAGCAACTATTGACGCCTTAGAGCTAACATAACTCGGAAAATTGCGGACATATGATCCCAATTGTTTGAAAAAATGGTCGGAAATTGGATTGACAGAATGCGCTTTATCAGAAGTAGCCGCGGCGGACATTTGCTCGAAATTGTTTTCAAACATTAATGACGTTGAATGTTATTTTTCTAAAATAAATATTTTAGGGCATAAATAAATATTAAAGGCATCTAATTTGGTAGTTATTTTATTTTAATTTAAAGTTCGAATGCACTAAAAAAATCACCCAATATATATATATATATATATATATATATATATATATATATATATATATATATATATATATATATATATATATATATATATATATATATATATATAAGCGTGCTTTTAGTTGCTTGTTTCTGGTAACTAATTCCGTTTTGAGGGGTTTAATCCCGGATATACAAAAAGAGTTAAATTCCACTTTAAATAATTCTTTCCTTTCGACAGAAAAAAAGTAGGCTGCTGAATTTAAATGTGGTCATATATCCATTCAAGATGCTTGGTACGTCCAAAAATAGCTGCGATCGGAAAATCGCCACAAAAATTCTATCCACGAAATTTTACAAGATGTTTGGGGTTTCCGCTTGATGAGTGTCGTGTTTGTTAACAGTAACCAAAAATGCATTCGAATAAATAGTTCCTAATCATATTTAGATTTATTTAAACTCATTTTTTATAGTTTGATAGTAGATGAAATATGGATTATACGCCAGAGATGAAGCAACAATCCAAACAGTGGGAGTAGGGCAGGTAATTACATAATTACATAGAAAATAAATCGAAAGTGATTCAATCTTTAGGAAAAGCGGTGGTGCTAATAGACTACCTGGTAAAAGGCCATCACTGAAAAGTATTTCGCTTTACCACTGGCTGAATTGAATGATGCTATTCATGTTAACTGTCCTTATCTCGCCAAAAAGAAGGTGCTCTTTTATTATGATAACGTGAATTCACACACCTCTCAGGTTATTGCTGTAAAACTCCATGACTTACGCTTCGAAGTCCATATGCATCATATTTGTAGGATTCGGCTCTCAGCAATTACTTTCTCTGTCCAAATCTGTTTCACTCCAAATGATGAGGTCAAAACTGTAACAACAGTTTATTTTGCAGATATTTTAGGCCAATCACGTACTGAGGGTATTAAAAATTTGGAACGTTGTTGGTCTAAATGTATTGAATTGCAAATAAGCATTCTTTTGGTTTGGATAAAACCTAATAACGCAAGGGTAATCTCTCGACTTTTCAATTGTAGTTAATTATGTTTTAAAATATTTGCAGCTCTTTCAGATATACTTTAAAAAAAAACTATAAAATTAATTTTCAACTAACATTGAATCTCATTGAAATTGCTCGTAGCGCGTTTCGCTAACCAAGTTAACATCATCAGCGGATTACACAGGTCGATATGATTTTTGTAACATTGATGAAAATGCTCTTTTTATATTTCATTTAGGTAGTTATTAAAACAGCTTTTTACAGAAATGGCCTAGCACGTCCCATTTTCAAGTAGCTCCTTCTCCTTTATATCATGAAAATTATTTCTACCTGACTATGCAGAACAAAGGTAAGGAGTACTTTGGTACAAAGCATTGCTGGTTTTTGTGTCTATGAGACAGTAGGGCAACAAAAAAACATTACAGTAAAAAAGATTGGCCTCATGGAACTTCTCTTGAACCTGGTACTTGAAACATAAAATATTGTTATTGTTAACCCAAAAACGATGCTTCTTCCACTTCTTCCTTTAAGCTTTTACTAATAAAAAACTTTGTAAAAGCCATGAACAAAGAAGGTAATGTTTTCAAGTACCTTAAGTACAAGAAATATTTCCTCAATTAAGTGATGCAAAACTAAAAGAAGGCATACTTATTGGACCTCAAATAAGGAAGCTTAGGTGTGTGTAGGTGATTTTCGTTTTCAAGAAAAATTAAATGAAAAAGAATTGGCAGCTTAGAAGTGTTTTGTAAGTGTAGTCAAAGGATTTCTAGGCAACAATAAAGATGAAAACTATAAAAACCTCATAGAAGAACTCTTGAAAGTCTATGAAATACTAAAATGCAGTATGTCCTTAAAAATATATTTTTGACACTTTCATTTGGATTATTTTTTCAAAAAATTTAGGTGCAGTAAGCGACAAACAAGGAGAAAGGTTTTACCAGGACATTAGGACGATGAAAGCAAAATTTCAGGGACTCTGGAACCCATCTATGTTGGACTACTTCTGGTTTTTAAAAAGAGATGTTGATACAGAACACAAAAGGAAAAAATGTTTTTGTCGCTGTATCTCATGTATATATTTGTTCTCATGTATATATTTTTTATTCACATAATCGTTAGTAGTCTTGGCATAGATTTAACACGTTTTGCATATTTATATTTAATAAATATTAGATTGTAAAAATATGTCGTCTTTTTTTTCCACCACCGACCTGCTGTAACAAAAAAACTGTACGTGTTACAGTAACTAGCTTATCATTTTCGAATTTAGTATTATAAAACACTGCATATATACTTATTTTCATCAATGTTACCTAAAGAAAGTTTAAATTTGTTGACCTGTGTTATTTAAACTGAAAAAATGTTAACTTTTTTTTCCAGATAATTAACTTTCTTATATTTTTAAGAATCAGTTTATTTAATAAAACAATAAAAATACAGTGTGCTAATATTTTTTTTTACTCATGCTATAACTAAAATATTTTGTCATAAACAATTACTATTCAAATGACCCATTATAAATTAATATAAATTACTTATATTCTTAATAGACCTTCACATATATTTAAAAAACCTTCTGTTACATATCTTATATCTTTTTAAATTATATTTTGAATAGCGCAACATGAAATATATTTGAATATCAGCTGTTAAAAAAAAAACAGGTGTTTTGTCGTATGTCATTCATCACGAACTTATTATTCTAGGAAAATGAAAGTTTTTGTTTAAAATTTACCTTGAACGTGATAATAAAACGTGAATGTACAAGGCATATCAAAACATGATCGATGAATAATCTTTAGATCTAAGAGAAATTTAATTATGAATACAAATGACTGTGATTAATATATATCCAAAGGAATAACCTTTTGAATTAAAAATTAAAATGCAGTTTAAATTAAGGAAGAAAAGATATAAGATAAAGTGCATGAATTTAGACAGAACAATTAAATCAGTAGATCATATTAAAATTCATTGATTGGACTCCATTAAAATTTGAGATCAATCATTTTTACTTCCCGTGAAATTGCAGACATACTAAGTTAATCTGAAAAATTCCTTAATTCCTTCCCTAATTTTCCTTAAGTAATTTGTTTTTTCTATGATATACCATCTGCAAATGTAGCATCTACATTTTTGTGACAACATTCCATAATACCATTTTTTCTTGGTAACATTTCGGTAATAAATTAAAAAGCACATTTCTTTATTATATTTGTATGAGGTTAAAAACGTTGAAATAAAATTTGATACATTTTTTAAGGTATCATATTCATTGATTAGAGAATAAAATAGGATTGGAAGGTTTCTAAACTTATGGTATAAAAGTGTTGGCTTAACGTAGGTTTGAGAAGCAGAGGAAAATCATTGAACATTATCATGCTATTTTTGACCTTCTAATAGAACTATTTATGGCTTTTTTGAACTTTGGGTATGAACGCACAATTACTAGTAATGACAAATTTCCTGAAGGTCGTTAATCATCATCTGTTACTGCAGGGAATATTGGTGATGTAAGAAATATGACAGAGATCGATCGGCATGTGATATATAGTAAAATATACCTTTACTAGACATTACTAGACATTAACATGAAATAATACTCAGAATATATCATAAACATTTGACTGTTAAGAAGCTTCGACAATTGATTCGCCATAACTTGGCCAAAGCTCAAAAAAAAAGTTTGCGTCCATTGATGAAAGCAAATGCTTACATGCTATAGAATATATGTTTGAAGCAAAATGAAAATACACTAATTGTAATGCATACGAGGTGTGTAAATAAAGTAATGAGACTGATTATTTATATTTTTTATTTAATTGAAATTACAATTCTACATTGTCTCCTTCAATGTAGTTGCCTTGGGAGCCCACACAGCCCTTGGGATTGTTTGTACACTTTTCATAACACTGCTTGAACTCAGATATTGGAATCGTTTTCAGCGTTTCAATATTCCCCATTGCCACAAAATAGTGACCGTTGAGGGGTATTTTTAAACTTGGGAAAAAGAAAACCTCACAAGGACTCTCCTCACAAGTCTGATGAATAAGGAGGCTGCGAAACCACAGTCATGTTTTTACTTAACAAACACTCGTTAAATGGAATCGCTACATGGCAAGGCGCATTGTTATGAAGCACCCAGTTATTCTTAATGTTCGGTCTCACATGAATTAACTGTTAGTATTAGTTTAACATTTTGCCACGTAAAAAAGATAGTTTGGTTTAGTTTAGTTGGCTGATCATTTGGGCGTTTCCTCTTACAACACAAGACGCGTTGCTTAGAATGGTGCCGGGTAGAATTGAACTGAACCTAGATAAACCTATTTGCTTTAATGGTAAGCCTAGATACTGTATTGGGTATTATAACAGCATACACCTATCACTGCAAGATTTATAGTATATGGGAGTTAATATAACAGCACATGTTAAAACCAGACTAACCAGACTAGATAACGCCAGATCGTACACAAGTCATCAAACAGTACAATATTTAGTCTGTGGCACTCGACTGGTCAGCAGGACACTACATTTTTCCCGATAGAACATACTTGTATATGAAAGAACATTGGTCGAACCCTTGTTTTGAAGATACCCTTGATACTTTTAAACGAATTTGTACAATGTGCATATGATAGCTTGCTACAAAAAAAGTTTTATCATCTAATTCAGACTATTTCTTGCAGTTACAGAGTGCTACTACAGTGCTATTACAGAGTGTTCTAATAAATAAGGTAGACCATTATTCATACTTAACTTACTTACTTAATCCTTCCTCTTAATAATCGAAAGTGTTGAGGTGCAATTATATTTCATGTGTTAATAATGGTTCTTCATAATGTACGGTCCTTGGCTAGGTTAATTGCTTCCTGCCATGTTTTACCTCATTTTTTAATTATTTCTGTGATGTCCTTATTCCATGTCTTACGCGGCCTTCCCCTTTTATTCTTTCCCAGCTCTCTAGCTTCTCAAACTCTCTTGGTTGGTCTGACTTGGTCCATTCTGTTTAGATAGCCGAACCATCTCAGTCTTTCCCTTCTATTATTAATATCACTGCTGGTATTTCCAAGTTACCTCTAACTATGTTATTCATGACCTTGTCTATTGTTTTTATTACGTGTACCTTACGTACGTATCTCGTTTCTGTTTGTATTCTACTCTTTTGCAGTTCATTCAAGACCCAATTTTCACATCAATATGTTAGTGTGGGGATATATATCGTTTTATGTGTTAATTTCATTTTTATGGATATATTTTGTTGTTCAGTTCGTCGTCCTGGTTTCCCCTAATATTAATAATAGTACATAAATAGTTATACTTTTCAGTGTGTTTAATTTCCATGTTGTTTAAGGTTATTGTTGTCAATATAATAATCTGTGTTTTATTTACATTGACGTGTAGATATATTTTTCAGCTGCTTCGTTGGATTCTCCTATGTTGAATTTTAATTTTCCCTCAGATTCTGCCATAAATATATCGTCAAGTATAGCTGGTTTAATTTTTGCCCATCCCTCATAGTATTTCTTAAATGTATTCTTACATATTTTGATTATTTCGTTTACCATCAGTCATAATATTCTAATAATTCGGATAGACTCATCACTTTTTTATATTAAATGTAAGTGGAATTTCTTGATTTTTTATCAATACATAGTACTATCATGATGCATACAAAAATGTCAAAGTTTATCCAATAAGATATATTTTCCATATAATTGCATTTCTTTCGTTCTCCATTATTAAATCTTCACAGCATTTATGTTATTAGAAATAACAGTGCATAATGTCTGACAGTTCGCGTTAAAAGTATTAAATGTTTTTAATGTCATTATTACTAAGATTTTTACGGCTCATTAAAGGATTAAAAGAAGCATACAATGATAAAATAAAACACACAGTTGAAAATGATAAATCCATAAATATAGACACATTTTTATTAAACATTTCTAATGGGTAAACTAATTAAAAAATTAATAATAATTCTGAACTGTTTGTAAACAGATGAAGGACTCTCTGCATTTGCGCACCTTTCACTTTCCTAAAACAAATATTTAACGAATTGTATATTAAATAGGTACAGCAAAGCAGTAAGTAAATTTTAGTATACTATGACAAGGATATTTGTCAACTAAAATTACTCATAGGAGTCTATACTCACAGGATACAATGAATTCATTTTTTAATGGGTTTCTTAATATAAAATGTAAAATGTAGCGTTGAAAGGTACAATTTCAAAGTGACTTGCAATTTCAACTTGTGTTAATTAATATATTTGATGTTTTCAGCACACAGTTCACAATTCAGCGATTTCAGCTTATTGAAGTAAAACTGTTCCTTTAAAAATTATGATAAAAATAATCCGGAACCGTCTAACCAGAATATCTGCTAGTAATATAGCATTCTAATCGCTTATTATTATCGGCAACAGATCTTAAACAATTTGAATTTATTGGGGAGCTTCATTGGCATTGCCATAAATTCAAAAAAATTCTGGCAACATATGACCATTGTCTTACTAAAAATTAGTTTTACCATCTTATTAAGATAAGAAATAGCAGCTCCACAACTTCTTGAAAATAATATTCCGTGATCATGTTGTTACCAATGAAGACCAAAGGTCATCTATTTCCATAAGGAATAACGCCTCATACCATAACGCTTACAGTTCGATATATGCATATGTGGCTCAACACCAAACTTAAGTCGACGTTTTGCTTACATTCCAATGTGGTCATTCTCTACTCTGCTGTAATCGTTACCGTCAGTGCGCAGTAGTCGGAGGTAATACAAGAAGAGAGTGATAATATGCAGTTCAAATGGCCATATACATGTGTAAATCATTGGGACACTAAAAATTATACCTGGGACACTATAAATATTGCCACACACTATAATATTGGACACTATAATATTGCTATAAATATACCATTGGGACACTATAAAATTACAGAAGGAGTTATCTAAAATAGGCTCCTGCTAACCATAGGTCTTAAACGTCAATCTTGAACGTCAATACTTTCGAGGCCCAGTAGGTACCAAACGTAGATATTTTTTTCGATTTTGGGTAGTAGAAAATCATGCTCTATAATTGGGTAATTGAAACAATAAATTATGAGTTGAAAATAATCAAATAATTAGTGCAAATGTTCTCTCACGAGTTGTACAAATGGAATGATCCAACGTTCTACGTAGTTATTTTATTGATGAAATAGTAACTGAAACAAACCGATTTTGAATAATTTTTCAGGAACCATTAAATACTTGTTTGCCTTTGTCTAGCGTACGCAGATGATATCGAAAAGAATCCAACAAATTGTCGAATTCTCGAACTGTCTAAACAGATGTTTAGGTAGTTTGAGAAGGCGGTGTCACGAATGGATCTAAAACAAAACTCAACAAAAACTAAGTATCGAAGGTAAGCAAAACAAAGAAAGGAACTACAAGTAGATATTGATCCAGTAATAAAAGGAAGAGCTCGCTCAACAATTATGACAATGAAGTATTAGAGCACATTGTAATAAGAATAACAGCAAAAATGTTTTTTCGCTCTGCAGAACATTTTGAAACCAAAAATTAATGTTGAAGAATACAAAAATAAAGATCAAAATTCAATATCGAGGGAAAAGAATGAACAACAATCTTTAATAGTCCAGATAAAGTGAAGGAAATTAGAAGCAAACGACTGAGTTGGTGAGATCACATCGATAGGATAGATAGCGAAAGACTGATCAAGAAAATATGGGGATAGAGCATAGAAAGATCAGAATTGAATGAAAGTTACCGCTCCATGTAAAAAACATAGAACTGGATATCCCCAGGGGGAGGCAAAAGTCCTTGATGGGTTGTCAAGCTATAAAAAGTAATTATAACCTTAACGTTGACGTTACCTTGTAAATAATCTAGAAGGTCAAACACTTTTCAAGCTACCCTTGTAATCAGACACAGTAAAATGGTAATTTTATAGCAATTTTCAAATGCAATTAGAATTTGATATATGCGTCTTCGTTCACACAGGAAAGGGTGGTAAGTGGCAATTAATATGAAATAATATCATAATCTGTTGGCTAAATTATTTATAATAATTTAGTTAGCAAATTATTAAAGCATTTTACACGGCAATGTGCAAATGAGTTTATGAACTTAAATTAAATAATTATAAGGCGCATAAAATTATGTTGCTTAATGTCACTAACGGTATTAATTTCCAGGTATTAGTTCCAAAAATTTGTAATTAAATTTGTGTTGTGATAACAGTTATCGGTATGTTTTAAAAACTGTTAATATATCAGGTGCACAAATAGTACAAGTTTTTATTTAAATTATACATTGGCTTATGAGAACATCAACTTATTAATTGCAACTATTAACAGCTGCATTTTTTTTACACGCTAATATAATCGATCAACTTTCCAATCGTTTACATTGTATATGGATTGTTCGGTTGTTTTCCACCCCTGCTCCCATTTTTAAACATATACCGATTGCTCTCATCTCATGAACCATGATACCATGATGTATTATGACCTTTATTTCCACAAATTTTTAATAATAATCCAACAGAAATTTTTGCTAACAAGCACTAAAGGGCCATAGATATATCACATAATTTTGGAGTCATTCAAATTATGCTTTCGTTTACAAAATGTCCTCAAAGAAGAACCCAAAAGCATGTCTACCTAGATTCTACATGGTAATAAAGTGCAAACAGGTTCATTAACTCGAATTAAGTAATTAAAAAAAAACTTAATTACCATGCCCTTGGCATTATACCAGTCTTGATACCTAAACAGGCATCAACTTTGTTCCTAAATTATTATTAAATAAAAAAAACGGCCAGTGTTAAATCTCTTCAACATTAGTTATCGATAGTGTGTAACGTAGTTGTATTTTTAAATAGTGGAATGCCTTAGGAGCTGTTAAAACAAGATACAATTTGGATTTAGTATACGAGGTGTATAAACATAGTAATGAGACTGGTGGGGTAGCGTTTGATCTGGCTTCCCATTTGGAGAGGAGATAGGCCAACATCTGATGCATTTTCAGTACGAGCTTGAACTCCCTAGAGTCACTTGGTGGTTCGTAGCAATTCTTTTCGTGAATTGGATTTTTCTTGGAAGGGTGACCTTCCGAGAAGAAACGAAACCTACAAATGTACGTGGGGCTGGTTTAGTTCAATAGGCAAAAGTATAAACTCTGACATGAACTTGTCCCTCAGTTAGGTTCAATGCTGGGTTCACTATTTATAATGGCCCTTCTACACAATGGGCCATGATAGGCCACTGCAGTGGCCACCATGATGGCCACGGGGTTGGCTCAACACACTGGGCCAGTCATGATGGGCGAAATTGGGCCCAGCTGGTCTGTAGGTGCTGTGTTTCCTTATGTGATGGATATCGAGGAAATTTGGTTGCAGCTTTGTGATTGGTTAAAGTGTATAATTGTTATTTAGATGTTAATTTTTTGTTTTGTTTTGGCAGGCTAATGGCAGCAACGCGGTTAGTTGATGATAACACGTCATATTGGCCGGCTAATGATGGCTCAATGTGTGGACACCCATGTCCCCCTCCTTTGATGTGTACAGTGAGACCGCTCCCAAAGCCATCCTTCACCATCACCATTTCCATCCTGTACGATCATTGACCACTACAAGCTATCTCACCTCTACACAGTGGTTGTCTGACCCTGACACAACATCGCTAAATAGTCAGCGAGTTCTGTATTGAATGAAAATCATAAAATCGCATAGCAGTGGAATGGCTCTTCAAAAAGTTCATAAGTTAAATCTAATTCACATATATAAAGTTTTAATGCTGTTTGATAGAAGGAATTTTAGGGATGAAAGCAATTACGATATTTGCTTGTTTTAAAAATGTTGTTGGTATTAAATAAGGGAGAAAACAAGGAGCATTTTCAACATTATGTTTTTATGTTTCTGAAAATGCAAGAATACTTGCGCAGATGCAAAAGAAGATATGTGCAGTGTACGTTACAACGATGCACTACGTTCTGAACAGCCAATGGAAGCTGATGACAACGAAATATTAACGCTAACTGAATGCGATCGGCATAGAATAATTTGAGAGCTCTGACAATTTATTGGAATTAATCAGTCAGCATTGTCAAGGAAATTACATCCACTTGGTGTGATTAGAAAGGCTGATGTATGCCGCATAACTTAACAAAAAAAAATTTGAGAGACTGAATTTCTGCTGCAATTTTGTATTGAAGTGCAACGAAATCGATATAATTTTTAAGAAGATGGTTGCAGATGATGAAATATGGATTGTGCATAATATGTTAAGCATAAAGGATCATGATATAAGGGCGGAGATGTCCAGTCAACCAGCCTAAAAGGTCAGTTTATATTCGAAGCATGTTATGCTATACATTTGGTGGAACTGGAAGGATATCGTTTATTATGAGCTGTTAAAAACTATACCATTAAATCGGTGAAACACTGTTGAACCTAGTGAATTAAAGCAATAAATCTTTAGCCAACACAAAGGGCATTGCATACGATCACACGTATCTTTAGCTACCGTATTTTCCCGACTCTGCGTGGCTCGACTTTTATTTAGATCGCGCCAAAACAACTTTTACTTCCTTGGAAACTTAAAAAAATCACCTGGATCAGTTCTTTAGCTAGAATCGTAAGAGCTGTTGTGGGTGCGAGATTATGCAGCTAGCGAAGAGATAGGGAAATGTCATCGAACATACCGCATGTAGTATAGGGATTAAATGACATTTCTAGAAAATATGTTTTTTCTTGAATTTTAATTTCTTTATTTTTTTGAAAGCCCAATACATCAAGCATAAGATTTGTGTGAGTAAAATGAGTTCATAAAAAAACTGAAAAGATGAAAGATGTTGCAGGAATACACCTTTTGAGTAGAGAAATTTGCCTTTACAACAGTTGAGTATAACCGATTAAAATGTTCTCAAATATTTAAAAACGTACTTGATATATACATAGTATCATCATCATCATCATCATCATCATCATCGGACAGTGTCAATCCACTATAGGATGAAAACCTCTTCAGTATGCTTCTTTCACGGTCCTGGCTTTCCTCTGCCACTCGGGTCCAATATACTTAACGATATCACCAGTCCATCGTGTTTTCGGTCTTCTTCGCGGACGTGTGGGGTCAAGCGGTATCCACTCCAGGATTGCCTTCGTCCATCCATCGTCCCATCACCTCGCTATATGGCTTACCCATCTCCATTTCAATTGCTTACTTTTTCAATGATCCATGTGCAGGACTTTATGTTTCGTTTTGTAATGACAAGCATACATCTTTCCATTTCCCTCTGTGAATTGAAAGATCTCTCTCTACCCGTTTTAAGTTTTAAGTTAAGTTAAGTTTTTTAAGTTTTAAAATTGATTGTGATGTGAGAGTCCAGGTTTAACTTCCGTATGTCATACCGGGCAGGACGCACTGATCGAAGACTGTTCTACAGACTACTGTTCAGGCAGAGTTTTGCTCTTAAACACTATGTTGAGCCTGCCAAATGTCTGCAAGCCACATTTAACACGCCGTTCCATCTCCCGGACGGTATCCCCCTCCATTGAAATTCTCTGCCCAATATATGTGGTCCACAATCTCCAAATCCCTTCCTAAAACTGAAATTGTTCTGTCCTCAGCAAATGTATTGAATATAACCGGACTCTTTTTCAGGTTTATTTTTAAGCCAAATGGTTTGCCAGCACCTTTTGCAGCTCTTGTATAGGCTTTTGCAGCTTCTTTGGGTTTTGTGAAAGAAGAACGAAATCATCTGCAAATCTAAGAAGACTTAAATCTGCACTATTGATCTTTATACCATCCTGTTTCCAATCCAGAGTACGGAATACTTTTTCAAGGCAGGCCGAGAAAATAATAGGCTTATATTGTATGGTCACCCTGCTGTACACCTCGTTCTACATTAATTCCGACTTCAAGACCATCAATGTGGATTGTCGCTGTAACTCCATCATATATCGATCCTAATTGGTTTACATATGCTTTGTCTACCCTCTGGTTAAGCAATGCATCGAAGATGGCCTGCTTTGAGCTTGAGTCAAATGCTTTTTCGTAGTCGATAAATATGACGTAATATTATACTTGAGTGTGTAATAATATGTAACCTAATATAGACCAAGTTCACACAAAATTTTGATGAAATCTATATTATTCCTTACAATTTCTAGTCCCAACAAACTCTTTAATTCAACTACTTGCATAGAATATCGTTTTGTTAATTGATATCTTTTTAGCTTTTTATGATTACCCCATAATTTATTGGTTGTATGATTTAAAAATTATTTATGTTAACTGATATTCTTAATGCCTTTCCAATTATTTAATTCCATTAATCTCACACCGATTGCTGAAATATATAAATGAAAGGTGATTATCTGTATTTTACATGGTAATAATGTGCAAACAAGTTTATCAACTAAAATTAAGTAATTTATTGAAGTATTTACTTTTTTATAAATTATAATCAGTCTTGGGTTTCAAGAATTTAACTTTGTCAACGGATTTAAATTAATAAAAACAAGCAGAGATAGTTAAATAGTTTGGTAGGTGTTAATCCAAAGGCATATCTAGTTAAAGTGTAAGAATTTGAAAAGTAATAGCGGCAACACTGTTTGAAATGTAAATTTCACTCATAGACTGCTGTGTTTAGTATATTGTGTACGTACGAATTGAGTGTGTGTGTGTGTACGAATTGAGCTCTAGAGCAGTTGGAGCATTTGAGCTGATGAAATCCGTAAAGCTGATGAAATCCGTAAAGCTGATGAAATCCGTAAAATTCAGGAGTTACCTTTTCATCTTCAGAAAGTCACAGTTTGTGGCAGGTTTTGGGCTGAAGGAGTGGTAGGACCTAATTTTTTTTTTAAATCGATGATGGAAATCGTGTTAGTGCTAATGGTAGAAGTTATACAGAAAATATTTGACCTCAACTGATAAATGTGGATATAAATAATGTTTCAACAAAACGATACGACTTGTCACACATCACGCTAGACAATCGATTTACATAAGGAATTACGGAAGGTTTAGTAAGGAAAGTTTCTTGGATGTGTTATTTCGTGAAAGGGTAATGTCATCTAGCCACCAAAATCATGCGATCTCACGTTTTTGGATTATTTTTGTAGAGTTATGTTAAATCTTTGCCTTACAGAAATAAATCCGGAATAATTCTTGACCTTAAATGGAACATTCAGGCCCACTCAGGGCACCACTGAAAATATACCACGTTCAGCAGCTCGTGAGGAAGAACGTTGGGGCGCCGCCCCTCCAGCATTTATCACAGTAAACAATTTTTCAGGGCAAAACAACATATTTTATTTCCGTTCAGTTCATTTTCTTTAACTCATTTAAAGATATTATTAAAAATTAAAATCTCCAAATGTAGATGAACGTCTGTCGAACCATCATACCTAATAATGCAGATAAAAATTCCATCCTCTTGCCGCAATTTTTACATCGTTGGTCGGACGTTTACCTCCAGCGACCGTACGCCACTGTCATCTTATCTCATCGTTGGCGTTACATGTTTTGTTGGTTGCCAGAATTGGGGGGGGGGGGGGGCTGCTTTCTAAAACATGTTATTAGAATGTAGATTCCCTGCGACCGAGCGTATCGCTAATTAGTTTTAAACGCTGATTTGACGGGTACAGAGCGTTTGATACGTCTCGCGTCGCGTATTTCGTTCGCCTCGCGAATACTTGTTTTGATTTGGGATTTGCTACGTGCGTACACACTGAGTAGTACTTTTTAAATAAAAATAATCAACTTTCAATTGCAAACATAAATGTTTCTGATTTAAAACAGTTAATAATGACTAATTTAAGTTTGGAGGAGAAAGTTGAATTAAAAACTTACGGATTTGAGTCAAGTTCAAAAAATACTTCTATACCCTTCCATTTTAAAAATCCACGAGCCACCACTGACCACGCGATATATGTGAAGGGATAATCGAAAATTGGGCCTCTAAATTCATTCTACCAGACGAATCCGGGAGGGACAAATGAATGGCATTATTTTCACAACATTATTTTTTCTTCAAACATATCACAACTCTACAATCACTTGTAGTTACCACTGTGTCTTTAGAATAGGTTTTAAGTAAAGCAATTTACTTTTGTTATTGCCTCTGGTGTTATTTAATCTAAGTCCTTGAAAAAACTTAGAACTTTAATTCATTGAATCTTTTGTCTTATTAGGATACCATTTAGCTATCATTTAATATTTTCTGATATAATCGTCTATGCTGTAATGTAAGCCAAGTTCATTCACACTTTTGATGACATTGATAATTTTGCTTTTAACTCTGCCTTTATTTCTCCTTTTAACTGAAAGAAAAACAGCTAAAGTTCAGAACATAATTTTTGCAGCTTTAGGAAAAATGTTATTTCGTACTTGCTTGCTTGCTTGAGGTCACCTGAGGTAGACCTTTTGGCTTTGCTGCGAGGCAACTGCCAGCTCAATTTGTTAGCAACCCAGAGGTTGTCTGGCTCTTAGGCCATATCCAGGCCACCGACTATATAATTATTGTAGACGGGCTACCGAAATACTACTTCACTGACTTTCGTCACTACTTTCTCTCGATAAAACCCGTCCGACAAAACAAAAATGTTACGATATTGAAAGATGCACGTGGATATCACGGCGACTGACCCTCGTCTCGTTTCACACGATGCGCACACCATGAGAAACGAGACGGAAGTGATCATACTTGAAAGAAGTGGTTCCAGCAATGCCGCACTGGAAATGTTCACTTAACCTTCAAGCGGGTGCGAGGTCACTTGTTACGGTAGCGATCGCGCGTTACTTTAAAGACATTAAAGAGTTTTGGGACTTAGAAGACTAATTAAAAAACATCCTGTTTATCTATCACACTTGATATATTTAGACACCTTAACTTTAAATTAGGAAACAATTTTGAATTTATAAAATTACACTTCTATTATTTACCTGTATGTATCTCGTAATTTTAATATTTATAATATATATATATATATATATATATATATATATATATATATATATATATATATATATATATATATATATATATATATATATATATATATATATATAAATCTCTTCTCTCTACAAACTCTTTTACCAGCTGCATTCTCAATTTACGTAAATATTTTTGCCCTTAGGATTACCACGGCGTTTAGTGCTGTAATATCTAGAAAACGAAAAAAAAGTGTCAAAACCATTTTTTTCATGACGTCAAATACATTTTTGCTTACGCCTACGAGCCCTTTTTAAAAATAAAAAGTAGAAAAAAGAACTTTCTTCGACGAAAAGTATATATTGTATTGTATTGCAGTTATTGCAAAAAATACTATAGCGAAGAGCTTCGCGCGTAATTTTTTCGGGAGCGCGTAAACTATTCGACATTTACGCTACGATTAAAACAAATGCTATCTGTCCGTTATGGACCGCGAAAAGGAAGGAGCGTATAGTCTTTTGCCTACGTGGTGAGCCTATAAGAGACTACTAAAGATGGGAAATACTTGTAAAGTAGATGTACAATTTTATGACCGAAAATGTATCAAGTGGGGTCGATTCGACGCCGCGCAACCACTTTAAACCAAGGTTAAATGATGCATAAATTCAGAACAGCCAAGACAAGTGGAGGATTAAGAATTGAAAACACTGCTGGATGAAAATCGATGTTATCGGATCCCCGTACGACAAGAACGCGGAGCAACTCGGAATAAACCATTTCTAAACGTTTACACAAGCTAAGGAAAACTTAAAAGGAGAGTAGTGAATGTGAATTGAATTCACAGCTGAGAATAAGAGTAGACACTTTAATGTTGTGTCATTGCTTTCCAGAATCGAGGAAATGAGCTTTCTATATAAGACCTGACGAAAAGTGGATCTTATATGATAATCAAAAGAGGTGAAAATCGTGGGTATTGCTGTGTGGTGCAGCAATACCCACAGCAATACCCACGATTTTCACCTCTTTTGATTATCATATAAGATCCACTTTTCGTCAGGTCTTATATAGAAAGCTCATTTCCTCGATTCTGGAAAGCAATGACACAACATTAAAGTGTCTACTCTTATTCTCAGCTGTGAATTCAATTCACATTCACTACTCTCCTTTTAAGTTTTCCTTAGCTTGTGTAAACGTTTAGAAATGGTTTATTCCGAGTTGCTCCGCGTTCTTGTCGTACGGGGATCCGATAACATCGATTTTCATCCAGCAGTGTTTTCAATTCTTAATCCTCCACTTGTCTTGGCTGTTCTGAATTTATGCATCATTTAACGTTGCTAACTTGCCCAAACATTAAGTTGCTAACTTGCCCAAAAGGTGCGAAAGTGAGGGAGATTACCTCGATGATTAAGTTTGTATTATTTTTTTTCCTAATGTCAAAGGTAGTCAAAAAAGGTCGATGGTTAAGTTGAAGACCTAATATTTGGAACGTAGTTTTGAAGATAATTTGACAGTTGCAGGAAAAATATTTTTAAGAACATTTAAGGTATAGATCATAACATAATAACAATCATAACATAATAAAAAATTATACGGTACTTGAAAGAAAGTGAGAGAACAAATTAAAAAATTAAGAAAACAAAAACTTTATTATAAATTATAAAATTAGTTATGAAACAGTAGAAATTTGATGAAATAAAAAATTCTTAGGCTACGTACAATATAAAAAACAAGTTATTTTCTATATTAATCTACAGGGCGTAAGAAATATAATTATTAATAACGAATCAGCAGCAACTAAATGAATGAACATTGCTAAAACATTTATTTTAATTCAAAATCATGCCCTACATCAGCCACGAATGAAGCGGGAACGTCCCAACATCCCCACGAAAAAGAATGATCAAACTGCATGATTTATTAATCTATTTAAGTTTCATTCAAGTTTCAATTCAACTGGGATACTTTGGGTTACTCCTCCAAGTTATATGCCGTGAAGCCTAAATTCTTCGAATGTAGTCCCGTTCCAACTCTCAGGCGTCATGTTTTTATAAAATGGAATAAGCTTAGAATTTCGGGCAGTGTCACTTCTCTCAAGAGTGCTAGGCTTGCATAGACTCCAGTGGTGGACATTTTGAACATTTAATTTGAGAAAACAATTAATTATGAACTCTTCTTAATGCGGCGAGAATCGTTTAAAACGTGTTATGGAGTGAAAAATTAGTGTTAGTAATTCCGATTTTAAACAACATTAATATGCAACTTATTCTTTTTTTACAGCAAAAGAAAACAAAAAAAATGTTGTATTTTCAAATAATATTTTAAGAAGATAGTGAAGTAAAAATCAAAACTTAATTAACCGGAATGCCTCCAATTGTTAAAGAAATAAAATTAAGCTCTAACCTGTTTTTCGAGGCAAAGGGTTTTACTTTGAATAAATGTTACAAGGAAACTTTTTGCTTAAAATTTGATAATCGGTTAAATTTACTCAAATTACTTCCCTTACATCCTGTATAATACGCATATGTGAAAAGTATATTCTTGCTTCTCTACCAACTAAAAAGGTAAATTCATTTACGATTAGTGTTCTGTATTTATTTCTTGATATCGATTTTTATCTAATCATATATTCACTAACTGCCATTTTATTTAGCTACGTAGCAAATATTTATGCATTATGTATTTAAAAATTGATCAAAAATCGATCGATTTAAATTTAATTATCGACGCTGAATTTGGATAATTCTTTACATAAATATAAATTAATTTTTAAGTCGAAGCAAAGATACAGGATCAGTCCAATAAATATCCGGACTGTTTTATTCCTACCAAGGGGAAGGAATGGACGGTGGTTTTAATAATTGATATCTGCTAGTGGCTGATCTCAGGTAACCAAGGAAATCTGGCTCAGTTGTCTCCTAATCTTTGGAGTGCGTAGATCGTGTAAGAAGCGAACGTGTGTTCACGTTGAGCGTCTTTGGAAAGGAGAATTTTCACATGATGAGGCTTACAAGGACGAAGGTCCAGGAGGCGCATTAAAGACGACCAACACCCTGGACATCTGATCTCGGCACATGAGTTGAATTTACAGACATCAACTGTGCTTTCAATTGTAATCGATGATTTGCAAATGCGAAAGGTATGCGTAAAGTTGGCGCCGAAGGTTTTGTCAGACGAACAGAAAGAACACCATGTGACGATTTGCCATGACCTGTTGGACTGTTTGAAGACCGATCCAAATGTTCGGAACAGAGTGATAACCGCTGATGAAACTTGGATCTTCGAGTACGATACTGAGATCAAAAGACAAAGTTCTGAGTGGCACACAAACGCATCTCCTCGATGAAAAAAAGCTCGCATGAGTAAGTCCAGATTGAAATCGATGCTCATTGTCTTCTTTGAAGCAAAATGTGTGGACTACAAGGAGTTCGCTAAAGAAAGATTGCCGATTCCTGGATGCTCCATCATGTCAACGCGCCTAGTCACACGTCGCTAATTTTGAGGGAGACACTGGTCAAACATAACGTTTCAACGTCGCCACCTTGTAGTCCAGATATGGCCCCCCAGGCTTTTTTTGTTCCTTCAGATCAAGAGGAGCCTGAAAGGACATCGTTTCGGGACTATTAAGGCAGTCCAAAAGGCTTCGACGGAGTGCTTGAATAGTCTTGCAGTTGCGAACTTCCAGGGGGCGTATGAAGACTGGAAAACCGCTGGCACCGGTGGGTGTATCGAGGCAGGAGGGTCATATTTTGAAAATTATTAAGTTACTTTACATATTTCTTATTGGACTAACCCTGTACATTTCGAAATCTAATCATTTTGATCAAAGATCATTTTGAAAATATTAAGCAAAGTCGAACCAAATATATATTTGGAAAGCCAAGCCCTAAATATTAAAATCGAAATTTCCTCCAAATATTTTTGGTTTCGGTTGTTAAAAAGAAGAATATAAAAACGAAGCCTGACATCAAAAAGTAAAGCGGTTGGCCTATTAATTGACTTTAATGGCCAAAGAAACGTCCAATGCCATCCTGGTCGAAATACACTTAAGGTCAAACTGGCCATTAGTTCACTTGTTAATTAAAAAGTAGAATAACGCGTCTGCTCGCTTTGGTAAAATTGATACAAGAATTATTCGCTCATAAATAATAAACAAAATTATATTTTCTCAGACGAATCTCCTTATTTTCCTTAAATATATAAGTAGAAATGTGAACATCTAGTATCTTTCAGAATACTAAGATCATTTTTTGAGAGAGGTTTATCAGGCCAAGAGTATATGATATATATTTTATCTATATTGGGCTAGCGATTTTTTGTAGGCACCAATATTTTGCTTAATATATACTATGTAACAAAAGAATTATGTTTCTGTAGATGCAAACTGGCATTATCTTGCTTTCCTTGTACTAGTTTTGATAATTTGCTATGCCCATAAAAATTACTAGGGGTTAGCGAATTTGACAGGTAATCCGAAGGAGTCAGGATTATTGTTCCGTGAAATTGCCTGGTTTTAGAAGCTTTATAAAAACGTGTTAGTAGACAGGGCATAGAACAACAGAATGTTACAATCGCCGCCTTAGACTGCTTGTTTCAAGAAATCTTTTTGCAGTCACAAGAGCAGTTGTGAACGACTGAAATTAAAGGAAAACCAAAGGTGATCTAATAGGTGTTTCGATTAATAATGTTTTTAATAATTTCTTTCGCATAAATTGAAGCGTTTATTTCCATAACAAAATAAATTATCTTAATAATCAAAGTATTGGCCATCGTTAGCTATTACTTTCTGTCTTACTTATTATCTTTCTGTCAAAGAATGGATTCCGCGCCTAAAGAACTTTTGGTTTTTTGAGGCCATTCATTAAGCCAAATTTTCACTTCATCGTAAAAATGTAAGTATTGTTCTGAAAGTCCGTTGTAGTCCGAAGGAGCTAAGTGCGGTGAATATGGCGGATGGGGTAGGACGTCCCATTTAACGTTATCCAAATAATTTTTTACAAATTTTGCAATATGAGATCGAGCATTGTCATGATGAAAAATTACTTTATCGTGTCTTTGGATTTATTCTGATAATTTCTCCTTCAATACTCATTTAATTTTATCAATTGTTGTCGGTATTGATCGCCAGTAATCGTTTCACCACGCTTCAGCAGCTTGTAAAACACAGTTCCCATCCAATCACACCAAATACACAGCAAATCCTTCTTTCCAAGCATATTGCGCAATGGTTATGACAACTTGAGGCAAAAAACCTTTCATTTTCTGCGTGGCAAGCAAAATTATACAAGTGGTTTTTCACCTTTCAATGTCTCTTTCCTTCAATTCATATGAAACCCATTTTCCTTCCTTCTAAATCTTTCCCAATGCATGTAGATGTTTGGAAATTGATTTAACATATGAGTTATCATCCAATAATGCTTGCAAATCTGCATCTTCAAACTTTTTCAGTTATCATGGACGCCCCTTGTCTTTTATATCAAAATCACCTCTATTAAAGCATTTAAACCATCGTTCACAAGTATTTTCACCATACGCGTCAACCAGCTATCGATAACTTTCAGCAGCATTTTTCTTCAAATGAAAGAAGATTATTAAACTTTCCTAAAACTTCTAAAGTTATGAAAAACTGTTTTTTGCACAATGTTAATTAATAACAAACTGGCTTTTGATAGCGTATGTTTACCATCCAAAATGCCATAGATGTCATTAGTCTATACCAACAAATGTATTTGTAACGCCATTTCTTAGCAAAATCGACATTATTAACGGAAACCCTTATTACTAACATAGTTATTACTCCTCATGCCAAAGTCTTTAAACCTAATACAAACCTAGCGACTTTTTCAAGGAACATGCGTGTATCAGGACAAGCGTTCCATGCGTGTATCAGGACAAGTTTCGGACCGGTCCGATACTTTATTTTGACAAGGTATTTTTCTCATGTTTCGCGATTATCGCGATACAAAAGTCTCAATTCGCAGTTTCTACCTCACTGGCACGGAGACCACTTTAAAAATAATAGATAATTTTCAGGGCCTCCTGTGTCTTTGAGATGTGATATGTGGATATCACAGGAACCATAATAAAAGGAGGGATGTGATGCACCAGATGTCACATCCTGAAATGGAAAATAACTCACCACTGGCAAGGAACCGGAGGATAACAGCTAGCCTGATTGAAGCTGGAATAGTTTCTCTAAATACGGTGTTTCCTTTCGAACTATTTACTTTAACCATCTGCAAAAGGTTTTCGAAATCGGCAGTGCTCATTCTTAAAACCCATGCCATCTACACCAATGCCTCCCTAAAATAAATTGCTCCTCCAGTACCGTTTAGGTTTCGCTGTTTTACGTTTTAATAATATTAAATTATTTAAACATATATTAAAAGCAAAGAGAGCAATTTCTTAGGACACCGCGTTTTGATTTCTGTAGCGCAATGTGCTCCGTAGGTGCGAACACGCGAGAGAGACATGTATTGCGACTGTCACTATACAATGTCGCGCGACTTTGTCCGTAAGTTTGTACTAGGTTTTACAGTACAATGCACATACTTCCAAATAGAGCAAATTGATGGTTGTTCTCATGGAAGCGTAAATAAGCGTAATAAGCGTAATAAATTGAAAGATGAATGTTGATGAATGATGATCAGTTGGTCTTTTTTAGTATCGATCCCGTTTTATGTTACGGTGACAACGCCAATGCCTGTAGTGATGCAGTAGACATTCTGGCAGGAATGCTGACTTTAATGATATGCATAATGAAAGGACCACCTCCCAATTTTCTGTAGGAGTTATGTGCATTGATTATGTGCATTATATATAGGTTAGAAAATGTAGTAGCGAAATGAACAACTCCCAGTTTTCTGTAAGAAGGCATGTGCATCATATTGTAGGGACTATAATGTGGGGCTATTGTTATTTGAGTCTGTAATGGTCGATGATAGTATATCTTTAAAGTTCAACTCTCCAGAATAGGGAGAAAAAAAGTAAAATTCTCCATAATCACATTTTCCACCAACACATTTCGCGTGCGGTTACATCAATTATAATATTAGATTTCATAAAAGTCGTCGGAGTATATCTGTTATTGTAGCCATCACCATCACCATATTTTTCATTCTTCGAATATTATTAACACAGCATGAGGCAACACAGCACCAAGATAGCGGAAACTATTACCTAAGGGGGTAAATTACGTTTGATTTTCATTCCTTGTAAGCCGAGCGTCATATATTGGCAAGAGTAAAGTTAAATCCTTTATAAGTCTTCAGAGTCAACATTTTAACTTGATTACAAAAATCTCTTTTATCAGACATAAACCATGAAAAACACGAGGAGGAATAATGGGATGAAAAGTTCCAACACCAAATCGACTATTAACAAAAAATAGTTCCAAATAGAAATGTTTTAAAATTTGG
Organism: Cosmopolites sordidus; assembly: GCA_031761425.1. Classification (NCBI taxonomy): domain Eukaryota; kingdom Metazoa; phylum Arthropoda; class Insecta; order Coleoptera; family Curculionidae; genus Cosmopolites; species Cosmopolites sordidus. The sequence continues at coordinate 104,057 of JARFXV010001012.1, forward strand.
AACATATGGAAATAAGTCCAAAGGAAATAAATCAAATAATTCGGACGAACTACTATCATCATCATGGTTATCAACTCGATACGAGCATGACCTTAGCCACGGCTAATAATTTTGCTGAGACATTGTTGAAGAATTATGGGTTTTGTAGCTTAGATATGTATGATCTTCCACTTGCTGGAACTTTAAAGTCAGGAGGATATAGAATTGATACACGCATTCCATGCTGTTTGGGTTGATATACAATTTTTTAGAGATAATTTTATGACGTCTTTGTATCTTCGTTTTAGAATACCTAGATTTCGTTTCTTGTCCATTAATTCCCCATTGATGATCTGCTTTGACATACTAGTGTCCTGCATTCCTTGCCAATAACCTAACCATCTCTGTTGAAAGCTGTAGGCGCTTTCAATTTCAAGATTCAAGATTTTCCGGAGGCAACCTTGATGAAATCTTCCGAAATGTTTGGTTTGCTTTCAACGCAGGACACGCGATTCAGCTCCATAAAAAGGAGAACGAATTACGACGGAATTCTAAACATTGATTTTAGTTCTCGCTTGCTGAATACCGTTGTTATTAGACGTTCAAAATTGGCACTACCAGAATACACCATTGTTGCCTACTTTGTGTGAATAAAAACGAGTTTTAATGTCTATATCTTTTAATGGTTTATCTTTTACTACGAGGTTTGCTATTTATGTATCCGGAATTGGCATCAATGGTGCTAGGCGCCATCTGACATATACATAGTAAAGTTTGACATTGTTGACTGTATTCGTACTCAGAATGTTTTCTCATACAGATGCTATTTTGGTTATTTAGGAACTTAAAAATTTCATACCAGTAAAAAAATGGAATTAACTCGTAAAGATATCCATGCGATAATTTACTACGACTTTTAACGTGGATTATCTCAATAACAGTGCATCGATCAACTCACTTCGACTTTTACCGATGAAGCACCATCTAAAACAACTGTATATCACCGGTTATGGAATTAAATCGTGGCCGTCGTTCGCTCACGGACAAACTTAAAGAAGGTCGTCCAAAATCGGTTGTTGTACCAGAAAACATCGATACTGTGCGCGAAATGATAAAGCAAGATCGTCATGTGATGTACCGTGAGATTGAGGCATCCCTGGGTATTACTATGATAAGTATATAAAAGACCTTACATGAATATTTAGCTGTAAAAAAGATTTGTTCGCGTTGGATTCCGCATAATTTGACAATCGCTCAAAAAAAGGTTCGCATCGATTGGTGCAAAGAAATGTTCAAAAAGTATAATTGTGGATATTGGTGACGAATCATGGAACTATGGTATGAGCCCGAAAGTAAACAGTAATCGACTGTATGGGTCTTTCAAAATGAGCTAAACCCAACAAAAGTTGTTCGCGCAAGAAGCACTTCGAAGCAAATGGTCGCCTATTTTTTTCTTAGGATAAATGAGCATGTGACTACAGTGCCACTAGACAATCGTAAAACGGTCAATTTAGAATACTACGTAACCATTTGCTTGCCATAAGTCTTTGAAGAAATAAGAAAAAACCACTAGCGACGCAGTATCATTCTTCACCATGACAACGCGAGTTCTCACACATCAGACTGAACAACTCTATATTTGACCGGTTAAAACATCGAACTGATGGGTTATCCGTCGTACAGTCCTGACTTGGCACCCAATGATTTCTTTTTGTTCTCGTCCGTGAAGAATAAACTATGTGGTCAATAATTTTCGACGCCAAAAGAAGAGCTTGATGCGTTCAAAAAATATGTTTTGGGGATACCTCAACCGTATACAAAAGTATATCGATCATCGTGGAGAATATTTTGAAAAACAATAAAACCATTTTCAATGATAAATATTTGTTATTATTTATTATTCCAGATACATAAATAGCAACCCTCGTATGTTCCTCGTAATAGTCTCTCGGGTGGTTTGCTGTTGAAAGTTCTTTCAGGGCAGATAGGTTTTCGAAGACTAGTGGCAGCAGTGAACCGGTCTCTGTAATTGTTTAATTACATTAACTGTAAATTACGCAAAAACATATAGGGACTTTGTAAATAGCATTTGTACAGTAACATAAATATTTGAAAGAAGAGTACTCAGGAGAATTTCTGGTACTGTGAATGACAGTGGAATTTCGAGGATCTGGATATTCTAGACTATGTGAGAGTTCAGCGACTGAAATGGGAGGGATACATGGCAATAACGCCAGAAAACCGAATACCAATGAAGATAATGGATAGGCAAATGGGGGTAACAGTAAATGAGTTAGGCCAAAAACATGATGGCAGGATAATAAAAGAAGAGATGCTGAAAAACTACTGCACTTCAAAAACTGGCAAGGGACTTCTGGACCTCCACTCCGTTGGCGATGCAGGTTGAAGGAAGTACTAACTTTCATATTTTTTTTTGAATAGGTATTGTTCTTAGAACAAACTGTAGGAAGTAATTAATTTTGTTACCATTCATAATACGATTTCTGGTATCCCTTATAATGTTGTTTTCATCAAGTTTCCCTCCCAGAGAAACTTTTTGCTGGAAATATTTAAGAGAAACTCCTTAATAATAGTCCATCGTACTATATCAATGATACTATTAGGAGTACCGGAGAGAAATATTATGTACCGGAAAGTGTATTTCACATTGATTCCAGAAACATTTTAATTCACCCTCGTATAAATTTCGTTTTCAATTGGCCTAGAAAACGGAACCAGATCGAGAAATAAACAAGGTTAATGTATTTACATATCATAACTTTCTGATCGAAAAAAAATTGTATATGTAACAGTCGTGTTCTTAATATTATTTATGAACGTATACACGTGAAAAATATAAAAATTGACGTTTTTTCAAAAAAAAAAAATATCATCGTTATCACACCAAACGCCTTTCACTCAACTTAAACAAATTAACGATATGACAGTAATAAAAAAAAATGAATATTAAATAGATTTGGTTTTTATGTAAATATATTTAAGAAAAAATCAGCATATTGTCTAGTTAATTTATTTGCCATTTTTTTAACTTTGGAATACGCAGTTATTAAAGATCAGTTATAAATGTATTAATTGGTTATTTAAGACTTCCCAATTCAAGGTTTAAAACAGTCTTTTGCTTATAATTTATTTTATCTTCTATTTCCTTTGTTGTTACTTGCTGTCGCTTGGTATAACATTTGTTTCACTACATTATGATTGGTTTATATTATTTGTATTTATCAGTATTAGCTGTGCAAAATCAAGTAATAAGACTGATTCTTAATTTTTTTTTATTAAACTGAAATTTCAATTCCACCTTTTCTCCTTCAAATTAATTACCTCGGAAGCCACATAGCGCTGGAGACAGTTTATCTATTCTTCATAGCTGGAACTCAGATACTGGAATTACCTTCAGCAGGTTAGTTACAACCTTTTCAATGATCTTCTATGTCCCAAAATAATGTTATTTGCGATGAATTTTCAATCATGGGAAAGAGAAAGTTACAAGGACTCAAATCTGGTGGAAATCTGGAAAATCTGGAAATCTGGTGGAAAATCTGTGGCTGCGAAGCCACAGTGATGTTTTTATTTGCCAAAAACTCGTTAATTGAAATCGCTGTGTTATAAGGCGTATTGTCGTAATGCAACAACCTGGTATTTTTGATGTTTGATTTCACTCGAATGACGCTTTTCCGAAGTGTTTCAAGAAAAGTTTTTCGGTAAAAATGCCGATTTACCGATTTGCCTTGAGCACAAGTTCCTTATGGACGATGCACTGGCTTGAAAAAAGGTCTGAGTGTTGTGGTGAGGTCTGAGTGTGCCATTCCTTGCTTTCCTTCCGCGCCGTATTCAAAAATGCAGCACTTATTACCAGTAATGATGTTTCAAAAAATGAGGATTAATTTCAATCGGCTTCAAGAAGTCAAGACATGTTTGCCTCCTGTTATTATTTTAATCCTAGTTTTCGGAACCATTTTCGCACAGATATATATATATATATATATATATATATATATATATATATATATATATATATATATATATATATATATATATATATATATATATATACTTGATGTTACCCGCCCGCTTCGCTGAACGTAACTTGAAATAAGTATTAGCCAAAGAAACAAATGTAAAATATATTGAAAAGATAATTTTATAAATACAGTACATGCCTAATGAGACATTAACAAATTTAATCTTTTATGAATCATTCGGACCCATCATTTATAGGTAAACGTTTATTTAAAAACTAACTAATTAATTAGTAGCAAAGAAACCTTGAAAATATAGTAGAAAATTTTACGATATTGGTTACCATAAGACCGGTATAACGCAAGTTTTCTTTTCCGATTTCTATGTTAAAAATTAATAAGATTTGTCCTGACAAACAATTCTTCGGCGGAAGTAGACTAATGACGGGCTATGAATCCAAAACTCAAAATGTTTTCGTTTAATGTAATCTTTTTTCCATAAATAAGGTTATCACCAGAATGAAAAAGGATAGTGACCTTCCGCAGGAATATATCCTTAATTCTGATAAACGCAAAGAGTCAGGTGATAGTACCGAAGATGATTTGTCCCAGCCATCAACTTCACAAGATTCCCGTTTCATTCTAGTACTGTACAGTGAAAAGCCGCACAAAATTACTCAAACCGAACGAACTTATTTCTTGGACTTCAAGAAAAATTAAAGTTATTGGCATTTCGGGTGCAACAGTGGAACACCTAACACACAAAGAATTTAAATGTTTTATTGCTTTAGAGAGAGCTAATTATTTTGGATCTAGTTCCACTTGGATCCACTTGAATTCAAAACATAATTTTTATTAATAATGCAAGCAAAAAGCTGAAATTGGTAGGCGAGTGAAATTTCGTTGTATCCTAAATGCGACGTGTGTAAATAGACTGATAAGGTTGATGGCATAGCGTTTGATCTGGCAACATTATTGGCTTACCTTATAGAAGGGAGGTCGGGCAACATCTGGTGAGTCTTCAATATGAGTTTTATTTTGAATACGAGTTGAATGAGTTGTAATTCATTTAGTGAACCGAATTTGTCTAATGTTATCTGAAAATGCCTGACAAGAATTTCGAGCAACCTTGCGCTATTAAGTTTTGTTTTAGACTTGGGCATAGTGCGACGGAAACATTTGCAACACTTCAGCAGATCCATGGATTCAGGAATTTGTCAAGGGCACATTTTTTAGATGATTTAAGATATTCCCAGAGGGCCGAGACTAGACTGAAGATGAATCTCGCTGCGGAAGAAAACAGCACAGAATCCTCGCAGCACAGAACTCTCCTAGCACAGAACTCGGGATCTTGTACATTCTGATCATCGGTTGACGGTCAGAATGATCGGAAAAGAGTTGAATTTGACTCAAATTTGACTCAAAGATGGGTTGAGGTCATCGGAACTAATGACCTATTTTTTCGACAGTAAATAACTAAGTACCTCAAAAAGACAAATACTTTTGGTAGGCCTTAGTACTTTCCAAAAAATTGGAGTGTAGTAAGAGAGAGGGGTGGTATGGGGGATTGGCGTGCAGAATGTTATTTTAAATATAGGAAAGAGGTATCAGGATAAATCAAGTTTTTGAGATGTTGGGTAACTACTGTTAGACTATTAAGAGGATACTGCAAAAGTGACTTAAAATAAATAGGCTGAGAAGAGCAATAAAAGTGTTCAATATACTGGCAAAAATAAATTTTAATACGTTTCTGCAGACTACTCAACACTTTGCTCCATGCGTGCAATATTTCCAGTGCTTGGCAATGTTAGGTCCTCTGATATAGAACCCATCAACAATACTTCCGAATTCTTGAAATTGGTTGAATAAACTATAAATTGTCGTTTTATGAGACGCCTGACGTTTAGTATATTTTCGCCCAAATTCATGGTGAGTTGCAATAATTTAATCCTTTTTTTGGAATGTAACTTACATCTATTTTATTGCATTCTTTTAGCGTGTATTTACCCATAATAAAACTTGCAGGTCTACATTTGTCTCATTGAAGTGAGTGCCGTAATTTTCAGCGTATACAATATTCTTTTAATATATGTAAAATAACTAACTTGTTCGAACACAATGATTTCATATTTATTAATTTTTCCATAAACATTAAAAATCTTTGTATATTGTATGTTATATCTCTATGTCGTGTCGGCTGGTTATATAATTGCTATAAAAAGTTACAACGCAATTATTAATAAAGAAACAGAAACAATGAAATGCAATACAAACAAAAAAAGGTGTTTTTTTCGATTAGCAATTTAAATGCCATTTCCATATGAATAAGCCCATTGAATTTCAGTGCGGTTACTACAAGCTGTTACAAGTTGATGAACAATACACAAAATAACTGTAGATTTTTAAGTCAGTTTGTTGTTATTGTGTGAACGCAGTCATGTTTGAAGACGACCAGGAAATGTCTTTAAATCCTACGAATTTGGCGTTTACTACGAACGAAAAAGTTACGGAATTTTTAACTGTAGATTATGCTTCTTTTAATGCTCTTAATAAATATGGTGTAGTAAAAAACAGAAATTTTTTTTTTAACATAAATCACAAATTGATGACATATCACAAATTGATGACATTATGTTGCTTGTTTTGATAATTGTTTATTATATATATATATATATATATATATATATATATATATATATATATATATATATATATATATATATACCCGTATCAATCCACTGCAGGATGAAGGCCTCTTCAGCATGCTTCTCGCGGTCCTGAGCTCTCCTCTGCCATTCGGGCCCAATATACTTAATAATATCATCAGTCCATTGTGTTTTCGGTCTTCTGCGTGGACGTTTGCAATTAAACGGTATCATGGTATACATGGCCTGCCCACTTCCATTTCAATTGCTTTATTCTTCCAATGATGTCACTCACTTTCGTTTGTTCTCTGATCCATGTGCAGGTCTTTCTATCCCGTCTAGTAATGCCAAGCATACATCTTTCCATTTCCCTCTGTGCTACTCGAAGTTTTTGAACTGACGGTGATGTGAGTGTCCAGGTCTCACTTCCGTATGTTATAACGGGCAGGATACACCGATCAAAGACTTTTCTTTTCAGGCAAAGTGGTATTGCTCTTAAATACTTTGTTGTGCCTGCCAGCCACGATTAACACATCGTTCCACATCCCGGACGGTAGCCCCTTGCATTGAAACCCTCTGCCCAAGTTGGGGTGTATGACTCCCGACTACTGTTGTCTTATTGGATGCAATCCAAAGAAATATAATATATATATATATATATATATATATATATATATATATATATATATATATATATATATATATAATATATATATATATATATATATATATATATATATATATATATATATATATATATATATATATATATATATATATATATATATATATATATATATATATATATATATATATATATATTATATATATATATATATATATATATATATATATATATATATATATATATATATATATATATATATATATATATATATATATATATAATATGTAATATGGAAACTCGGCCTGAAGAATTAAAATTTATAAATCATATCAGATCAGATCAGAACCAGTCAACGACAGCAATGTCTACAGAAGAACAAATGCCTGATATCCTGGAGCGTGAATTGGCAAATCCTATAGAATTGATTGAGAATGGTAAGTCTGCAGGAAAGAACAGCGCAACTGTTAAAAAGCTGGTGGTCAAATTATATATAAAAGACCTCTACCTATTGTACTCAAAATGCATCAAAAAACAAAAAATATCCAACTTATATAAATAATGCTATAGTGATTATTCATCATTTTTTCATTCAAGAAAGCAGCACAGGAAGATCTAAAAACCTACAGCCCAATAAGCCCCCTATCAGTAATGTCCAAAGTTTTCATCAAGATAATAACTAAAAGAATATTAAGAACACTGAATATGCGTTATTCTGTATTCTGTTAAACGAAATCAAGAGAGCAAACAAAATTCAGAAATGGATTTAATACAGTGGATCACATCCAGGTTATTCCACAGGCCATAGGAAGGCACCCTGAATACACCATACACTGTGCTTGGCTTTTATTGACTATGCAAAGGCATTTTACTCAATCTCAAAGCAAGCCATAATGGATGCATTGCTTAACTAAGGAGTAGACGGAGTCTATGTAAACCTACTGAAATTTATGTATGATGAAGCTGCAACGACGGTTTACATCGATGATCTTAAAATGAAAATCAATCAATCAGGGTGTACGGCAGGGTGACTCAATAGCTCTGATATTATTCTTAGCCTGCCTTAAAGAGGTATTCCATATTCCGGATTGGAAACAGGATGATGCATACTTAAGTCATCTTAGATTCGAAGGTGATATCGTTCTCCTTATAGATCCTATAAGATCCAGATGTGTTACAAAAACACATAGAGGCAATTAGCAAAATCTTTTATTTTTAAAAACCATTGTTCTTTATTTTTTTTTACCATTAGAACAAATCTGCAAAAGAATCAGATTATGACCAAAGATTTGCCAAGGATAAAATAATTTCTGTTTTGGGAAGAAATTTGAATATTGTGGATCACTACATATATCTTGGGCAGATGATTTCAATGGAGTATGAACCGTCCTGAAGGTGAACGACGTGTTAAATGTAGCTGGCAATTATTTGATAGGTTCATCATAGTGTTTAAGAATAAACTACCCCTTGTCTGAAGAGAAAAGTCTTTGTTCAATGCGTTCTGCCCGTTATGACTTATGGGAGTAAAACATGAATATGCACATCAGAATCAGAATCATGCACATCAATTTCAAAAATAAAGACCTGCACATGGATCCGAGATCAAACGTATGTGACATCATTAAAAGAGTAAAGAAATTCAAATGGAGATGGGCATGCAATTTGATGACAGATGGACCAAAAGAATCTTGGGATGGATATCGCGTGATCATAAACGTTTTCGAAGAAACACGTTTTGACGACATCATCAAGTATATTGGCCCCATATGTCAGAGAAGAACTCAAGACCGCGCTAGTTGGAAGCATACCGAAGACACCTTCATCCTGTAGTGAATGGAAAATGGCCCTAAGCTCTAATATCTGATATCTTTTCCACTTTGTGATAAAATATCAGATATATATATATATATATATATATATATATATATATATATATATATATATATATATATATATATATATATATATATATAGAAAATCATATCCATATTGATGGCGATGCATTAGAAAAGGGGACTGCGCATATCTGATAAGTAGTTTCTAGTAACGCTCCATGAATTTCATGCCTATATGACATTTAGTTTAATTTTGCCCGTCTTTCGAAAGCAGATACGTTTGATATTTTTGCTTACATAGAAAAAAAAGTGAATTTTATGTTATGATTAAATACTACTCGTGTGAAAAAAAATTGTGGTCCAAAAAATGTTTATGTTGTCAAATCAGCAAATCAGTAGTGACGCTCCGCGCTCAGGATGCGCCGTTGAAGTCATTGATAAGAAAATAGCCAACAAAATCAATGATATCGTGAGATCAATGATAACGCATATGGAACATTCTGCCTGAATATTAGGGTAAGAGGAAGCTATCAGCGCGTTTACACACTGCCGCCCAGAAACGGAATCGAGTTACCACCTACCTTATGCGACTTGTGACTATCGATGAAAGTTCATTATTACATACCAGAAATGAAGTAACAGTCAATACAATGAGTTTTACTCTGAAGGCGAAGACGATAACATCGGCCGGAAAGGCTATTGTCACTGCTTTCTGGGATTTACAAAGCATTACCTTTATCGACTATTTGGAAAAACGGAAAACGATCGTAGCAGAGGATTATGCTGCAGTATTGCTCACATTTTACGAAGAATTAATACGCCCGCACTTTGCGAAGAAAATCCCCCCCCCCCCTTGCAACAACGAAATTGGTCAATTTGTCAATTTAGAGTTTATCCCATTTCTCAAACTTTCTTATCCATTTCTTTATTAAATTAACACTTGGTGCCTCGTTTATGTCGTTATACTTGGCCTTATAAAGACGATCACCATAATAAGCGAATTTTTGTTTTAATAATACGCGCGAACACAGAAAGTACGTTGTCCGGTGAAACGCTCTATGGCAACTAATTTTCCCTGTACCAAGCTTCGATGGAAAGTTAATAAGACCATCGCGTTCTGCACCACCTAGGAGTAAACAAGTAATTAAATATGAACGACATTTCTGGATGCCTGGTAAAAAGTAACGTCTTTTATAATAAATAACACTGGTTTACAAAATTCAAACTTTTTTGTCACACGAAAATGCCTATCTAATTTAGATAGTACTATGGCCACCTAACAAGAATGTATTAATAAAAAAAATATCTTTGTGACATTTAAATATATATGTTTTTATAAAAAATGTACGAAAACGCACCTATACTTATACAATTATCCACTTATACACGATATTTATGATTTTTTAGAGTGCTTAGCTTCCGGTGGGTCCCTTTTCAATTCAAGGACTCCATTTTCCGTAATATCGCATCACTAGAAGGGAAATACCCTAGTGGAATCTCTCGCCGTGTTCGTCACTCACAGCATCCAGGTTTTCAGGAAAAAATCCAAATGTAAGTCCAGGATATGAATCTTCAAAGGACATATTGCACTCCAAAGCTTTGTGTGAGATCAAAAGTTCATTAATTAAATATTTGTAATTTTTATACTGGGAGAAAGTAGATGCCATCCTGTTTTTTAGATAAATGTAAATCACGTACCAAATCATTTAGGTCACCTTGAGTCAATAAGTATAGTTCTTTTGCAGTACTTGAGTTTCTAATGTTTTTGGAGATGTTGGTACAGACAATTCGGTACTATGTGGGATTGGTCTTTTTGCAGATGAGAGGTCTGGGTACTTTATGGTTTGTTTCCACTTAGTTGTGATAGCATTTATAGCAGTCAAACAAAAATAACAATCACTTACGTATTGTTATCTGTTGGTTCCGACCAAATTATTTGCACCGCAAAGAGCTAGATCCGTTAGCCTAACCCACTACAGGTTTTACACATGTTACACAGCAGATATGTGAGGCCCAGGATTAATCTTGATGGCGCACAGGAAAACCAAAGTAATCCATATAATGTTTGGTTACTAATGGTGTGAAAATTCGACGCTGATAGGTAAAAGATAATTCTCCATACACATAAGAAAAACTATCCGGGTGATATAAACACTTTTGTGGAATATTTACAGCCTTAACAAATATCAATAAATAAATTTTAATTTGTTATCTATGATAGCTATCTAACTTCAAAAATGACGTTATTCATGATGGCGTAACATAAAGACATATATGAGGTGAAATTGAATATGTAGCTGTCACAAGAAAACTAAAGGTGACTAGGAAAAAATAACATTGTTTTTATAATGAGAGCCCATAAGTACAATCAAATATCAAAAACAAAATTCATGTGACAAAAAAAGTGTTTATCAGTGTAATCAGTAATAACGAAGAACGAAGAAAGTTTATTAGTCTTGCAAGACTTATTTGTTCAAATTCCACGATTTAGTTAGTTTATGCAAATATAATGTGTGTTTTATGTAATGCAAATGTAATCATTTCTTCACTTACTCTGATCACTCTAGAAAGTTTTAACAGGTTACATTTGAATTTTTTGACAATGTTTTGTAATTCCTCGTCGATAACTGAGAAATTTCCTGAACGTGATGCATGACTAAATGAATAATTTCCAATATAAAAACTTTTAGATTATTTCAGCGAAACACGTTTGGAGAATAAATGATGCATTCATGTAAGAATTTTCGCATTGAAAGTATTAGACATTCTAAATATTACTGAAATATCATTTGGATCAATCCGAGACCGAAAACACTTTTTTTTAAGATCGTCGTGTTGTTCACGAGTGGATTGCTGTTGTTTTTTTAAGTGTTAACCGTTATTTTTTTTACGGTGGTATTGTCCACAAAGAGTTCCTTCCAACTGATGAAACGGTTAATAAAAATATTATATAAGGGTTATGCATTAGTGCATCCGGAAAAAAAAACGCTTAGGTTGGTTACGATATTATTACGATAACGAACCATAGAATACCGCAATAATTATCTGACAATATCCCATTAAAAATCAAACAAATACGGTCCTACAAGCACCAAATTCGCCAGACATGGTACCATGTTACTATTTCCTGTTCCCTCAATTGAAGAAACCACTTCGTGGATGCCGCTTTTATTTCACAGAAGCTAGTCAAGAAAAGGCACTAGACGCTGTAAAGGAAATACCAGAAGTCGGATGCAAAAATTGTTCCGAAGCCTGGAAAAAACGTTGAAATAAATATATTTCAGTGAGAAGGGATTACTATGAAGGAGTCAAAATACATTAAAACTAAATCAGGCGAATTCGGTGGCAGTTGGATAATATTCGTTCCGTTCTTGGCCAAAAAGTCGCGGATAATGAATTGTGTGACGGTGCATTATCGTGGTGCAAAATTCACAAGTTGGTTACCCACAAGTCCTTTCTTTTTTGCCAAATTGTTTCACGCAAATGTCTCATAACGCCCAACTAATACTCCTTGTTGACTGTTTGACCTTCCGGAAGGCTTTCATGATGCACAACACCGTTGTAGTCTATGAAAATCGAGAGCATCGCCTTCTTTTTCGATTGAAAACGACGTAATTTTTTCGGTCATTGGGTGCACACCATTCACTCGCTTGATGTCTGGATTGCGTGTCGTACTCATAAATCCAATCCCGGTCCCTTTTTTGCTTGAAATTCAGGTCTTTCGACACCAACTTTGCTGCAACACAGCGGAAACTAAAATGTCTTGAGCGAATTCATAAGCAATGTTCAAGTCCTCTGCTAGCTCCCTGATGGTTAATTTGCCGTTATTGACCACCATTTCTTTCACTTTATCGATGTTCTCGTCAGTTTTCGATGTTGACGGCCTGCCACTGCGTTCGTCATCATCGACGAACTCACGACCACTTTTGAAGCGTTCGTGCCACTGATAAACCATTGTTTTTTAGAGTATCGTTGCCGAAACATTTTTCCAACATTTCCAAGGTCCTCGCACCACTTAATCCATTTTTAACGCAAAATTTAATACAAACCCGTTGTTGCAAACGCAATTCCAATTTTAAAATTGTAAAAATCGAAAATACCCACAGAGGCAGATGTACTCAAAACGGCGTAACTTTTACAAATGTCAGGCTATGACGCTGAAATTTGTTGGCAATGTCAATAACAGATGTGGCAACCTAACAAAAAAAAAATAGAACTCTAATCGGGTGACTGAGAGGGGCGCACTGTCGTTATTCAGGGAACTTTTTGATCAAGGTAGTATTCTTACTGTGATAATTGCAATATCATGACATTCTAAGCAGATAAAAATTATTTCATAAAACAAATCAATCTCAGGTAGCGTGGCTTTCGATTTAACTAGCACTCATGTATTATTATTTGCTGAGTATGAAATTTTCACACCCTTGACAAGCTTAAGAAACATAATGAGAAGTACCGGCTATAGCTAAACAAGACAGGTTTTCCTGAAAAGCGTCTTTGTTCTAAGTAATTCCCAGCAATCAAGTAATCGATTAAAATCTGTTTTGTGTGCAATTCAACGTGAGGATTTTTACCGAAGTTATTGGACAAATAAAGAAAGAACTCAATGAAGTTAAACTTCATTGAGTTTCAAAGTTCATTGACAAACTTTTGTTTGTGTTATAATAATCTTAATAAAATCGAAATTACATAATTATTTACTTGATCAATAGTTGAATCACTATTACATACAGGTGTGGAAATTGCTGTTCTACTATTTTGTAGGAATTACTTCATGCATTGACATGGCAAGTAAGTTGTTTGATTTTGAAGTATATAATAAAATATTGTTTAATATATGTACAAAATTATTTCTAATCAGTTATACATTATGTCAAATTAATACCAGCAATTGTTCATTTCTTGTTGTTAGTTAATATTAACGTATCCAATTGTGACGTAAGGTTTTGGCACCATTTACCAACTATTTTATTTACAACTGTTAGTTATCTTAGTCGATCTCAAGTAAAAATGTTAGAGGGGGTCTATGATAAATCAATTTTATCGAAAATCCGGTCACACAAGTGATACAAAGCATTCAAAGAATACCGAGTAGTTGAAGAATTGCCTTTTCTCCGGTCTACCATTAATGTCTTCGACTGATATTGGACATTGAGAATGTGACGAAATTGGTGATAGAAAATTATCATTCAACCTTAAGAGAGATGGCTGAAAATTTGAACATGTCTCACGAATCAGTTCGTAGTATTTATAATAGAAGTTTTGTGCTCTGTTCCGAAGGAGCTGAATTTTATTCAAAAAGAGCACCCCACGAGTCAATTCGAATCATACACTCTTGAAATGCATAATAATGGGTAATGGGATAAAGGTGTAGGTATTAGACATATAAAACAGTTTCAGTAACTAGCCAAACCGAAAAAACACGTCAAAATCGTTCGAAATTCACTCGGACTTCCTTCTTGTCGAGAAATCAGCCACGAAACAATATTATTTAGAAGGAAAAGGTCAGAATGGAAGAACAACTATTGGATATTGCATAAAGATTGGTTGTCGTCCCACACATCGATCATCGTATGCGAATTTTTTACTAAAAATTATACCAATGTCATTGACTAAGCATCGTATTTCTCAGATATGGCACCGTGCTGAGAAAAAAAAATTCACAAAATTTCCAAAGAAATTGAAGGCTATAACAGAAAGTATAAGGCGTCTTTTGACGGATATAAGTGTTTGCAATGTAATGTAATATATTTTTAAGCCAATAAAATAATTTTGGATGATTAAACCAATATATTCTATTTTATTGAATAATTCCTGGTATTTATCTGACATTTTTTTTTGATAATATTGATTGTTGAACCTTTAGTGTCAAATTAAAAATTTTCCACTCACATACGTTTATTAAAACTGTTTTAATAATCAAAAATATCTACTAAAACAGTTTTAATAATGTGGTGATGATACTAATTTCGTTAGCAAAACGCGCGTCTAGTCATTTCAATGTGATTTGGTTTGAATAAAAAATAGAATGGAAATATAAAGTGTTTTCAATGCATATTGACCAACATATATTTTTTCCATATATATCTACTGCCATCTTTTTTTGGAACTTCTTTCCTCGAACCAGGTGTTGCGGTTAATACTTATTTTTATTTTATATTATACTTATTTTTTCTAAAAAAACACGTTTAATTTGGGAGAAAGGTAAATATGGTTTTTATATTTTTCCCATCTCTCTGGCAATTTGCGAATGCTCTCCAAGAAAAACCGTACATCTTTTGAGGTGGTCCAGTCATCAAGCCATTTTTCAACATCCGTAATTGTTGAAGTATTTCATGGCAAGTGCGTTAGACATCGATGAAAACAAGTGGTAGTCGGAAGAGTTCCCAGGCAAGTGCAAAGAAGGTGTCGTACTTGGTTTCAAAAGCTCATAGTAGACGACACCCTTCTGATCCCAGCAAATGCACAACATTGCCTTCTTTCCAAACCAATTCGCTCTTGAAGTCGATGTTGATGATTGTCCTGGTTGTCAACTCATGATTTTCGGCATTTTAGGTTACCGAAATATACCCATTTTTCGTTTCTAGTCACGACCCGATGCAAAACAGGCTTTCTTTCATACCGAGAAAGCAAAACTTCGCACACCGTTTTTCACTTTTTCGTCTGTCTGTCATTCAGCTGATGTGGTACCCATTTCCTTCTGATTCTTTTGTTTCCCATGACATACAGACGATCACAAATAGTTTGGCGACCAACATTTAACTTCTCTACCATTAGTTGTTGAGTTTGCATATCGTCTTCTTCCAACAATGTTTGCAATTCAACATCTTCAATTTTTTCGTTTATCCTGGGTGTTCTTCCTCTTTCAAGTCGAAATCACTAATTTTGAATCGTCTAAATCAATGCCCACAAGTGTCTTGCGTTGGGACATTGTCACCGTTAGTTCCCACAAGTATATAATGGCTTTCTCTCGCGTTTTTCTTTTGATTGAACAAGAAATGCAGTATGTTCCGCAAATGTTCTTTATTTGGCTCGAAACTTTACATGTTTACATCTTTTGAGGTGGTCCAGTCATCAAGCCATTTTTCAACATCCGTAATTGTTGAAGTGTTTCATGGCAAGTGCGTTAGACATCGATGAAAACAAGTGGTAGTCGGAAGAGTTCCCAGCCAAGTGCAAAAAAGGTGTCGTACTTGGTTTCAAAAGCTCATAGTAGACGACACCCTTCTGATCCCAGCAAATGCACAACATTGCCTTCTTTCCAAACCAATTCGCTCTTGAGGTCGATGTTGATGATTGTCCTGGTTGTCAACTCATGATTTTCGGCATTTTAGATTACCGAAATATACTCATTTTTCGTTTCTAGTCACGACCCGATGCAAAACAGGCTTTCTTTCATACCGAGAAAGCAAAACTTCGCACACCGTTTTTCACTTTTTCGTCTGTCTGTCATTCAGCTGATGTGGTACCCATTTCCTTCTGATTCTTTTGTTTCCCATGACATACAGACGATCACAAATAGTTTGGCGACCAACATTTAACCTCTCTACCATTAGTTGTTGAGTTTGCATATCGTCTTCTTCCAACAATGTTTGCAATTCAACATCTTCAATTTTTTCGTTTATCCTGGGTGTTCTTCCTCTTTCAAGTCGAAATCACTAATTTTGAATCGTCTAAATCAATGCCCACAAGTGTCTTGCGTTGGGACATTGTCACCGTGAGTTCCCACAAGTATATAATGGCTTTCTCTCGCGTTTTTCTTTTGATTGAACAAGAAATGCAGTAT
This sequence comes from Cosmopolites sordidus, assembly GCA_031761425.1. Taxonomy (NCBI): domain Eukaryota; kingdom Metazoa; phylum Arthropoda; class Insecta; order Coleoptera; family Curculionidae; genus Cosmopolites; species Cosmopolites sordidus. Next base: position 120,907 of record JARFXV010001012.1, read on the forward strand.
GTTCCGCAAATGCTCTTTATTTGGCTCGAAACTTTACATGTTTACCACACGAAAAAAATATGATACTAACTCGAAATTGTTTAAACATCAACGGCGTTTTGAAAGATACTATCGTAGCAATAAAATGACAAGAAATTAGACTATGAACCGATCCCTTGTTTCCAGTGCCATCTCTTAAAAAAAATTAAGAATTATTAACCGCCATACCTGATACGTATATATTAATACCCTCTCATCAGCGAGGGTATTTCTAGTTCAAAGAATTTTGCAGCGATAGAAATTGGAGGGTGCCACTGAAAATAGCTGATGAGATAAAATGTCCCAGCTAACAGTCAGCAATTTTCTCCTGACTTTTGATAGCGTGTGGGATATGGCCTTGTCGGCGAAAGATTGTTGTTCGTTCCTTTTTCGTTCTGATAATTCTGGAAGTTTATGTGCGTGCTTGATTGGTCCAATTTCGAGCAATATAAAATTGAAGAATATAAAATATAAAATCATACCGACGGTAATAATTCGTAATGTACGGTGAATACAGTGAAAAGTTAGACATTTTTCCGATAGATGACGGTACGATCGCAAAAGTAATTTCGTTTCTGAAAAGTAACTTCCTAGTAACGCTCTATGAATTTCAAGTCAATATAACATTAAATTTCGTTTCGATAATCTTCGAAACTGGATAAGGTCGAAATTTTTGCTATCATGAAAACAGCGAATTCCTTGTATTGATTAAAGACTATTTTTTGCGTGGAAAGACTATTACACAGATGGAAGAAAAGTTGAAATTGTATTTTAGGGACTCTGCTCCTTTACATTTCATGGTTCATAAATGCTTTATTGCAACACGAGTAACGCTCAGTTGAAGTCACTACTGAAGCAATGGTCAACACAATCCATAATATCGTTTTGGTCGATTATAAAGTGAAGATTAAAGAGATTGTTGATTTGGTAAACATCTCGGGGGAAAGCGTAAGGAATATCCAATACGAACATTTGGATATGAAAAGGCTATCAACGCGACATGTTTCCTGCGGGCCAAAAATGGAATTGACTGACCACCTCACAGCGATGTTTAGACGTGTATAAATGCAACCCGAAGGAGTTTCTGCGGCGATTCGTGACTCTTGATAGAACTTGGATTCATCACCACATACCCGAAATAAAGGAACAGTCAAAACCTTTGGTTGTACCTAGCAAATATTTCCTGAAGAAAGCGAAGACCTTTTCATCGGCCGAGAGATTAAACGTCACTCTTTTCTAGGATTCTTAAGGCATTATTTTCATCGACTATTTGAAAAGGGGAAAGCCGATCACAGGATAATATTATGTTACATTATTGGTCAAATTTTACCAAGAGTTAAAAAAGCCCTAATGCCGATTCGATTATCATTGCAACAATGAGATTAGTTAATTTGTGAGAGGAATGAATGCCGCATCCACCTTATTCATTGTACTTGGCTCCCTTTGACCTTACAAACTTGAGGAAATGACTAGATGGAAAGAAATTTGCATAAAAAGAAGAGACCAACGCCGAAACATTGGACTATTTTGCAGAGTGTGAGTAATCGTACCTTTTGGAAGGCATGCATAGTTGAAGTTGGAAAATCGTTGAGCGAAATATATCGAGCTAAAAGGAGACTCAGTTGACAGGAGACTCAGAAAACAACATATGAAGATAATGACATTGATTTCTCAAAATATACTAATAGAAACGTTATGTAATTCGGCGTATTATAGTGCTGAACAGACAGAGTAAACCTAGATCAAAAAAATATACCGAATTAACTTGTTTTTCAACTCAGTATATTAAATAATGATCAATTGTAAATGGTTATGATTAATATGATATGATTACATGAATCACTCTAAAAATATTTGCAAGAATCCACGAAAAATCCCTGTTTTATTTGTATCTGCATAAATAAAAGTTGTATGATTACAACTTTGTGTGATATAAAACACCTTTTCAAAATCTTTTTTTTTATATATTTATATGTCTAATGTTAACGATACAAGAATGTGGTGAATGTGAGTAAATTCTAAATACTAAATATAAATTAGAAAGGCAAACTGAAGGCATATGTGCTGAGCTGATTTTGTACCAATAGTGGAATATTATTAACTGTTATACAGGGTGATAATTTACCTTATGTGAACTGGTAGAAGACAGGAACTTCTGAAAAAAAGGAAAAATTATTTTTAAACGCACAATAATGAAAACCGCAAAGTAATACTCTCTAATCCCCCTTAGTTGCAATGGGGAAAAAGTATTTGAATAAAACGATTTTTCTCAATTTTCTTTATTGCAATAAATCTTATAACCTGAATTAACACAAACTATAGTTAAATTATTAAAAAAAAACTATATTAAAATCAAAGCAAAATATTTCTTAAAAAAAAGATAAAGAAGAATCGATTTTTCATGGAAAACATGTATTTATATGTAACGATGAGCTTTGTTGATTTAATTCGCTTTAGAGAGCAAAACTAACTTACAACTATATAAATACGAGCAAATTTAGTCCATATTAATCAGTTGCGGGATTGCGGGAAAATGCCAAAAATGTAAAGTCTAATTTTTCTACCGTACAGACAATGAAATAATTTTTCTACATTACATTGTGAAAAAAACATTAAATAACATGAAAAAATGTGAAATCCTGTTATGGTATGTCCACGCTTGTTCAATTTTTCCATTCAACATACGTTTCAACGTGCCTTTCAACTTACCACTCAGCATGCGTTAGCGCAGGTTAAGAAGCATGCGTCCTTCCTATCCACATGTTTGCGTCAGTTTCAATCGACATTTTAGTAGACGGTTTTTTTAAAAACGTTAAAAACATTTTTGTAAGTACCTACTTTTAACTGTGTAATTTCAGTTTCATGAATACATCTGATTATCTGATGTTTCATGTTAGCCGGTATGAGTGTTGCTAAATCGATAAGAGCACGAAAAAGAAGCGACAAATACAGAAAATCTGTATGGACAAAGGAATATTTATAATAATTACTACAATTTCCTACAGGAAAACATATAATAAAAAATATTCCTTACACACTCAAATTTATAACTTACAAAATTATATATTTATTTTTTGTTCTTATTTAAATTAATAAAATTAAACTACTTTACTTTAAATTAAATTTGAAAAACTATTATAAAAACTTGCAGATTATATCAAGAAGTTGAAAGCGAAAGCGCAAATACCCAACATGGGTGGGAGTCGGTGCACTAACTCTGCGTCTCTTCGTGCGTCATGACTTTTGACGTGCCTTCTTACATGTTTCAAAAACGTACGCGTTTAACCCTTCAACGGATGCAAGCGTCTTGACGACCAGCAAGTGTGGACATATCTTTAGAAAAAATGGCTTTGCGTCAAGTTAAGAAATAATCTATAATATTGCTTCATGTTCTGGTGTAAACGTCACGTTTAGGACAGTAAGGAAACTCCAAAAGCAAGCTACAAATCAACTCTAGTTTCAGACAACCCAAAATCCTTTCGAACAAGCAGGTCGCTCAGCTCACGGATATTGCGAACTACATATTCAGACTAAATTATTTTCAAAGCTCATGGAACAATACCATAACACCCCTTATTGGTATCCAAGAAGGTGAGCATCAGCTCGTTAAATTACACACCACTGAACATTTTCCTTTTTAAGGCTGCCAAGAGAGATACCTCACACTCCCAACGATATTACCGAAAGCAAAAAGATTATCCTAAACGGATAATTCGGGTTTCGAACGGAACATCGACCCTTCATCAAGCGGACAGGTTGATCAGTGAAATCCACATGGCTTTTTGAAAAAGCTAACATGTGAGTTTGTTCGATGATTGAAGTTTGTTGATCTGAAGCTATTTTTATCGACTTTAAGAAAGCCCTCAATCAATTTTCTTTATGCCCATAAAGAAATAATTCCCCATAAATAAATATTTCCTTAGGGAGTTAGGAACTAACTTCCTTGCTTAGGACATGCACAAGAAGCAGCAGGAAAGTACTGTACTGACCATGATGAACTGAAAACCTTATGAGAAGGAAGACCGTGAGAAAGAACTGCCAGGAAGACCGTGAGCAATATGGAAGGTCCAGGTACCAGCCATAAAAACAATTGAGTTACCAAGGTGAACTTCGAAAGTTAAGGACAGAAAGGAATAGAGAAGAATTATGAGTAAGGCCAAGACTCATAGCCAACACACCCTATAGAGGCAATGGGAAGTAGATGCTGAATTAGAAACGTTGTTATACATGAATCTAAAGTCTGATCTAAATTATTTTCAATTATCTCCTCTAGAGAACTTCTAGTTGTCCAAAATAAAATCCTGCTTTTAAGGCAGAAATATTTGGTTCGTTAAAAACAACTAAGAAATCACGGGGAGACGAATAACAGAAAACACAATGGCAGTACAATGTAAGAAGAGATTTTAAAGAACTACTGCACATCAAAAAAGCAAAGGGCTGCTGGAGATCGATCCGGTTGGAGGCGAAGGTTGAAAGAGGTACCACCACACTGACAGACTGTAGCACCACAGCAAAAGAAGAAGAAATAACCAAATTCAATTAAACCCTTCCAAGTATTCAGTATTTAGAATTAACTTCACCGAAGTTCCACCAGATTTCTTCGCCGATAATAATTCCATCGTCAAAAATATACCGGATCTCTTACCCTACCAATGGGGTAAGGATATATGGTTACATTGTGATTCAACTAAAGACTTCAAACATATCAACCCCAAGCCCAGCTTCGAGGTCAAATAAAACAATAAAAGTAAGTGTTTACAAACCAACTTAAAAATCTGGTTAAAGAAAATTGAAATTGATATTATCAAGGCCACTTGGAAGGTATTCGTATTTCAGGTTCCTATGATTATCTTTTTCGATTCTCGCTTAGAAGATTCTTTGCTTGACGTACAAATACATGCAACAAATACTACGGAAAATATTCTATTCATCTATTTATTTTTGCATTAACTTTGAAATCTAGAAATTAAATACTTGTTTTGTGTATTATATTGAGTTTTAATTCATAATTTCAAGTATTTGTACGTTATTTTTTTATATGGAATAGTTTCAAATAATGACCAACAACAATTTCTTTTAAATACTTCTGATTTAATAATTATTGATAATTTTACGCAACAGATATTAACAATTTTACGGTTAACATTTTATTGTGCGTGAAGTAATGAACATTATTTCGCTTGTAAATGTTTTGTGAAAATGGCATATTAAAGGACATGATTTAAAAACATGCATTAGTTTTTGCAAATAGAAATAATTATCTTTGTGAAATTGCAATATATTTTATTGAAAAAAAAATTGCGTCGACTTCGTTTTTTACTGTTAATTCAGAAGCTTAGGATAAACAATGGTAAACAAGTATTGCTTAACATTGTTTAAATCGGTAAATATTTTATAAATTTAAAGCATATACGAGATACAGACAGGGAAAAAATTTTCACATTATTTTAACATCTTTAAGTTTCTTAATGTTATAGCAATATAAACTACATCTGATTGTCAACAAAATTATTTCATAAATACAATACGATATAAAGTTAAATAAATAATAGTTCATGGAATATCAATTTGGAACGGGAAAAAGTATTTGAATATCCAAAAAAACAGTCTGTCTTTTTTTATACTGTATTATTTATTATACAAATATCACATCCTGTAATTATCTAGGCATTTATTCTACTAATTTGTTGTTATATTATTTGATATATTTGTCCATTCTGACAGTAATGCAGTTTTTAAAGCATATATATTTGCATACTTAGGGTTTTTTCACTTTTTACCCACTAAAGGTCATAACTTCTCAATAGGATTGATTGTAAATTTAGTGATTGGCAAGGCGTAAGAAGGCGTGGCAAAAAGGGTAATACCTTCTTCTGGTATTGTAGAGCAGCCATTCTGTCACAACTATTCTGATGTGCTCTAAGTTACTGTTTTACTGGAATTTCTGCTATTTATATTTTTAAATAGATTTCGAAGCTTTAATCGCAGTATGTTCACATATTTCCTCTGATCATTTAAGATCCCACCATTTCCATTCTCACCCCAATACATACACCCCCAATTTTACTCTGAAAATGGATTTCATGGATCCAGCGTTATTTATTTTTTCTCTAGCCATTTTGCTTTCGTCAGTAAAAAATATTAATATCCAAAAATTTAACGGGTAATATATGTACTTTTTAGGAAAGTGGAGTCTTGTCTCTATCTTTCTGACTGATGAACGGGTTTTTTTGGGATATTTCTTCCTCTATGGCCGAAAATATGTAGATAATTTCTTACAGTCCTAGGTGTGACGTTTATTTAAGAACCAATATTGTTTCTGTGTATTAAAGTTGTTTGCTACTTCTAAATTACATTAAATCAGCAAACCAACTGTTCAATTGCTTCTTTCCCATGAAAAATCGATACTTAATCGCCCGTTTTTCAAGTATCTGCTTCTCCTTCATATCACGGCCTCATTGAAATTATTTGCCTCTGACTTTGAACTGGACAATGTAGGAATTACCACAATACCGTAGAGATTACTTTGTTTCTGTCTCGTTTAGAGTACAGTCAAGTGTTTAAGTCGATTTCGTTCGTCGACAAGTTCTAGTCGTCGATTTTACAAAAACCCAGCGGAAGAGTTTTGTTATATATGCGGACGATTTATTTTAAAGTCACAAGCTGGATCTATATCCGAGGAAGTCAAAAAAGCCTATCTTTTATATTTTAAGTGCTAAATTAGAGATCAAGATAAAAGTTGGGCTCCTTATGTTTACTGTGTGATTTGTCACGTAAATAAATTTACTGCAGTGGAATGCATTTTTTGTACTCCCATTTGAATTTTTTCCGAAAATTTGGGTGTAGTAAGCGACGAACAAGAATAGAGGTTTCACCAGGACATCAGAGCGATGGAAGCAAGATATCAGGGACGCTGGGATCCATCTATGTTGGATGACTACTGCTGGTTTGTAAAAAGAGGTGATGCTTGAGAACACAACAGGAAAAAGTAAAAGTTTTTTTTCAATATATGTTTATTTTCATCAATGTTGCCTCATTTGTGGACTTGTGTTATGATTCAGTTTTGTTGAAAATAATTTGCAGTTTGTGTTATACAATTTAATGCAGTTAAAATAAAGAATATTGAGAAAAATCAGTTCAAATATTTTTCCCTTCACTGTGTTATAACGAATTTGGTTTTATTTATTAATTTCAAAATTAATAATAAACTTATATTCATATTCAAACTGACTATATGACTACAAAATGGCAAATGAAAGAATGTTAATAATATATTGCATCATTTGTAAACTAAAAATTTCTATTGGATATTTCCTTAAGTGCGTGTATATTTTCGCACGTTTACCTTTTGTTAATAAAACACATCTCCATAAAAAAGTTTGCTGATTTTCAACGCTCTATATTTTTGATGTGAAAAAATCCCCTGAACGGCGGTCGTTCTGAACTTTATCATAGCTGTTCGTGAATGTCTTGTGAACTGCTCGTTCCAACCAGCCTTTCCCTTCTGATAGACCACCATATGCATCCCTACATCTAATTGCATCAAGGACTTCTCTATTTTTGAATCATTGATTGATACATATTTGGGAACCTGAAGAGATACGAAAATGCATTGATTACTTTGTCATATGAAGTTTTTATCATCACGGAGATTGCAAACTGATAGAATGAAGGCAAAAGTTTATTAATCGTCTTTTTTCAAACAAATATTGTATTTTGAAAAAAAACGTTCAGAACTTTTTTGCTCACCTGATATTACATATTCTGAATAACAATGTAAATAAAACTATTCATACACCTCAATTTTATTTATTATTTATTTTATATTCAATTTTATTTTATTTATTCATCACCTCACAATGCAAAACTATTCATACACCTCAATTTTAATAACCAAAATCATAACATTGTATGCTATTTTATTCCAAATGTATAATTTCCGCACTTGATTAAAGTAAATATAATGTTCAATGGTTTGTTACAATGTTTGGTTCGCATAGGCATTAATTGGTTTTGAGGAAGCATGGTTTGGGCTTCTCAGGTGAGAGACTTATAGAGAATAATACGTGTAATAAAGGACAAAATGATGTATTATAATAAAGGGCGCCTCAGAATGATTTTCGTTTTTGATACTTAAAAAATTGAAACTTGTTTAATTGCTATTAAAATATAGAGTAGTTTTTGAATTTTTATTTATGAAAAACAACCATCCGTAAATACGCACCATCCGCTTCTTCACATTAATTTAGCCTGGAACTGAAATTTTCAATCAGTCGCCGGAGCATCGCTCTTGGAATCGCGTGGATTTTGTCAGTTATTCTTTGCTTTAAAATATTTAACTTGAGTGGTAATGGGTTGAAAAATTTACTTTTTAAGTAGCCCCATAGGAAAAAATCAGCAGATGTTAAATCTGAACTCGTCGGTGGCCAGTTGATGCCCCCTCGGGGACTAATTACTCTTTCAGGGAATAAATCGTGAAAAACTGCTAAAGAATCATTTGTGACGTGGGAAGTTGCTCTATCTATGTTATCTCTCTATCTATCTATGTTAAATGTGTAGCGGCTGCAGCCATTCTAGTTTTGCATTTCTGGAGCCAAAAAAAGTCTGAAACATATTGCAATAATGATCGGAATTAACAGTCTGTCCACGACCACTGGTATCCTCAAAGAAAGTAGGGGCCGATAATTCCTTCGCTTGATATGGTAGCCCAAAAAACAGCCTTAGGGTGGGGATGGTGTGTAATGGTTTCTGGTGCAGTTCCATCCGATTGCCGGGAGTCCAATATCAGCAAATTTTTGCTATATCTCAATCATTGATGTGAAAATCATCATCATCATTGATGTGAAAATTCATGTCATCATAAAACCATATATTACTGAAGCTCCTTAAACGATTTTTCATTGTCCTGCAGAAATCGACTCGTTTAGCTGGATCAACGGGCTTTATCTCTTGCGCAATAACAATTTTGTAGGGGTGGAATTGTAAATCTTTGCGAATAACGCAATGGATCGTGGATCTGTGCAAATGTAGAGAAGCTGCGCTGAGTCGTAGATACTGTCGTGGATTGTCTCATACAGACTGGCAAACGCGGTCAACATTTGTGCTCGTTTTTGATGTCCTTTTGCGTCCAGTATTTATTCGGCATTATGTTTCCGGTCTCTTCAAACTTGTGCACCCAATACTTGATTAAATTCGCACTTGGCACGTTTCTCGTGGTCGCTAAATTAAACTGTGTTCTGTACAGACGTCGGAACAATAGTGTAGGACTCGTTGTTTTTCTGAAACGGCCACACGCAAAATGCGCGTTGTGATACCGTCAAACAATCCATCGCTACTAAACTTAAAAAACCCGTCAAGCATTTGATACAACTACCCTCCCCCCGCTATCTGTGTTTGGCGTGTAACTGTCAAAACGAAAAACATTCTGAGGCACCGGTAATATTTGAATAAAATTTATATACAAATGTTGAAATTTTAGATATTCAGACAGGGTTGTTGCTTTTATCAAGATAATAGTATAAAATAGTGTGCACTTGCCTCTAAAGACTGACTACTTTATAACAACCCAAAAGTCATAAAAGACCTCCTTCAGTTGTCTGACGTCAATCCTATAGAAAATGTATGAGAGCTATTAGAAGGTCAAATACGGGAGTATAATATAAAGATAAATCACATTTAGAAAGGATACAGAAGAAGTTTCTCTTTCAATTTAAACGTCTAATCACTTAATATTTTACCACACATTCAATGAATTCCTTACACAAAATATAAAACAAATATGTCACGTTTCAAAATAATTAATAATTGTCAGCACCAAATCAATTTCTGCTCGATTTATCCAGTAAGAATGAATTTTACATACTGGGCACTCACTCTCGATTCATATGTTTTCAATTTCTTTTTTTCTGTTAGAGCACGAAAAACTTGATATGCTTCCTCTCTTTTAAGAGACAAAATATTTTGTTTGTCATCATGTCACCTGTTACCTCTATTGAAAACCTATCACCTCTATTGAAAACCTGTCACCAAAAGAAGAGAACTCGCCTCGCGACCGTTTATTGTTAGATTGGTCTGAGCTTTTTAGATTCGGTAATATGGCTATATTCATCTGCCGTATCCTCTGTTTCAAGAAAAATATAGTTTCGGAATAGACGTTCAGATTGAACGGCAATAACTCTGTATTTTGGAAACCATTTAAAAGAATCTTCACAATACTACCTGCCAAATAACCCTCAGTGAACAATCAAGCTACCTGCCAGTTGATCACTGGAACTGGCCCAGGATAATAATTCTGAAAGAGAAACACAAACACGATGTCCAAAGACTGCATCGTTGCTACTGATATACAGTATATTCTATTATCTCGTGCATATGAGCAGCGTTTATCTTATTAGTTAACGTTATTATAAATACGAAGTGATTTTTCGATTTTGTCCTCAGAATACCCCATGTAGAAGCTTCAGCCTCACATTCGAGGTACATTTTGCTCTGGAGCAGACATATATATCTCTATCATAATTAATTAGCTTTTTTCAGCAGATGATATTTTTTATCTGCTTGCTGCCTTTCGCATCTATTATTTTTCTAAGATCTGGATATAGAATGCAATAAAACAATTCCATCTTTTTTATATTTAAGCTCTAGCTTTTGGCTATGGATAGGGACTCAGGTTTTCTTATTATTAATTCAGATTGCATTCTCAAAGAGATATACACGACCAGCTACTTGCATATTACCTTGATGTTTTTTAAACCAATCCTTAAAATTGATTTTTTCTTCCCTAGATTTTGTAATAAAAATGTCATTTATCATATATTTGGTTGTCCGGAAAGTTCATAGAGATTTTCAATTAGTTGTTCTTTCAACGCTTATAAAAAAATGTGTATTGAACTAGTTATGATTATTTACATATCAATAATTCCTGCGGTATTTACAATGTTCGCTTTAATTAGCCTTCAGTTAGCCAAGTTAATTCAAATTAAAAGTGTCAGGCGACAACTTGCATTTACGCCACATTATACTTTTTATTCCAAAAAGGACAATAACGCTGGCCAAACAAAAGGCAGGATATGTACCGTTTACGGAAAGTTCGATCCCGTATTGTCGGTTCAGGGTGTGAATATTTTAACCTGAAAGACCGGCATTGCTCTGGCAGTCTTTCAAGCATTGATGTCAAGGAAACAAAAGTCATAATAGTCGAAGATCGACGCACCATGGTCTGTGAGATAGCAGAAAAGTTAAATTTTGGCAAATGGACCATTTTTGACCATCTGAAAAAATGAACAAATCTGTAAATACGACATATGGGTCTCTTATGAATTTGGTGAGCGAAATCTGCTGAACTGAATCTTTCCGTGCGATCTTTTGCTGAAAACAATTCTGCGACTCCATTTTTGAAGCGGATAGTAACTGATACTGACCTGATAGTGATAAAAAGTGGACTGTGTACAACAATGTGTAATGAAATAATCTTGGGGGTTGTCAGGGTCGCAACTTCTTTGGCTTTCGTTCGAAGAAAATTATATATTGCATTCAACACCCATCAACACCGATCTCTATTCTTCATAGTTGGGTTGGTTGAAAGCAATAATTGCAAAAAACCGGCCAGAATTGGCAAACAGGAAAGGCGTCATGTATCATATAACAATGCACGACCACACGGTTCAATCAGGACCCGGCAAATATTGTTCTTTCAATTGCAATGTTTTACCCCATCTGCCTTACTCACCGGACATTGCACCTCTCGAAAAATTATTTAATTGAGAAATATTTTAAAACGGAAGATGATACCACTAATTACATAATAAACTAACGAAAGGCTAGGTAATTACATAATAAACTAGATACAAATTTATACACTATTTAAGTTCATTCCCATGGGATGATAATTCCGTTAAAATTGTTTTTGCGGCGTCTTTGAAACGCTTTGTTCATGATTTTTTAGTTCATTTCTTTAAGTTTCTTGATCGTATTTTGTATAATCCTTATTCTTATGATTTGAAGGTAAAGATGAACATGATATTTAACAATCTTGCGACAGTAAAGCTGCTTAACTTGGCTGCTAAAAAAATAGCAGAAGGAGTGGCGAATGGCGCATTCAATCAAATGGCGTACAACAAATTTGTACAAAAGTCCTTCAAAATTTCAATATTACTCTAAATTAAATTAATTTTTGTCGAGGCAGTTTATTGTTAAAAATATACTGTAAATATATATATTATATTTACGAAAAAAAAAAATACGTTTCTTTCACTACAAACATCCGAGAGCGAAATATTTCCTAAATTATAATGAACTAACTTTTTTTCAAGGTAAGCAACTATTATGACTTTTAACCTAATCGATCCAAGAGGTATATATTCAAGAGCACTTTTTAAACTACCAAATAGAAATATACTGTTATACGAACAGTGCATAATGAATGAATGAATTAGTAAGTAATAATGTTACTGTTATTAAACATTATGTTAATGAGACACGTGAGTTAAGTGTTTGTATTGTCATTCTGTGTCAATTTATATCAAAAGTGTGCTGTTAAATAAGAACCACTCTTGCACTGGGAGTTGAAAATGAGTCAGTATTTTCTACAGAACATCCATAAAATTAACTTGACGATACTGGAATAATGAGAACCGCAGCATTTCATTTTTTTTATTTCAAATTTATTAAAGGTCTTTAATTTTGGCGAATCATTCTCAAAACATTTTTAGAGACGTGTACTGCTTGTTTATGTTTTTATGATAAAATGTGTAATTGCTGGATATATACCTACATAACTTCAGGAACGCCACCTTAAACCTCTTGCGTTGAGAGATACACTCAGGGGCAAAATGTCAAGACAAGTCAAAGACGTTTTAAAAAATTTACTTATTAATTATGTTTTATTATTCCTTTTTCGTGTTTTTTTATTTGTTGGAAATATATAATAATAAATTAAAACATTGAAAATGGAAAAAAGCGTAATTGATCTTGATCAGAATATAAAACAATTATTAGTAAATAGGTTTGTTCTAGCGACGATTTCAAACGATTTCAAATCGTCCGGAGTTTGTGCAGGCGAATGTACGCGAATGTTGCGTTCATCTGCGCAAACTCCGGACGGTTTGGAACCGTTTGAAACCATTTGAAATCGTCGCTAGAACAACAAAGATATTAAAATGTTAGGCACACTCGTTTATATTTCTTAATTTCTAAGTTTTATAACAATTTATCAGTAAAATTTAGTTATTCATCAGTAGGCCCCCTACTCTGACAAGAAGAGAAAAATGATTCGTCATCAAATTCCTACAAGAATGTAAGATCAATTGCTAAAGAAGCTAAAGAGCAAACAAGAGTTAGCAATGTCCAAAGATTACTTAAAGTGTGAAAATTGTAAGAAAAATATTGAAACTGGAATTAAATACTCGTCACAAATTAGTTCGAATGGCTTTCGTTGAAAAAGTTAGACTTAGTAGTGGAAAAAAAAAATTTTCTGATGAAAAACATCAATTTGATGGACCTGATCATTTTTCTTATATTTTCATGATTTCAGGAAAGGAAAAAAACACATTTTACCGAGACGGCATTTGGGAAAAGGAAGTGTTATGGTTTAGGCTGGCTATAAACACTGTAACTTAGTGTTTCTTTCTCATGGAGTTTACACTCAAGAATATGAAAATTTATTAGAACAACAAAAGTTATTTTATAATAATATATGTGAAGCTTCGCCAGTATTTCAACTAGATAACGCTCCCATTCATTTGACAAAAATTATAATGAATTGGTCGAGTAAAATATTAGTTTAAAATTGGACTGGCCTGTTGTCTCTCCAGATTTGAATATCATTGAAAATGCCTGGGTGATGCTTTCAAGGCGATTTTATAGTGAATTAAGACAATTTACAAGTAAGGAAGATTTGAATAGTGCTATTCAGTCTTCATGTGATGAAATTTCACAACACACAATAAAACAGTTGTATGATTTATTATCAGAAATAAATTTTGATTTAAGTAAAGGTGGTAGAAAGACCACAAAATATTTAAATGTGGTTTGTTTATGTTTTTCTCTTGTAATTTTCCTCTTTCCTATAAAGCGCAGGGTGTGTCTAACATTTCGATGCATCTAAAATCTATTAAAAAAATAAAATATAAACTTTTTTGAGAAACAAAATAGAAATAAAAATTCATTTTAATGCAGTTTTCATATTAATATGTTATTTTGTAAAGTTTTAAAAAATAATTGTTCAAATGTGTCTAACATTTTGATACTGAGTATAGTTTTGCTGATAACACATCACTCAGTAAGTCCGTAGGATGACTAATAAAACAACAACTTTTAGGCAAAATTTGACTTTGTTCATTTATATAGTCTCCTCCTAGAGTGATACATTGATTCCAATGCTTCTCTAACATTTCGATGCCTTTTTTGTAGAAGGATTTATATTTGGCTTCAAAATAGGCTGCATTTCCGGCAATCACTTTTTCATTGGAGCCAAATCTCTTTCCCTGGAGATTTCTTTTTAGGTCAGTAAACAGGTAGTAGTCGCTAGAAGTCAGATCCGGAGTATACGGTGGATGGGGATGCAATATAAAGTGTAATTCATATAATTTTGCCATTGTTGCGAGCGACTGTGACCCGGTGCATTATCCTAATGAAAGAGCATTTATTTCTTCTTCACTTGGGGTCGTTTTTTCGCAATTTCTTCCTTTAAACGCACCAATAACGCCATATAATATTCGCTCTTAATGGTTCTTCCTTTGTCAAGGTAATCAATAAATAAAATAACTTGCGCATCCAAAATACGGATGCCAAAGCCTTACCAACTGACATTTACGTTTTTGTTGTTGCTGTTCCCTTAGCTAACTGCCGATTTGATTGTGGAGTGTAGTGATGGATTCATGCTTCATCCATTGTCACATACTGCATAAAAAACTTTTTATTGCGCTGAAACAGCTCCAAACAGCGCGCTGAATCGTCCACGCGTTACTGTTTTTGATCAACTGTAAACAAACACGGTATCCACTTCGAACAGAGCTTTCTCATCGACAAATATTCATGCAAAATGGTGAATAGACTGTCTTCTGATATCTTTAAAGTGTCAGCTACCTCACGCAACTTCAATTTATGATCGTCCAAAACTATTTTGTGGACTGTTTTTATGTTTTCAGGAATAACTGCCGAATTTGTGTGACCAGTGCGTTCAGCGTCATCGGTATTTGAACGGCCGCGTTTAAAATCCGCAAACCACTTTTCTACCATTTGTCTTGATGGGGCAAGGTCCGAATAATACTTGTCAATCCATTGCTGTGCTTGAACGGTATTTTGTCCCATTAAAAAACAATGATTTATTAACACACGAAGCTTAGATATTTCCATTGTTTTCAAAATTACAAGATTAGCGTCACTAAAACCACTGTAACTTGTGAACTAAACCTCAGATTGTCATGAACTTTAAACACGTATCATTTGAAAGTTAATAATTCCTAAAAATTATATGGACTGTGAATATTGGCGCCATCTACATTAGAATGCAGAATGGTATGGAGTTATATTTGACACCTGGTTGTTCATTTATTTTCCATAACTAGTCTCAGCTTGAATAAAATTATTTCTTAAAATAAACTAAAAACATCAGTTTTTATCGTCAGTTTAACTTGCTGAACTAATAAATATTCAAATTTTAAACAAACTTATAAGAGTTGGACTATAAATTAGATTATTATCATGAATAATTAAGAATAAAGCCAAAATGATTTGCTTAGTCTGTCTATTAAATTGATTTTAAATTTTATTTATGTTAGTAGAATAAGAAACCCATAAAAGATATTTAAGTAAAAACAGTTAATAAAATTCAAATTTAAAATTAAATGTTAAAAATATTTATAAAAGACCTGAATGTAAATATAACGTATTGATTAACTTCTAAATTTAGTCATTTGGAGCATGTTAAGTTCAATAATAGAAAGAAATATAAAATGACAATAATTAAACATTAACAAAAACATAAATCATTATCATTAACATAAATCATTAACATAAAAAGTAAGAAATATTCTTTTAATTATATTATTAGATCCTCAACTTAGTTCTCAGCCACTACGCTTCCTTAACTGTAGAATCTTCTTCTTTTCTTCTTCTTCCTATGATGCTACACCTCATTAGTAAGTCTTAAAATCCTTCAACCTCGCGTCCATTTTATCAATTGGATACATTAAATTAATCAAATCAGAGGCTGTCCACGAGGTGTGAAAAACGCGAAACTCGTGGCTAACGTTCGATTTGGGAACACATACGCATCTGATGCGTATTCAATATGCGTTTGAACTTACTTGGATTACTTGGTAAGCTATCAAGTTTTGTTCCACATTTGAGCTCAATTCGATATAAGGTTTTGCAAATCATCAACAGGTGCAAATCTGCAGCAGAAGATTTTCTATTACAAAAAGTAAATCAATTCTATTGAAATCTTCGGTGAAACACTAAACTCGAAGAGTTTACCTCTAAACACCAAATCACTTTTATAAAACTTCCCGACACGCCTTTCGCTAACCATGTTAACAGCATCTGCTGATGATGCTAACATCGTTAGCGAAACGCGCGTCGAGAAGATTTATAAAAGTGATTTGGTGTTTAGCGGTAAACTTTTCGAGTTTAGTATAACAAGTAAAATGAAAATGTCCACAGGATCCGGGACCTTGTCGATTCTGATCATTGGTTGACCGTCAGAATGATCGGGATAAGCTCAGTTTCAACAACAATCATTCATATGCTTTTGATCAATGAACTGAACAGACAGAAAATCTGGGCAAAAATAGTTCCGAAAAACCTTTTACAGGATCAACAGGACAACAAGAGGGAAACATGTCTTGACTTTTTGGGGCGGATAGAAATTGTTCCTTATTTTCTGGAATGTGTCATTACTGTTGACGAATCCTGAATTTTTGAATACGACACGAAAACGAAAAGGGAAGTCATTTTCCTTTTGGACAACGCACAGCTACATAGCAAGCAGGACTCAAATAATCGCCGAGTTGATCTGGGAGATTATGTATGAGTTTTTCAGCAGGTACGTTATCCATTGTTTCATTTAATCAATATGAACCTCCGTCGCACATAGGGGTATTTGAGCCAAAAAGCTGGTCAAAATTCGATAATTACAAACAAGTCAATTCTCGAAAATGGTGAACACCTGACTATCGACAAACATCAAAAGAACAATAGATACGGTTCTTTTGTTCTCTGAGTCACTCAGTGCGGCACTCAGTCGTCGTTTGAGCACTTTGGTGTATGTACGTACTGACTTCGAGTGATAACTAAAATAAAACGTCATTTTCCGTGTCTGTTTTAACGAGTTTTCTCTGTAAATTGTAATGATTTTTATAATGGATATTGTTGTGCCTACATACCTGGCTCATGTAATTACTATTTGGAGCTTTAAATTATCATTACAGTTTTACTATAACTGTATTCTTACGAAATGTACTAAAAAAAATATTAAAAATACGGGAAAAATAGATTCAAATACCACTAAGTTATAGTTCTGCACTTATCATAGATTTTATTTTTACTTGATATTTTAAGTTTAAAATATCTATTTATGGTATTTTTAAAAATTAATTACCAAAAATTGCCACGTTTTAAAATTACATGATACACTTAAAACACAATTTTTAATTCTTGTTTTCTTTCCTTCTAGGTCCCTCTAATATAAGCACAGTGAATATATATATATATATATATATATATATATATATATATATATATATATATATATATATATATATATATACCATCATCATCATCATCATCATCCCGTATTCGATGAAGGCCTCTTCAGCATGGTTCCAACTCTCGCGGTCCTGAACTCTCCTCTGCCATTCGGGTCCAATATACTTAATAATGTCATCAGTCCATCGTGTTTTCCGTCTTGTCCGTGGACGTTTGCGACCAAGTGGTATCTAGTCCAGGACCGCCCTGGTCCATCTTTTGTCCCACCGCCTCCCTACATGGCCTGCCCACTTCCATTTCAATTGCTTTATTCTTCCAATGATGTCACTCACTTTTGTTTGCTCTCTGATCCATATGAAGGTCTTTCTATCCCGTCTAGTAATGCCAAGCATACATCTTTCTATTCCTCTCTGTGCTACTCGAAGTTTTTGAACTGACTGTGATATGAGTGTCCAGGTTTCACTTCCGTATGTCATAACGGGCAGGAGACACTGATCAAAGACTTTTCTTTTCAGGCAAAGTGGTAGTTTGCTCTTAAACACTATGTTGAGCCTGCCAAATGCCTGCTAGCCACATTTAACGCGTCGTTCCACCTCCCGGACGGTATCTTCTTCCACTGAAACCCTGAAATATATATATATATATATATATATATATATATATATATATATATATATATATATATATTCACTGTCAATATATAATCAAAACAATTTAATAATTTATCAAGATACAATGAAATTAATACAGAAAATTTGGAATTTGGTTTGTCGATCTTACATGCTCGTATAAGATTTTTTGAATCATTACTGCATTTTTCGTATAAAATAAGTATTAAAAAGTGGCAGATACCATCTGAACAAGATAAATAAAAACTGTTAAAGCAAGAAAAGAAAAAATACAGGGTGAGTTTAAAAAGGAACTTGGGCGTCTCGTTGGCATACCAAAATCACAATATGGCCAGAGTAATAATGGCAACTCCAGTCGAAGATTTTTCGCGAATCTCGAAACTTCTGAATCACAGGGCTTGATTACAAGCTCATTGTAAGATTTGCTGTTATATTAGAATTAATTTCTAGTGGATACAATATAAACCTGGAAAAATTCACGGTATATTGTAACGATACAGCAAAATTATATGTTACCTTATATCCATGGCACCAGATGTCACCTACGATCCACAAAATATTACTCCACGGACCTATTATAATTATACACGCTTTATTACATATAGGAACTTGATCAGAAGAGGCCGCAGAAGCCAGAAATATACATTTTCGCCAGTTTAGGGAATGTTCAAGAACATTTTCGCGAGAGTAGTATAATACAGATGTAATAAATAGGTTTTTACTCTCATCTGATCCCTACTTGAGCTCAATTACACCTAGCCCAAAAAAGCAATCAAAACCGTTAGCTGCTTTAGAAATGTTGCTTCTTTGTGAAGTTCAAGAGGATGAAACATCATTTTCTCAGGAACGTGAAGAACATCCACAAGAATATAATGAAAACGGATGGAATCTATCCTCAGAATAATGTTTTGAATACTTATTGCTTACATATTTACTGTTATCAATCTTTTTTGTGTTCTTTAATTAAAATGATTATTGTATCTTTATATAATTTAAGCCGTTGTTTTATTAAAGCGCCAAATATTGAATTTAATAATAATAATAATGATATGAAGTTTGTTCCAGAAAATTCTATCGTATCATAGTGTATCTATTAAATATAAATTATGGAAACATAAATAACGATAAAAATAATTTTGTCCATGTTTTTTTTGGACAAATACCCCTATGATCGGTCGGATTACAAAGAATATAATATTATTGCTTTAATACTAAAAATTGAAAATCTAGCCCAGTTGAGTCTACACATTGTTGAAAAAAGTATTCTTGTTGATGAATTTTTGGTTCTAAAAAATGCCTTTGAGGCGATTAACAAGGAGAAACTAAAATGGCACAGAGTGATACAATATTTTTGGTGGATTCTTTCATCAATCAAAAGTAAATGGGTTTGTCAGTGTTTGTGAAAAACAATGGTATCCATACAATACAAATACATTGGTATCCTGCAATGGACTAAAAAATAGACTTAAATTTATTTTCAAACGAAATGTTCATTTCGATAAGGAGAAAGAGATGTGGCCAAACTGTCGAATATATTAATTCAGAATTGTCAATTTCATATAACTGGTTATATGTTAATAAATTAAAATTAAACTCTAAAGAAAGAAATAAATATATAATTCTGGAAAGTAGTGATATTTACAAATTCATTCATTATAAATTATAATATGTACATCGAAAAACATAAAAGTGAAATCGTTAATCAAATTAAATATCGTCCAGTGATTTTTTGATAATCAATGCCTCATTTTAAAGTTCTGACATTCAAATTTATACGTAAAAATTTGTTGTTTTTTAAATAGGATATCACATAACGTAAATCATTGGTCTAAGTTAATATATAATAGGATCCAATATCTTCATTTTACTTATAGTAGTTCGTTATTGTTAAGGTGTAATAAAATGAAATAAGTAGTTTGCAACTCTTTCAAAATAAGGCAAAGCAAAATATTTTAAACTGTCCCAGATTTACACTTATACACCTACTGTAGATTGATTATCTGTATGACGGTATTGATTAATATTAATATTATTACGATTTTCAAAATTAAAAATAGCTTAATACCTGCATATCTTGAAAGGTACTTAATGGCGAGGTCAGAAAAACACTCATGAAATATTCGCTCCAGGGATAACTTCCATATATTAACTTTCAACGTAGTACCTATATGCAGAAATCCATTTTTGGAAATGGTATGCAGCCATTCAATGCTCTGTCAGCGAAACTGACAAAATATAGACATTTTGGGAGTATTTGTGAATAAGATTCGTAACTGCTACTTAGAAAGAGATTTAAGTTTATATACATTCCTCTATTATGTTTCTGATAAAAAATAAATTGCTAAAATTATTTGTTACAGACTTAGCAAATGCTAAATAAAAATTATTTTTTAGTAGTAATATTGTTATCAACTATGTTATTCGGCACAGAGTTATATAATTTATAGAGTAATATGATATACATACATTGCCTAGATCCAAATTATATTTCTCTCCCTTTCTAATATATAATAATAGAAGTAAAATTGGTTTTCGTTACACTTTGTCATTATCGCCAATTACAAGACTTAAATAACATTTTATTAGAAAAGTAATCAATATCAAATTATATCAACATTTGTCTATGCATAGTTGTCGAGATAACCATATTGTTATTTTTTTAAATACGATTTTATATTTTATACAAAATATAAATAAACATATACTAAAAACTACGTAAACTCATGCGGCATACATACATTGGCCTTGCTAACCATTTCAAGAATTTCTCCAATCTCTCGAGTTGTAATTTAAATTAAATAACTAAAATTAAGTAACTAAAATTTAAATTAATTTCACGAATTCAAAAATTTTGTCGGTCAAAGAACATCAAAACTCTACACGTGTGAAGTAAATAACACTTTGGGTTTCCGATGCAATGACATCTGGCGCCAAAAATTGGATGAAGCTTTGCATCAATCCAATATATTATTTGGTACATTACAGAGCGTTTATTTAAAAGCAAGCGCTAATCAATTTATATACATTTTATAAATAGGAAGTATCTATTAGCTATTATAATCGAATTCAATGATAAATCCCTGTCTGTTAAAATAAAAATGATAAGATGTAATGCTTGTTAAAATGCTATAGATTACAAAATTAAATAAATTTACTGAGTTGATATATTATATTTGTTCGGTTTATAAAGTGTAATTAATTCACCAGTCAGTGTGTAAGGTTCCATGTAGTTCCAGAGCTTCTACTAGTCGATTTGCATTTCCCTTATATTTAAACACGCTCTCTGCGGAGTGCTCCAGATAGAATTATGAAGTTTAAACCCGCTTTCTTTGGAGTATCCCAGATAGGAATCTGTGTTAGGACCCTTGCTACTTTTTAGATATGTCCACACTTGTTCAACTTTTGGTCGTCAAGACGCATGCATCTATTGAAAGGTTAGACGCAGGTGGTATTGAACGAGAAACTTGCAAGGACACGAGGAACGCACTACGAGGCGCAAAGGAAGCGACGACTTCTCACCGATGTTGGGTATATTACGTTTTCGTTGTCGACTTCTTGATATAATCTGTAAGTTTTTGCAATAGGTTATACATTTTATTTAATTAAAATTAGTAAATTAGTTTAATTTTATTAAATTAAGGAACAAAAAATAAATATTTAATTTTGAATATATTTTTTTTGGCAAACTTCAGGGCAAGACATCAGAAATGCTGAAATATATAGGAGAAATAGCAAAGGAATATTTTTTGTCTCTACTAAACGATATCATAATAGAAAAGAAAGTACTAACAGACTGCAATATTTGTATAATATTGTCCTTGTTTAAAATAGGAGATATCAAAGAATGTAAAAACTATAGAGAGATCACACTAATAAGTGTACCTGGAAAAATATTTACCAAATAATAAAAGCATAAGCTGAAAGAGAAATTTGAAGCAACATTAGAGGAACCAAAGCATGGTTTTAAAAAAGATAGAAGCACACAAGATCTGATATTTATAATCAGACAACTAGGAGAAAAATTTTTAGGAAAAGAAACCGAAAACCATATTTGTTTCAATAACCTGAAAAATGTATTTGATAGAGTAAAAAGAAGGGATATCTGGAGAAGTCTAAAGAGAGAAGAACTAGAAGAGGGAGGGAGTAATTGAAATTATCAAGGCCTTATACAACATCAAGAATAAAAAGTTTTAAAAAATAACAAAGCAAATTGCAAGAATATAGAAATAGGTTTAAGAAAAATTAAAACAGTGACAATACAAAAAAAATTTCGCTGATGATATAGTTCTAATGGCAGATTTTGCAAAAAAACTAAAACATAACGATATATAACGAAGAGCTAAGAAAACTAAACATGGAAATAAATATCGACAAAAATCAAACAACGGTAATAGCAGGAACAAAATAAAACATACAATTGTACTCGATGGGAAGGTAATAGAGCAAGTCAAAAACTATAAGTATTTAGGCACGGTAATAGAAGATAATGGAAAATAGAAGGTGAAATCCACGAAAAAATGCGAAAAGCAGGCAAACTATACAACATCCTAAAATCAATATTCCTAGGAAAAAGAGAGAGATATCGAAAGAGGTAAAAGCCCAAGTTTAACAGGTGTATCAGTAAGTAGTGAGGCCATCAATGGTATACGCCAGTGAATCTTGGACCTTAAAAAAGAGAAACAAAAGTAGAATTAGAAAACAAGAAAACAAAGAAACAAGAGTAGAATAAAAGTAGAAGCTGCAGAAATTAGTTTTCAACGCAAAGTAGGAGGAATTACAAGAAGGGATAAAGTGAGAAATACGACAGTAATGGAACAACTGGAAACGAAACCAATCGAAAAAGCTATAGAAGAAAGACAACTGAGCGGGCTAGAACATATCTGCAAAATGAATAAAGAGGTATTAGCAAAACAAAAATATGAAGCAAAAACACGAGGAAAAAATAAAGATGGACGTCCAAGACATAGATGGGAAGAAGAAGTTCAACAAGCGGCAGAAAAACGACGAATTCATTGGAATGAGGCTAGAAAATTAGCACTGGACAGGAACTCATGGAGGGTAAAAATTCATGAAATACCATCATTCTGAAATGTAAACTGTCGTAGTCTTACACCTAATGATACAACGAAGTTTTAGATTAAATAAAATAAAAAGTAATACAATTGTAAATTGATTGTGTAAGAAATATTTTTTTAATATACTTTCCTGCAGTAAATTATAATAATTATTTTAAATATTTCTTTGTCCATACAGGTTTTCTGTATTTTTCCTTTATTTTCCGTGCTCTTATTAACACCAACACAGCAACACTCATACCGGCTAACATGACAATGTCAGATGGATTCATGAAACTGAAATTATACAATTAACAGTAAGTACTTACAAAATAAAATGTTTTTAACGTTTTTAAAAAACCGTTTTTACTGAACTCGCCAAAAATGTTGAATGAAACTGACGCAAATATGTGGACAGGAAGAAGGCATGAATGAAGGTCTTACCCTGCGCTAAGATACATGCGTTAATGCACGCAATATCGCAAGTTGGAAGGCACGTTGAAGCGTATGTTGAACAAAAAAGTTGAACTAATGAGGGCATATCATTCATATATCATATGTATTCTAAGCTGTTATTCCAACTGAATTCCAATTGAATCGATTGTCAACTGAATTCCATTTTTAAAATATGCAATGTTTCGTCAAGGTGACACTTGGCATTTTCAATGAGAATTAAGGAATATATTCACTAACTGATTACTAGATAGTAATTTAACTGTAATATATGCTAAAGATTTTTTTCCGAGTGTAAATGGTCTTTCAAATTGAGCGGTTTTTATTTCTTGAATAAAACATAGAATTTGCGGACTTTTTATTGATAATTGAAGCATAGTGTATGATATTTAATCACGAAAGACAATATCTTCCAAATGACCACCTTTTACAGCTTCACAAACGTCTACTCTTTTGTCAAAATGTTGAATGGCATTTCATTGACATAACCGTGACTCTGTGTTTCACCAATGACTCGAATAATTTCATGCTTTAGTTCAGGAATCGATTTTGGATTATTCATATAAACATGGCTTTTCATATAAATCCACAGATAATAGCCCAACGGTGTCAAATCATGTGATCTTGGTGGTCAATTAACACCACCGTTACTTGCAATAATTCGTCCAGTAAATTTTTCTGTCAATAAATCAATTCTTTCATTAGCGGAGTAAGGTGTAGCGAACACCATTCACAGTTATAGCTTCACCAACAACATTCTGAAAGAAATACGGCCCAATTATACATCCTAACCATAATGCACACCAAACAGTATTTTGTTTAGGATGTAAAGGTTTCTCATGAATCAATCGTGGATTTTGTTTATTAAAAGACCACCAATTTTCATCAAAAATCATCTGTTTGTTATTTGATCCAATTGATAAATGCACGACGTTTTGAATGATCCACTAGCTTTAGTTCCTGTGTTATTTAAACCTTATATGACTTCAGAGCTAAATCCTTTCGTAAAATATGCCATGTTGTGGATTCACTGAGTCCAAATTGTTGTGAACGTCGACTAAAGGAAATTTCTAGGTCGCTCTTCTAGGTCTTGCTCTTCTTTTATCTTCCACCGAGCCAGTTTCCTAAAATTTTTCAATAATTCGATTGATAGTGCTTTCAGATGGAAGCTTGAGCAAACCATAGACATCACGTGCTTTTCTAAAAACATTTTTCACTGAACGCCCATTTTCATAAAATAATTGAACAATTTTAATGGATTATAGTATTGTGTATTATTTCATTTTTATACATGTCATACATTAGACTTCTGAAATGAGACTAGACCTAGGCAAAGCGGCCTAGGCCGGAATGGCATCTGTATTTTATTCAAGAGTAAACAAAACAACTCAATTTCAAAGATCTGTTATATCCATTGATAAGTTTCTTTTTGTGATTTTTTTATGTATTGAAAAGTACTTACGTTTTCATGACGTTTCGACGAGATCATTTCAAATGTTCAGACTTGAAACGATTGAGATAATTGTTCATACTTGTAAATGATAAATGTGATCTCATCGAAACATTCATGCAAAAAATCCTTTCAATACTTAAAAGAATCTTTTCACAGAAAAAAAACGCATCAACGGGTGTAAACCCCAAAGAAATCTTCAGCATACAACGCTAACTGGAAATCATTATTCATAAACATTAATATAACAAATTTGTAATAACATTTGATAGGTTTACAAACCATATGAAAAATGTATATATCCAGAAAATGAACGAAGTGTTTTAAAATTGAAAATAGCATACTCTTAATTATATTGTCTATAAAATTTGAATATTCACATCACACAAAATATTTATTAGTATTTAGTAAATTAGGTAAGACAAAAATGACAAACAGTAGCAGTAACAAATGTGGTTATATTACCATAACTTATATAAAATTATGATTTTTTCCTATTTACCGCTCCATGTTTTTCGTAACTAAATCGTACCTATTTCGTAACTAACCATAACTTTTAGTAAATAAAATATTCTACTATATATTTAAAAACTACTTAAATGAAAGTTTCAAATAACAGTAATTAGAAAATATCTGTATCAATTAGCTTTTTTCTATGCTACAATAAATTTCTTTTTGGAATGACCAGGAAAAAATGTATAGATGAAGTTTACAGACATCCAAGTAATAACGTGTATGGAATTTCCAAAATGGAAATATTTCTATAAATAATTCCTTTAGTTTTATGCATAAGTTAATATTAACAAGTTTTAGCGGTCACGATGGCAACAATTTTTTTCGCTCGATACAAATGCTTGTAATTAACTAATTCAAATACAATTATTCAGGAACGATATGAGAAAACGAACAATTAAAATACTATTTGTGCTTATACTGAGTTAAAGTACTGATTCGTTTGACCAATAAATAAACAATTCATATTTTAAATTCTTTTTACATATTAATAAAAACCTAATAAAATATAAATAAAAAGACATAAAGATTTAAATTTTAAAATTAATTTTGTTAGATATAAAAATAATATTATCACATTAAACAAGATATTAAAACATTAAAAGGAACAATAAATAAACATTATTAGACATTATTAAAGATCACTCATTACATTCAAATTTTGCTCTTAATATTAAAAAGATGAAAAATTGGAACGTTATATATCGATCGTGTATAATAGTATTTAATTGATTTATAGGTTTTAAATATATTATAAAAACATATTGCTTCGTTCGTTATAATCGTCCACACGTTACTATTAAGTTCCGCATAGACTAAAAACCATTCAGGGAACAAGTGGGGTGTTTGAAACTAATTATTTTTCCACATAATTCCTTAAAAATTAACATATCCACAAAAAGTTAACCGGTACTCATTTAAAGTATTGATTACATTTTGTTCGTCATAAAAATAAGTTTGCGATAAATGTTCCTTCAGAGAAGTAAAAATAGTCACTGGTGGCTAAATTTGGACATAAAGGTCTGTTCAAAAATGTCGAAACTAGTATTGATCATGACAGCTATTGAATGGCAACTCTTATGAGCTGAGGCGTTATCCCGATGAAAAACAAATATCTCCGTACATTTATAACGTCTTTTTCTTTCATTGTTTCATACATTTTCGGTATAAGATCTTTATGACATTGGTTTCAGACGGTAAATAATAAACAAAAAAACCCTTCAAAATCCCAAAAAATTGTCAACATGATCTTACTGACGGTAAAAATAACCCGAAATTTTCGCCGAGGCCGTGTATACTTTTTAGTCTGGATCAATGTGGTTTGAACCATCACAAATCCTTTAAATACCAGTAAAATGTTTATTGTAGTCTTTCGACCATTATCCACCATGTCATGGGCCATATCATAATGTTTTCCTTTTTTTTCTATTTAGAACTGTCTTCAGTGCTCGTACACCTGCTGATACATGTTCGCAAAACTATCTTTCAAATTTTTAAATCGCAAGGCCTGTTTCAAATTATTTGATGTGATGAGATAAAATTACTTGATATATCGATCAAATCATTATTAAGGTTTTTATAAATTCAAATAAAATTACATATTGAAATTAACATATAAGAAGATATTTGGATATAACTGGAAAACAAGTAATAAAAAGAAGAACGATATAAATAATAATAAATATGTATAAAAATAACAGAAATATAATATGATTAACAATGAAGAATTAACAATGAAGAATTAAAATCATATAAAAGGAAAATAGGAGTGAAACAAGGATGTATTATTGTTTTGAGCTCTGTATTATTTTCAGTAGAGCTAAACGGAGCTATAAAACAAGCGACAAAGAGATGAAAACCTTAAAGTTAGAATGTTGAAAAATTAAAGAAATACACTTGCGGGAAATAATGTTCACAGACGACATGGAAATAATAGCCGACCCAGAAGAAAATTACACATAAATTAAAAGTAGTAGATAAAGTAGATGTAGATGAAGTAGATAAAGGATTGAAGATGGGACAAAAAAGACAGAAATAGAGTGCGAAGGTACTAAGCAGATGACCCAGAATAGGAAGGGATAGAGAAAGAAATATATGATAGGACAATCAGTTGAAATAAAACGCCTTACAGCAGAAGGTATACAGACCAGTGGCGACTCGTGGGTTTTTAAAGTAGGAGGCCGTAGAAGAAAATAGTGGTGCAGAAGATTTTTTTTGCTTTTCCCTTCCTCCTTTTTGCTTTTCGTGCTATTAAAACCCTATACAGGAGGTAAATCAGGAAAATGAGTTAAAGGAAAGAAACTGGACGGAAATAAACTATGGTGTTTTGTTCTGAAAAATTGTTTACTGTGATAAATGCTGGAGGGGCAGTGCCCCAACGCCCTCCCTCACGTGCTGCCACAAGATAGACAAAGGAATAAATAAATACAAATTAAAATGTATAAATCTTGAATCAAACAAAGACTCTTAACATTTTGTGTGCTGTAATGTCAATAATGGCCAGTTCCCTAATAATTTTTTTAACTTGCCGATTAAAAACTACTATATAGTCTTTGATCGGGCATTAATTCGAAAATCATCCTCGTATATGGGGATTAATATTTAACTTATACATAAATTTGCAATTAATCGATTCAAAGAAAGACGAAAGAAAAAGAAACGCTAGGATTTAACATTTTTTCTCTGAATTTTAGCTGATAGTGATTTTAGTCGTCTTTTCCTCTTCTTGTTTTTCATGTGGTCATTTATATTCACTATGTAGTGTACTGCAGATAAATTAAGCTGTAAATGTTTGACAATTTGCTGCAATTTCACACCATTTATTTTAAATTGACAATTTCGGCCCATGTCTCCAAATACAGCTCTCCACTTTTTCTAGATATTATTATTAAAACATTAATATCCCATTGATTTATTTTTCACTTTTAAAATCATACATGTTTGAAGTGTAATTTATTTTTACTTCATATTTTTGCATTTTTTTTTTATTTTGAAATAATTCGTAATGTTTGATACAAGTGAGATAATATTTTGCTTATTAATAAATAGTGTATTACTTTCTATAGCTCATAAAAATATTTAACAAGCAAAACATAACGCATTTTATAGGATCTGGCTACATAAAAGAAAAACAGTAAATGTGAAAAAGTCATTATAACGAGGTCTGTTAAACCATTTAAAGCCCGCAGTAATATAAAAGTACCAGTTTTTTGTTATGTTATTTCCTTTTTATATTATTTTATGTTATTTACTTTTTATATTAATACCAATATAAAATAAACTGAAATGTCGGTAATAATTGGTAAGTTTAAACTCGTTATTCTTTTGTTGTGGATTTATTAACTAATGGATTGACAAATTAATTTTTAGTTTTTTGTACTTAGTCTAAATTTGTATGTAGTGTATAGATTCATAAATAAAATAAATTTTAATCAACAATATGCTGACAATTGTTTTTAGTTTTTTATCAGCTTTTTACCAACTCCATTATGCTGAACTTGTAAAAGTCTGAAATTTAATAGGGTTTAAAGATGAAAATACCTGAAAACATGTTTATAGACCCCCTCCCCCCACCCCAGTGAATGTTAGAATGATCGAAATAAATAGTAATCGGAAAGCAGATGTTTCGGAGAATATAAAGAAGTAAACTCGACGCGATGTACCACTAAACAGCAAATTACTTGTTTATATTTTATATATAAACTTGTTTTTATTTTAAGTGGATTAAATATCAACATATCGTTATATTAACATAAATCACAAGTGATTTTTAACAAAACTATACTATAATGAAATCCGAATATAAAGTTTTTTTTAAGTTGTCAATAAAGCATCGATTTTTATTAGTAAACAGAAATTTTAAACTTTTATTGATTTAATCCGCTATAGATAATATATAACTTCAATATACGAAAAAAAAACATAACTTTAACTCATCTTAACCAGTGATCGAATGAGTGATGAGTGTTAATATTCCAGTAATAATAACCATAAAAATTGGAGAGCCGCATTTGGAGACACGTCCAGAAATTGTGAATTTGAAAAAAAATAGCAAGAAATTGCGGCAAATTGTCAAACATTTAAAAGTTAGTTAAAGGTTGTTTACAGTACATTACAAAATGAGATAATATGAAAGAACTAACCACATTAATATCCAAAAGAGAAAAGGGCGTTACAACAAGAATTATAAGATATTATTTATACAATAATATACCCTTGATTAGTCAAATATCATTAGTCATTACCACATATCGTTGTCTGAGGGAGTATACCTTGTTTAATGAAAGACTGTTTGTCTTTGAAAATGAATTATTTAATAATGTGGACATTTTTACAC
Source organism: Cosmopolites sordidus (assembly GCA_031761425.1). Lineage (NCBI taxonomy): Eukaryota > Metazoa > Arthropoda > Insecta > Coleoptera > Curculionidae > Cosmopolites > Cosmopolites sordidus. Next base: position 151,066 of record JARFXV010001012.1, read on the forward strand.
AAAGTCTTTTATTAAATATTTGTGATGAATTTCCTTCAAGTAGAAGAATCAATCAAGATTAGTCAAGAATCTTAAATGTTCTCAATCCTAAATGTATGTTTATAATCTTAAACAACAAAACATGGCGGCAGCAAACGTCGAAGTTTTTCGTTTGTCTGATTTATCAGGTGATTATAGCGATAATGACAAAAACTGTGCCAGATGACGAAACTACAGGTAAGAAGGATATTTTCGGTATATGATGTTTTATTTCTAATTTACATTTGTTATTTTAAAGTTTATAAACAAAATGAGGGCTAGGCATATTATGCTCATACTGAGAACAAAAACATACATGTGAAATTAGGTATAACATTTTTGACAAAAACTGTAGAAAAATTATATTTAGAACAAACAAAATATAGATACGTTAGATACTCTAAAAATATCTTATTTTTTAGGATCATATTAGCCCATTTTGTTGGAACTGTCCCTGAATGACCTGCGAGAAATTCATTAGGCATTTTTGTTTTTTTTTATTTATAATTTTTTTTTTTTTAATAGATGAAGAAAGTCAAAGTGAGGATAATGCAACTATAAACCTGGCTAATGTGTAAAAGGGCGAAAGCAGATCAAAAAACCACACACACACACAAAAGAAATTTATAAGAAAACAGAAACGTGCACGGAGTGGAGGGAAGTGCCTTTGCCTTCTTCAGGGCAAGTCCGCGCAACTTAAAACCCACTGTTTTTAATTATGATTGTTAAAATAAATTCAAATGTCATATCGGTTTGACGGTTGAATTCATGGAGCGTTATTAAAAAGAAAGCTACTTCTCAGAAATGGAATCAGTTTTGCGATTATACCAGAAAATATTGGAAACGTTTTACTCTATACTAATACTTGTAATTTAAAGAGTTTTATAAAAGTTTCCTTTAGTTTCATGCAAAACGTTATGTTGATGAGGTTTTCGCGGTTTTCTAAAGGTTAATATAAAATTCAAAATAATGAACTCTATCCGTTAAAATTTGATGAAGCCACTACTACCAAGTCCAGAGCAAAAATCCATATTCTTAAACAGCCTATATAGTCCAATAGACTCTGATTAGAAAACCTAGAATTTTGTTGGAATTTTTTATGTTACATAATCACTTAATATTATTCTAAAATATTTACACAAATAATATTTAAACCATAACAAAATGTAAACTATCTTTTAAAAACACTTTTTGTACTATTTGAATAAAATATTATTTGAAATATTTTAATCTGTATTTAACAAATCTACCTATTATATAACCAAAAATAATATTGACATGAAAATAGTAAGCTACAGACAAGGAGTGTTATAAAATATTATTCCTGAGCTGTCTGTCCAGCTCGTTGTCTTTATTTGTTTAACAAAACAAAAGAATAATACACGTGGGACTCAACAGGGTAAAACATTATTTATTCTATTTTCAGAGTAAGCCGAAATAGAAAAAAAACTGTATCATTCAAATGTACACTCACCGAAAGGTTATGTAAAACTTAGCCTTTCAAAAACGCAATCGAAATAACATCAATGATGAAAAGACCGAGTAGAAGACAATTTAAGATTTAATGATTCAAATTTAATCGATACAATGTTAATAAATAACATTATGATAACATGATGTTTGTAAAATAATGGTAATTTTATAAATTGTATACAAATAAACACAACTATTGGGTTATCATTTTCTCTTGATTGTGCTAACTTCGTTAGCGAAACGCAGATCGCGTGAAATTAGTACGATTCTAGTGTCGTATAAAGCATATTTAGGTTTCTACTTGGTTGAGTTTAATGCCATACATTTTCAAACCATTATAGTTCCTCTTATATTTTTCTCTAACTTTTTTTAAAAACACTCAGCTACACAGCAACTTTTTATGATAAACTTTGATATAATATAGAAAATCATTATTTTTATTAGCTAAAGGGATTCAGTCTTGCGGTTCGATGTTGATGCTTTTCCTGGATAAATGGTTTTGGGATCTCGAAATATATCTATTTTTCGTCTTCAGTCACAATCCGATGCAAAAGAGTCTTTCTTTCATGCCGAGAAAGCAAAACTTTACACATCATTTTTCGCTTTTCCATTTGTCTGTCGCTCAGCTGATGTGGTATCCATTTTCCTGCCTTCTGAATATTTCTCATTGTATACAGACGATTATAAATGGTTCGGCAACCAACATTTACCTTATCTGTCATTTCTTATTGAGTTTGCATATCGTCTTCTTCCAATAATGTTTACAATTTGGCATCTTCAATTTTTTCTGTTGACCTGAGCGTTCTTTTTCTGTCAAGTCGAAATGATCACTTTTGAATCGTCTAAACCCACGCCCACAAGCGTCTTGCGTTGGGACATTGTCACCGTATGTTTCCACAAGTATACGACGGCTTTCACTCGCGTTTTTCTTTTGATTAAACAAGAAAAGCAGTACGTGCCACAAATGCTCTTTATTTGGCTCGAAACTTATGTGTTTAGCACATGAAGCAAATATAATAATAGCTCGAAATAGTTTAAACATCAATGGCGTTTTGAAAGATACTGTCGTAGTAACAGAATGACATAAGAGATTAGACTGTGAACCAACCCTTGTTTCCAGAGCCGTCTCTTCAAAAAATTAAGAATCATTAACCGCCACAATTGGTACACAAGTTAAAGAACAGTTGTTGGGTCTACCATGAACCCACATTTTAAAGTAAGAGAAGACTCTTGCTGTAGAAATTCAGGAAAATAATTTCCTGGATAATATTGTGATGGAAAGTGGATTATCCACGATAATTCAAAGAGGTAAAAATCAATGCAAATGGCAATCCTGGATCGCCATTGATGGATAGCCATCAACCAGTACCACAAAACCAAATTTTCACGCCAAAAAGGTGTTACTGTGTATATGATGGGATCAGCTGGGCATCGCGTATTATGAGTTGCTCCAATATGGTAAAACGGGCAGTGTTGATCGTTATCAGCAGCAACTAATTCGTGTTGCTGACGCTCTGGATGAAATAATACCTTATACTGAGAGGAGAAGAAATTAAGACTATTTTGCTTCAGGAAAACGCACGAAACATACAGCACAAAGGACTCTGGAAACAATCACCGAGTAGAACTGGAAGATTTTATAGCGACCGGCCTATTCTCCAGACGTTACTATTTTGGATTTTCATCTTTTTCGATACCATCACATCACCTGGTTAATAACTGCTTCACACCTATTGAGAAAGGCGAAAAAAGTTTTATTGGCTTTATCACATTAAAACCACCAAGTTCTTTTCCATCTGGGATTCGACAGTTGCCAGAAAGGTGGAAAAAGTATATAAAAAGTGAGGGAGATTACTTCCAAGATTAAGTTTGTATTACTTTTTTTATAAATGAATATCAAATGTAGTCAAAAAAGGTCGAGAATTAAATTGAGAACCTAACAAAATAATATTCGCCAGTATCGGACAATTCTTATTACTCGATCCATTTTGTAACCCCTAAATATTTATAATTAACTAAATAAATATTTATAGAGATTAAGCAGTCCTAAGGGCAGCCCTAAGGGCGAGCCTCATCACATTGAACATTAGTTCTCGATAACTAAGGTTAAGTGACTCGGTCGCGGCCGATATCTGGAATGGTGACCATAATATAGGCAACTCAGTAAACCGACACTTAGCAGTATACCAGGTTGGCGGTAAATGACTCTTAATTTTTTAAGAGACAGCGCTGGAAAGAAGAGTGTGTTCACAGTCTAATCTCTTATGTCATTTTGTTATTGCGACAGTCAGACAGTGCAACAGAGATTTCGAGTTAGCTTCATATTTTTTTCGCGTGATAAATATGTCGAGTTTCGAGCCAAATAAAGAGCATTTGCAATACGTATTACTCTCTTGTTTAATCAAAAGAACAACGCGAATAAAAGCCATCGTGTACTTGTGGAAACTTACGACTTAGATGATTCAAAAGTGGTGATTTCAACTTGAAAGACAAACAACGTCCAGGTCAACCGAAAAAACTTGAAGATGCTGAATTGCAATCATTATTGGAAGCAGACGATATGCAAATTCAACAATAAATGGCAGAGAGGTTAAATTTTGGCCGCCGAAACATTTGTGATCATCTGCATACCATGGGAAAGATCCAGAAGGCAGGAAAATGGGTACCGCATTAGCTGAACGACAGACAGGGGAAAACGAAAAACAGTATGCGTTTTGCTTTTCCGACATGAGAGAAATACTTTTTTGCATCGGATCGTGACTGAGGAAGACAAAATATATATATATATATATATATATATATATATATATATATATATATATATATATATATATTCTTACAGAATATACCTTACAGAAACCTTTCACCCTTTCTCCACGTTGTGCTACCGATCGCCTTCGCCCAACACTATATATATATATATATATATATATATATATATATATATATATATATATATATATATATATATATATATTGAGAACCCCAAACACAGAAAATCCGCAAGTCCGAATCGTTTTGGAAAGAAGATAATATGATATATGATAATATAGATATAATGTGCATTTGGTGGAATCAGAACGGTGTCATGTGCCATGAGCTTCCGAAACCAGGTGAAACAGTTAACACCGTTCGTAACCGTCAATAAATGATCAATTTGAAACACGCCTTGATCAAAAAGTAAACAGAATAAACATATGGAAAAGTGATTTTGCAGCACGACAACGCCCCATCACAAACAACGTAAGCGGTCAGAGACGCCATTTCTGCACTTGGCTGGAAACTCTTGCCTTACCCGCCATACTCACCAGACTTGGCCCCTTTCGACTAGCACTCGTTTTCATCCATGTCTTACGCACTTTCCATGAAACACTTCAACAATTACGGAGATGTCGAAATATGGCTTGATGACTGGGCATCCACAAATTGCCAGAGAGCTAGGAAAAATGCTCTGGTAAGAATATCAAAAACAAAAGATCTGCTATTGCTGAATACTAATTAATAAGCAGTTGACAATGTAGAAAATAAAGAATTGCAATTTTATTTTTCGATTAAGTATCTATACAAAAGTGTACAACAGTTTTGGCCATGGCTGTTGATAATATACTCCTACAGTCTTAAACTCATGTTTAGTACTGGACTAATATATATTTCATTCAAGTGACATTAAAAAACAAACAAAACATAAAACTGCAAAAATATTGTAAACAAAATATTCTTAGGAAAGAACTCACGTCGAAAAACCTCAGGAAAATGTTTGGGATATCTGGTATTTCTATGTCTTAATTATGCATATTGCACAATTTAATTAATCTGTTGAAACCTTTGGTGCGAAACATCAAACTCGGAGAGATTTACCACTAAATATCAAATCATTTGAAATTATTTTGGCGACGCACATTTTTCTAACCATGTTAGCATCATCAGAAGATAATTATATCTATAGTATTTGAGGAGATTAAATTATACTCTGATGATGTAAACATTATTAGCGAATCGCACGTCGAGAAATTAGAAATTAATGATTTGCTGTTTAGTAGTAAATCTCTTTCGAGTTTTATAATAAGTATTGTTAAAATACAGAATCGTAATTGATAAACTTTAGCGTGGAGCAGAGATGTTAAATATATTTTATCAAATACCTTTTAAATGATTTATCTAAAATTTATAGATTTAACACTTGAAAGTATACATAGAATCGAAATTATAATGTCATAAAAACAGTTTTATTGTAATTTCTCAATGACTGAATGATTTACCAAAATTTGTTTTTAATATTTATTATATTTTTTAACGAAAATCATAATAATCATAAAATGACAAATATTTTTAACAATGAATTAACATAGAAAATTTAAATTATCAGTATCATGTATTTAATTGATGAAGTTGTTGAGGGTTGTTAAATAAACAATTAAAAATATCAGTAGCTCAAGTGGTTTCTTTATATTTCAAGAGGCTGAAAATTTATTTACAAAAGGGAATGTATATTTTTTTCATTTTTACTACTTTTATTTTCCTAAACAAGGCTATAATAAAACTAGGCGACTTTTATGTTTTGTTTATTACTCAAAATGTCAACGCATTATATTTCACGAAAGTTAATGAAAATAAACCATAAACAATTAATATAACGTGTTTACGCTTACCGTTTTTTTCAAGGTAAATTCCTTGATGGGTTCGATAGCTTCGGGAACACAATAACATCCACAATTTCACTAATAATAGTCCTTTCACAAAAAAAATTGGAAAAAACAATTTTCGAAAACAACCGCGACACTGGATACTAAATAATATACATTTAGCCCTACCGATTTTAGCTATGTCCAATTGTCATACTAAGGGTTGCTTTCTCCGTTTGCGATGTGCTTAATTCTGATAGAACGTAATTTTCTGGGTGGGACGGTGCGTGTCGTGGTACGAAACCGCCCAACAGAAGTCGCCAACTGCCGAACTGAAGAATTAACCGCATACACGAACCTGCGGAGGAGAAAGAAAGAAGGACCGCGACAATTCTACCAGGCATAGTCTAAAAGTTATATATCTATATTGCTGAATAAAATTATCTGAAATTGAGTATAAACAAAGAAGTTCTAGAAGTTTTTATAAATATTGTTTCAATGAAAACAGTTCATTATAATTTACCATCTGCATCAAAAATAGAGCTTCAGAATTTAGTCTCCACTTACCATGGACCGTGGTAGGTGGATCTTGGCTAGTATGACTTTTATTTTCTATCAGTGTTTGAGGGACGACCAGGGCGATGCCGGCCTTGCAGGTCAAAATCTCTGCCCCGGAACCGACCAAACGACTTTTGCGCCGTGGTCTTCTCAACAGAACCCTCTTCGTAAATGGCACAAATTTTGATTTTGTTTAAACAGCGTTCTCACCCCTTTCGAAAAAAGTTTAAAGTGGTGTAAACGCAAGTTATCGACCGATAATTTCAATTTGAGTTAACTTGACTACTAACTGAAGGCAAATCAAACCGAATCTTAAGGTAAATATCATGGACTTATTAATAAAAAAAACATTAACACATTAAGACATTAACAAATGTTGGAAACATGAGTAATCCAACACATATTTTTGTTTACAAGCGTTAAAAGAGCAATAACTAATGGACAATCGCTACGAACTTTCCGGATAACCCGATATTTTAGTTAAAATACTTTGTATCATTACAATGTGTCTTTAAAAAGTAAATAATAGCGTATTCTGTAAACTTGTGAAACGCCTTGGATGAACAAAAAAATGGGCAGTGTGCAACAGCTTAACAAACTCAAAATCTAACTTGATTGGATAACTTTGGAAATTTTGTAAATGTTAAAAATAATCTACTGACAAGCTAAATAACATAAAGGGTTTCCCAATAAGAGCGATATGATTTGAATTTAAAATAAAACACAAAAAAACGGCCAAAAATGGTACTCATTGTTTTTATTAGATGGCATATTTTATGCCATTTGTGATTTAAACAAAATATCGTTCAAGTGACCACCTCTACTCTTTTTGCACTGGTTGATCCTGTTGGCCCAGTTTTCGATGATTCGGTGGCACATATCGGGTGGTATGGCGACTATGGTTGCTCCAATGTTGGCTTCAAGTTTATCAATAGTCTTGGGTTTGTTGGTGTAAACCTGTGATTTAACATAGCCCCAAAAAAAAATAGTTTAAAGGTGTTAAATCACAAGATCTTGGTAGCCTGGAAAAATAAAATTAAAATCAAAATTAAATCTTCCCAATCTTTGGATTATTATTACACTTTTTATATTTAAAATTATATATTTAAGAATAATTAAAACGCAAATAACTATTAAATTAAAGTAGTAATTAATTATTAGATCAAGAATATTGCTAAATGATAAATAATACCAAATCATCTTTGTCTCTATCACAATTAATACAAACATAGGTTAGATCAACGTTCGGCACACATTTAATATAGGACCATTGTTTGGAAATCTGACCCTGAATCCAGTTTTCTCCAGATATGCTCTCAGCGTCCTCGTCCTTTTCTAAATTTGAATACAAAATTTCCATCCTAAAATATAATAATAATCATTAATACAATTATCAATATAAGTAATTTTAGTTCGTAAAGTTTGTGTAGAATCATCACATGCACAAATTAATTGATGGTTATTAATTTATTAAAGACAAATTTGATTTTCTATAATGAACATCTAGTGGGGCTAGTTGAGTAAGCATTGAACGCGCGTTACTCAACTAGCCCCAGTTGAGACAACAAAATAAAAATTAAGTTATAAAAAAATCATAAGAGTTAAAAATAGATAACCATCTATAATCGAAAGAACAATAATTAAGTAATCTTTAAATACTTACGTTGTCCTTAGTAAGTGTTTCTATACGAGTATAGTAGAAAAATTATGATGACGTATAATATTTTTTTACGCCGAAAAAAAAACAAAGCGTTCTCTTATTTTATCGGAGCACCGGACAACAATTGCCAGTCGCGCAATGTATTCCCCTTCTATAACCCCTTCTTTTCGCGATTTACACTTTTGTTGTAGGTTGCTTAGTTTTCGAGATATTTCGATTGCACAACTTGCCCTTATGATCAACTAGCCCCGCTCTATCCTAATTTTGAATTGTATAGGATTTTCCATTAAGGGCGCTCGAACTTTAAATGTAAATATAGTTGGGAATGAGATATCATTTTTTTATTTATTTAAAAGAGGATACGATTTTATTATGTATCGAATATGATATAAAGAACCGCTGCCGCGTAACCGAGAGATCCAATTTTCGATTACTCGACCGCATAAATTGGGTTAGATATCATTGATGGCATTGGTTATGGTGACTTTTAAGACATGAATCCTCTGCGGCTTATTCGCATATAGCTGTGATTTAACGTAGCCCCACAAGATAAAGTCTAATGGCGTTAAATCACACGGTCTCGGTGGCCAGTTGACGTATCCGTAAACGCGAAATAACCATGTCGTCGAATTTGTGGTACAGAATGTTGTTACATGGCATGAAGGACTGTCTTGTTGGAATCGCATGTCATTGAGATCTATATCTTCCAATTTAGGCCACAAAAAATTGGTTATCATCGAACTGTACCTCTCGCCGGTTACAGTTATGACGGCACCAGCTTCATTTTGGTAGAACTACGGACCAATGACCCCGCCGGACCAAAATCCACACCAGACAGTGACTGTTGTCTTGCAGTTGTAACACCAATTATCCATCAGTTGATGAGTCTCTTGTGGATTGTTATCTCTCCAAATGTGACAATTTTGCTTGGTGACATAGGCATTCATCAAAAAATGGGCCTAGACGCTAAAGGTGATTTCCGTCCACTGGATCTACTTCCAACGGCTCCAGAGCTCAGTCAGTCGACGCTGCCTATGGTCGTTTACCTTTAGTTCGTCAAAATTCGCCAAGTTGAGATCTGCGAAAGGCCAAGTTTTTGGGCACGACGAGGAACTGATTGTCTCGGGTTATCCCGCACACTCTCGTTCACTGCAAACCGCACGTTTCGACGACGTACGGGTGCTGCATACGGGTGCTGCATTGTCTACTAAGCGATGTATAATCGACTCAACAGGTCGATTGTGTACACCGTAAAAATCATGTAGCGTACGGAACATAGCTCGAAATGAGCACTCATTTTGATAGTAATAATTTGCAGGTGTTTCTCAACATTATAACTTTACACGATGATTTGCCCAACATTAGTTATTGTAGCTTCACCAACATGGCCGCTATACACTGTCAAAGTTCGAGCGCCCCTATTGGAAAATCCTATAGTAGGATCGCGGGGTTGTACTCTTGTTCTTATTTTTAAACACAGAAGACACCCCATTTCAATATTTTTCGGATCATTGATGCTTCATCGACACAAAAAACTGTAAATAAATGGAAATACATATTTTAGTCGGATGGTGTAGAATCTGGACTCTATGATGGATGGATGCATTTGTTCAATTTCGTCGACTTGTTGGAATTTGTTCTTTCAGTATATTTTAGTAGCATGCGGTTTGGTATTAACCCGCTTTCTAGTAATCTAATTTTATTTTTTTGGAAAAAGCATAGATACAAACAGTAGCTTAGGTCTAGTATTTATATCGCTTTGAATTTGAATTTTTGTTAAATCATGTGGAACATTCTTCTAAAGATTAACTTCAATAGCTGCGAGTAGAGCTTTAGAATGAAATACAATAAAATAAAAAAATGTAATAATTCAAATTTAAAGAATACTTTAATTTCAAATATTGTTTAGAAAACATCTTAAAAAAAATTAGATTACATTTAGGTACATTTACATGACTGTAAAACTATTTTAAAATGTGTATCTCAGCCAACTCATTGACCTTTTCCAATTGTTGCAAATTATTCAGTTTTTGTTGCAGCTTGTTCTCAAGAAGTGACACTCTCATATATATATATATATATATATATATATATATATATATATATATATATATATATATATATCGAAGGCGAGCGGTGGCACCACGTGGAGAAAGGGTGAAAGATTTCTGAAATATTTCCCTCCACGGTTTCGTTACGCTACCTTGTGGGCATACCTGGTATTATACCCGATGTACCAGGTAGAATGTTACGAGCAGTCCTGACTGCTACGAGCATTCGCCGTATGATGGCGTGAGTTGTGTGTTATCACGACCCGACAACAAAATGGCTAGTTGACATGGCCTGGTCCCGATCGTCTCTCCCAACTGCTTTCCTTGCATTCGTCTGGAGCTCGGCAGATGATGGCTGAAAGGCTAGAAACCGGTCCCGAGAGATACGTGACGTCCAATGGTGGACAGTTGGGTAAAAGCACTCGGTGGCACCACGTGGAGAAAGGGTAAAAGATTTCTGTAATTCTGATTTCTGTTTTTGGTGGTATCAAAAGAGTGTGATCTATTATGAGCTGCTAAAACCTGGCGACACCTTTAATACTGAATGCTACCGACAATAAATAATCGATTTGAATCAAGCTTTGGGTGAAAAACGACCAGAAAAGGCAACAAAAAGTAATTTTGCTTCATGATAATGCACCACCACACTTAGCAAAACTGGTCAAGGAAAGGACTGAGGCATTTAGTTGGGAAATACTTTCGCATGCGGCTTACTCACCAGACTTGACTCCGTCCGATTACCACTTATTTGCATCAATGCGACTCGACCTTGCTGAGAAGCGCTTCACTTATTACGAAAATGTACGAAAATAGCTCGATGACTGGTTTGCCTTAAAAGAGTAACAATTTTTTTGGCCTGGCATCCACAAATTGTCCGACAGGTGGGGAAAATATATATCTAGCGATGAGCAATACTTCGAATAAAATATTTTTTATCATTTTCATATAATAAACGTGTATTTATGGATACCTATTCCATTCAATAAAATTTTTGAATTATTAATGTAACGCTTGGTTAACTTCACAATTCATGATTTTTCCACGTCTCATTAGGTACATTTGTTATATAAATAGAAAATGGTTTACTGTTAGAATTAGATTGAATGATTTGATGTTGCTAACATGTTATTTGCTAACATCATTATCTGTGATAATATCTAAACATCAAATCATTATGTTTATGTTCTCGGCGTGCGTGCGACATTTGATGATTAGTATCTTTTCGAGTTTCAATAATTCGAGATCAATAATTCCAATAGAACAATTGATCTAGTTGGCATGTAAAAAAAAACGTGTCACATTGTATGAAAATTGAAGTATATGAAATGAGAAAAGATTAACAGTTCGTGCTTTTATGGAGATAAGGTAGGCAACAGATTTTAAAAGTATGGTAACTGTTTCTAAAGCAGCAAGATGCAAACATTTGCGTAATATGACCCGCGAAACATAAATGACAATCACTGTACCTTAAAATATTTTTTTTAATCACGAAATAAATTTGTTTCATTTAAAATTTAAAAATTAGGCCTTGTTGAACTATATGCAATGCGCATTTTTTAAAACCGCCTTAGATACTCTGACAAACTGTATTTCAACTGAAAAAGCACGTGTCCTAGCACGCCCGTATTAGGAAAATATAAGACAATTTATACACATGCTAAAACAAGGCAACACGTCATCGTCAACCTATTGTTCCAGGGGATCAAAAGAAAACTAAAGGATTATAGAAATAATCAGTTTAGATTGTTAGTTGCTTGTCTAACGCAAAAGATCATATATTTTAGATCTCACGGTTTTATTTCTTGAACCACTGACTGGCCAAATAATAAAACAGTAAGCCTCAGAAAGAAAACCTTAATTGGTGAGAAATATTGGGACACCATGTTATTTTGTCATTTAGATTAAATTGCAATATAAATGTTGACCATTTATTTCAATAGTATTACGTCATAAATATATTATTGCCTATAACTTATCGAAAATTACATCAATAGTTTTTTAATAATTAGGTATGCATATGGTAGGTTATGGATTATTTTCAAATAAAATAATTTGTAACAGCAAAAAATGTTGAAATTTCAGGAGACATGTTAAACCTAGAATGTGAAGAGTATCATATAGAGTAGTTATCAATTACAGTAACGCGTATTTTTTTGCCCTATTAAAATATAGTCGGTGTCAAAATGTTAGACACACTGCATCAAAGATTTTTTAAAATAATATATTAATATGAAAACTGTACTTGAATTAATGTTTACTTAAGTTGAACTAAAGATGTTTCTCAAAACGATTCTCAAGAATAAAAATCTATAGTTTTACCCTTAGTTTTATGGGAAAGAGGAAAATTAATAAGAAAACAAACAAACATTTTAATATTTTGTAGTGTTTTCGCCAGCGTTTATTAAATCAAAAATTCTTTTTGATAATGAATCATACAGGTGTTTTATTGTGTGTTGTGGAATTTCATCCCATGAAGTCTGAATAACACTTTTCAAATATTTTTAATTGTAAATTGCCTTGATTCAAATCTAGAGGCAACAGGCCAGTCCAATTTTAAAATAATATTTTGCTCAAATCATGCACTATAATTTTTGCAGAATGAATAGGGGAACTCATACGGTATCATTAAAAGATAACGTTTGTTGTTATAATAAATTCCAATATTCTTTATAGAAGCTCACTGAGCGTCGAAACACTGAGTTACCTTTTTTGTAGTCAATATTTGCCCAAATCATGACACTTCTTCCTTCCAGTTGAACGATGTCTTGAAGTAACGAATCAACTTGGAAAAACTTCGTTTTAATCGGCGTCCTATGTCCCTATAACACATTCGGTCAGCGTGTAACGCAAACATTAATCGTTTTTATTTTATAAAAATATTTCCTCTTATAACAAATCACAAGTTATTTTTCTGTATATATCAGCAATATCAATCTAATTAAAACTGAACTAAACTGATAAATTTTAATAAAAAAACTTAAATATAAACGAGTATGTCTAACATTTTGACGCCCAAAAAAAGTCAATATTTACTAATAATTGTTTTATATTTTGAGGAAGGTAAATTAAATTGTTTCCCTTTTCCAATATTTTACTTGTATTGGAAACAAATAAAAAAACCAAAACATCAATAATAAAACTTAATTAGATTTAAATCTCTTGAAATTTCTATGGTGTGTCAAACATTTTGACACCGAGTGTATATTTTGAATCGAATATCAACACTTACAGAAGCACACTGTAATATCTTTGTTGAATTTGCAGATGACTGAAAGAAATACAAATAAATATTAAGAAGTACTATTGTAAATGTTAGTGTTACTACCATGTTACTATATAAAATATAAAATATAATATAAAAATATTTTTTCAGATATTTCTTAAATTAACTGCGCGATCGATCGAAATTTGATCTACTTAAATAGTTTCCCTCGTAACATTCAGGCAGATCATTCTTTGTGAGCAGGTGTATTTTAAGTGGGGATTCCATGTTTATTTTATACACCATCCGTGTTTGTCAACTTTGGCCTTTTTGGTCGTCCATTTAACGCCCAATAAAAGAATGTGTTCGTTCCATTTTATCTACCCTCTGAAATTAAACCAGCCTGTTATGTCTAGAAATAGGAAAAAAAAAAAAAAAATAAATATATATATATATATATATATATATATATATATATATATATATATATATATATATATATATATATATATATATATATATATATATATCTTACTTACGAAATATTTTTCTGTAAATAGAAGAAAAATAAAATACAAAATTGGATCCATTGGTTAAACACAATTACCTATTACTTAAATACTATTTATGTAATGTTATTGTGTTATCGAATATCTATTTTAATTGCGTGAAAATCAACAATTTTATATGTCAATCAATGACCTTATAAACAACTGCCACAATAAAATTAGAAATATTAATAATTAATTATGCTCCACCACTGACCTGTATTTTTCTTACAGTTTAAAGCCTAATACAAATTAAGAAGAAGATTTAAAAACAATAGAAGAGGTCTGTCAAAGGTACCTTAAACAGTTTGTTTTCAAAATATTGAATATATGGTTAATTATAATTATAAAACATTTTTTTAAGATTAATCAAGGAGTGATATGAAAGAATATTTGACTGTAACCACTAACAATATGCAAAATATCGAAGTACTAATAGGGAATTTAAAGAATAATCCAAAATGTCCTCATGGCCCCACACTTCTATTTTCCAGAAGAACGAAAAATGAAACAAAGACGTTTTTTGCCTGTGCTGCATGTCGTGATAGGAAGCTTTGCAACTTTTTCTTGTGGGCGGATGAAAAAGAGGAAATAGTAAAGAAAAAGTTGGCTTCATGGGAGAAAGCAAATTTGGAATATCTGAAAGGAATAAACCATAGAAAATTATTTCTCCTTTTGAACAGAGTAGGTATGATTATTTGTAATGTGAACTTTGATATACATTTAGGCTTAAACTTTGTAGGTAAAAGGTTTAGAACTAAAAAAACGCACTTTTTGTAAGACATGTTGTATATTTACACTTGACAATGAAATTGCACACATAAATCATTTAGTAACGAAGAATATTACCGACTATCAGTTTAATCATCCATCAGCAATTTTGGAACCACTTGATAATCCAAAAAAAGAAGCCCAATATTTGTTTTCAAATAATTCAACAAAATGTTTGGTGCAGATTTTTCAGGATTTAAATTACAAGTATTTTTAGTGATTAACAGTTTTTTTTGTTATCTTTATTTTAACATTTTCAGAAATGTTATTTGTATAGGTACACCTAGAATTCATGAGTATATTCATTCAGAATGTAAAGATATGACAAGTATTTTACTTGATATTGATCATCGTTTCCATGCATTCTTTGGTCCATTACAATTTTGCTGGTATAATTCTTTTAATAACCATTTTTTTTTTAAAGAAGGGCAACAAGTTTTTAATGATTTTTTAAAAAACACAAAGTAATATATTTTTTAAATATACATTTGATGTGTAATATATTGATTCTTAATATTTTAGTGGTGAAAAAACTGTATTAGTAACAGATCCTCCATTTGGAGGTAGAATAGAGCCTTTAGCTGAAACATTCAAAACAATTGGTAAAAAGTATGAAAAATGTAATAAAGAAAAAAATGTGTTGCCTATATTTTGGATTTTTCCTTATTTTATGGAACCACAACTTCTAAATTATATGCCCCATTTGAATATGCTAGATTATAAAGTCGAATATGATAACCATCCGTTGTTTCATAGTGGACTAAAAGGCAGAAAACAAGGTTCTCCCATTCGTGTTTTTACCAATGTTAATCTTAAGTAAGCTGCAGAGAAAATACTAGTTGCTCCAGTAAATTTATTGAACTGACTAATTTCTGCTCTTTTAGGCTAATAGAATTACCTGATGATTTGTATAAATTATGTAAAATATGTGATAAGTGGGTTTCAAAAGAAAACAAACATTGTAAATCTTGTAATCTTTGTACTTCTAAAAATGGTGAAACTTATGTTCATTGTGTACAGTGTCACAAGTGTGTTAAACCTAGTTGGAGACATTGTAGCAAATGCAACAGATGTACACAAATTGAACATAGATGTATGGAACTAACCTTTAATGGGGTAAATGATGAAAATAAATAATATTTGCATTTTTTTAAATAATTAATGTGACTAAATTGTAGGTATGTTTTCAGTGTAAGCAAGCAGGTCATAAAAAGGGTAGCTGTCCTCAGTTAATGATGTTAGAAAGCAAAAAAAGGAAAATAAAAAGTAAATTGCCAACTTCAGGGAAGAAAAAGCATTAATATTTCATCTTAATAAAAAAAATACCAGCAATTATGATTTTGTTTTTATTATGTACTATATGTGTTGTTAAAAAAACATGTAATTAAAATCAGTCAGAACACTAAATTATGTTGACACATGTATGTAAAAAGTACCTAGAATTGTTAAATAAAACAAAACAATAAATTTAAAAAATCAAAATTAATTTTGTTGCCTTCAAACTAGGCCCCATCGCCCATTGAGTACGATACAATTATACCACCACTTGACCCATATATATATATATATATATATATATATATATATATATATATATATATATATATATATATATTTATTTATTTATTTATTTATTTATTTATTTATATATATATATATATATATATTGGCAGAGGAAAGGTTAGGACCATGCGAGTTGTAAGCATACTGGGGAGACCTCCATTCTACAGTACATCGATAATTAGTGAATGATGATACTGCATTCTTTCTTTCGCTCTTTTTTCATTCTTCCTACATTTTTTTTCTCTGGCCAACCTCCCAAATGTTGACCTTGTGTCTGAAACAGTTTTTATCCTGAATTTCACTTTGTGTAATACTTGGTGATCTTAGATCCTCTTTATTGCAGCAATCCAGTTCATTGTTTCTATTTTAGCTTTACTCCTATTTTCATAAAATGCAACTATTTGTCTAGTTAGCCTACTCGGATTTTATGTGTCTGTAAAACTCAAGTCTTCTTTTTCTCATATCGTTATGAATATCTGTGTATTGTTTGATTTCTTTGTTTTCTCGAAGTCGGTATTTTGTGCTATTTATTTGTTTGGAGCCTAGATTTTTTTTATGATTTTTCTTTCTTTCTTTTCAATCTCCTCGATGTCTCTCTATTCAAAACACATTCTAGCTTAATAACTGTGTTGTACTGTATCAGTTTTGTGTTTTTAGATATGCATTTCTTGTAAATATTTTGCGTAAGTCTCAATGCAGTTTTCATTTTTTGTCATCTACCCTTATTGGCCGCTTTTTCCAACCTGTTTTCCATGATTATTTCACCCAAATACTTAAATTGAGAGACTCGTCTGATGTTACCATATTTTGTTTTTAGAAATGGTGTTCTTAGTCTATTGCAGGTCATATATTGTGTTTTTTCAAAGGAAATTTGGAGTCCTGCCTTTTCTACTGTTTCTTTTAAGACTTCAATCTGTTTTTGTGTCGTTAATACATATTGAGCCAAAAATTGCTAGATCATCAGCAAACGCCAGACAATCTATTTTAATGTTGGTTCTCCCCAGTACAGACGAGATTTTTATTGTACAGTTATTGATGTCTTAAGATTAACTTTAGATTCAGGATCTGCCCGGTCGAAAACCTGGTTGATATTCACCAATTTTAGATGTCCCTAGATGTTTTAACTGTCCCCGTACTCTGTCTAGTAGACATTGAGATAGAATCTTGTAACAAACTGTGAGAAGATACATCCCTCTGTAGTTGTTTAAATCCGTTCTATCCCCTTTCTTATGTAATGGATGGATTAGAGCGTCTTTTCATTCTTCCGGAATCCGTTCGGTTCGGCAAACTTCTTGAAGAATTTTGGTTATTTCCTTGATTGTACCTGGACTTGGTAGTTTTCCTGGGCGCAAGAGAGTGTTGATATTTACCGTTCCAAAGAAAGTTTTTGTTTTCGGTTTTTGGTGTTGGCCAGAGGTCTCCGACTCCCTCGGAAAGATTTTGCGTTTAAGCCCGGACGCCCCAGAATCCGAAAGTCCGGTTGTACCAGTAACGCTGGCAGAGGATTGCTCACCTCCTGGGGTCATTTTGTAATTACTAGAACGTCTCATCTTGTACTTTGAATTAAAAGTTTGACCCGTCATGGTTCATATGGTTTATACATAATGTAATGGTCCCAGTAAAAACCGATTCATTTTAATCCTTATATGTTTTCTAACATATCGTTTATACACTTTATGTTATGCATTGTTTTTTATTTAAATTTCTGTCAAATACAGTGAGGGTTTAATATATCCTTCACCATTTTATCATGAATAAATTCTAATTTAGAAATAATATTTTAAATTTCACATGACATTATATATATATATATATATATATATATATATATATATATATATATATATATATATATATATATATATATATATATATATATATATGGATTTTCTGTGTTTGGGGTTCTCAATATATATATATATATATATATATATATATATATATATATATATATATATATATATATATATATATATATATATATATATATATATATATATACGGTCCATACCTTCAACATGGTATTTCAGTATGTTGAAATATGACAGTACAACCTCAAACACGGCCCTCATTCCCCGGAGGCCAAGGGGCAACTACCTACGGCAGCGGGAAGACCTGCCCCAAGGCAGAGGGTGCTAAGAATCACCGGGTTAGATCAGGCTGCCATTGGACTTTTGACATTGCAACGTTAAATATACGGACTATGAAAACAGAGGCCCGATTGCAAGAACTGTTAATCGAACTTGACAACATACATTGGGATATTATTGGGCTCTGTGAAACACGAAGGAAGGGTGAAGAGTTAATCAAACTGGAACCAACTGGACACGTACTCTACACTCGAGGTACGGAAAATGGCCGATGTGGCGAAATAGGATTCCTCATCAATCGAAAGCTGAAGGACAGTGTGGTAAAATTTGAAAGTACATCCGACCGATTAGCCCAATGCGTCATTCAGCTGAATAAAAAGTTTAGGCTTCAAATCGTCCAAGCTTATGCACCAACTATAAGCCATAAAGATGAGGAAATTGAGGAATTTTATGATGATGTGGCCCAGCTTTTATACAAGGAGAAATGTAGGTACAAAATCCTGATGGGTGATTTTAATGCCAGAATTGGAACAACAAGAACAGACGAAAATGCAACTGGCCCATATGGAACTGGTGAGCGAAACAATAGAGGTGACAGATTAGTTGATTTTGCTGAAGGACAAGAACTATATATTATGAATTCATTCTATAAGAAAAATATCAGCAGAAAATGGACATGGAAAAGTCCATCTGGGCTCACAAGCGAAATTGACTACATCATGACCAACGATAAAACAATATTTACCAATTGTACTGTCCTTAACAATTTTAATATTGGAAGTGACCACCGAATTGTACGAGCAAGGGTTCGGATTGACTGTCGAAAAGAGCGCGAAAAAATGGTAAGATCAAAGAAGGGCAAGGTGGATTCTGGAAAACTGCTAGAGAGAGGAAGCGATTTTGGGATTGCTTTGTCAAACCGGTTTGCTGTGTTACAAGATCCAGAGGAGGTGGAAATATCAGTTCAATATGAAAAAATCGCCAACAATGTACTTCAAACGGCTGCTTCAATAGCACCAGAGGAAAAATGTCTCAAACAAACAAAAATCTCCAGTGAGACCATTGATTTAATGAAGAAACGGCGAGCAATGAGAAATGCAGGTAGTCCTTTTGGCAGGGTCAAGTACACTGAGCTCTGCAAAACTATAAGAAAATGTATCAGAGAGGACACGCGCCGATTCAATATGCAGCTAGTGCAAAAAACCCTGGAAGAAAACAAAGGAATTAACAAAGCTAAACAGAAGCTGAGAAACAAAAGAACGCAAATATATGCTTTAAAGCGTGAGGATGGCACAGTGTGCAGGACGCGTACCCAAATGTTAGAGATTATCAGAAGGTTTTATTCCCAGTTATATGAAGATCAGAGCCAGTCAGGGACAGCAATACCCACGGAAGAACAATATATAATACCAGATATCCTAGTGGAGGAAGTAACAAATGCTATAGAATTGATGAAGAACGGCAAGGCTCCAGGAAAGGATAGTGTAACTGTCGAAATGCTAAAAGCTGGTGGTCGGACGTTACATAAAACACTGGCAAAATTATACTCAAAATGCCTCAAAGAACAAAAAGTACCTGACTTATGGAAAAATGCAGAAGTGATCCTTTTACATAAAAAAGGAGCACAGGAAGGTTTAAAGAACTACCGTCCAATAAGCCTCCTATCAGTGATGTACAAAGTTTTCACTAAGATAATTTCTAAAAGAATATTAAAAAAACTGAATGACGCACAACCAAGAGAACAAGCAGGATTCAGAAGTGGATTCAGTACAATGGATCACATCCAGGTTGTACAGCAGGTCATAGAAAGGCACAACGAATACACCATACCGCTGTGCTTGGCTTTTATCGACTACGAAAAAGCATTTGATTCCATCTCAAAGCATGCGATAATGGATGCACTGCTTAGCCAAGGTGTAGAGAGAGCCTATGTAAACCTATTAGAATCGATATATGATGGAGCTACAGCCACAATTCACCTTGATGATCTTGAAGTGGGAATTAATATAGAACGAGGTGTACGGCAGGGTGATGCAATATCGCCTATTCTTTTCTCGGCTGGCCTTGAAGAAGTATTCCGTAAACTGGATTGGGAACAGGATGGGGTAAAGATCAATGGTGCAAACTTAAACCATCTTAGATTTGCAGATGATATTATTCTCATTTCACAAGACCCAGAGGAGCTGCAAAGACGCATACAAGAACTGCAAAGGGCTGGCGAACCATTTGGCTTGAAAATAAACCTGAAAAAGAATCAGGTTATGTTCAATAACTTCGCTCAGGACAGAAGAATTTCAGTTCTAGGAAGGGATTTAGAGATTGTGCACAGCTTTATATATCTTGGGCAGAGGATTTCCATGGAGGGGAATACCGCCCGGGAGGTGGAACGGCGTGTTAAATGTGGCTGGCAGGCATTTGGTAGGCTCAACATAGTGTTTAAGAGCAGACTCCCACTTTGCCTGAAAAGAAAAGTATTCGATCAGTGCGTTCTACCCGTTATGACACACGGAAGTGAAACCTGGACACTCACATCGCAATCAATTCAAAAACTTCGGGTGGCACAGATGGGAATGGAAAGATGTATGCTTGGCATTACAAGACGAGACAGAAAGTCCTGCGCATGGATCAGGGAACAAACAAAAGTCTGTGACATCATTGGAAGAGTAAAACAGTTGAAATGGAGATGGGCAGGCCATATAGCGAGGCGATGGGACGACAGATGGACCAGGGCAATCCTGGAGTGGATACCGCTTGATCGCAAACGTCCGCGAAGAAGACCGAAAATATATATATATATATATATATATATATATATATATATATATATATATATATATATATATATATATATATATATATATATATATATATATATATATATATATATATATATTTATATATATATATATATATATATATATATATATATATATATATATATATATATATATATATATATATATATATCATCATCATCATCATCATCATCATCAGCCCGTATCGATCCACTGCAGGATGAAGGCCTCTTCAGCATGCTTCCAACCTTCACGGTCCTGGGCTTTCCTCTGCCACTCGGGTCCAATAAACTTAACGATGTCATCAATCCATCGTGCTTTCGGTCTTCTTCGCGGACGTTTGCGATCAAGCGGTATCCACTCCAGGATTGCCTTGGTCCATTTGTCGTCCCATCGCCTCGCCATATGGCCTGCCCATCTCCATTTCAACTGTTTTACTCTTCCAATGATGTCACAGACTTTTGTTTGTTCCCTGATCCATGCGCAGGACTCTCTGTCTCGTCTTGTAATGCCAAGCAGACATCTTGCCATTCCCCTCTGTGCCACCCGAAGTTTTTGAATTGATTGCGATATGAGTGTCCAGGTTTCACTTCCGTATGTCATAACGGGTAGAACGCACTGATCGAATACTTTTCTTTTCAGGCAAAGTGGGAGTCTGCTCTTAAACACTATGTTGAGCCTACCAAATGCCTGCCAGCCACATTTAACACGCCGTTCCACCTCCCGGGCGGTATTCCCCTCCATGGAAATCCTCTACCCAAGATATATAAAGCTGTCCACAATCTCTAAATCCCTTCCTAAAACTGAAATTCTTCTGTCCTGAGCGAAGTTATTGAACATAACCTGACTCTTTTTCTGGTTTATTTTCAAGCCAAATGGTTCGCCAGCCCTTTGCAGTTCTTGTATGCGTTTTTGCAGCTCCTCTGGGTCTTGTGAAATGAGAATAATATCATCTGCAAATCTAAGATGGTTTAAGTTTGCACCATTGATCTTTACCCCATCCTGTTCCCAATCCAGTTTACGGAATACTTCTTCAAGGCCAGCCGAGAAAAGAATAGGCGATATTGCGTCACCCTGCCGTACACCTCGTTCTATATTAATTCCCACTTCAAAATCATCAAGGTGAATTGTGGCTGTAGCTCCATCATATATCGATTCTAATAGGTTTACATAGGCTCTCTCTACACCTTGGCTAAGCAGTGCATCCATTATCGCATGCTTTGCGATGGAATCAAATGCTTTTTCGTAATCGATAAAAGCCAAGCACAGTGGCATGGTGTATTCGTTGTGCCTTTCTATGACCTGCTGTACAACCTGGATGTGATCCATTGTACTGAATCCACTTCTGAATCCTGCTTGTTCTCTTGGTTGTGCGTCATTCAGTTTTTTTAATATTCTTTTAGAAATTATCTTAGTGAAAACTTTGTACATCACTGATATATATTATTTGTACATCATGATACATATATATCAATATATCATGGTTCATGGTTCAAACTTTTAATTCAAAGTATAAGATGAAGCATTCTAGTAATTACAAAATTACCCCAGGAGGTGACCAATCCTCTGCCAGCGTTATTGGTACAACCGGACTTTCGGATTCTGGGGCATTCGGGCTTAAACGCAAAATCTTTCCGAGGGAGTCGGAGACCTCTGGCCAACATCTAAAACCGAAAACAAAAACTTTCTTTGGAACGGTAAATATCAACACTCTCCTGCGCCCAGGAAAACTACATGAATTGGGGCGAACATTGAATCAGCAAAAAATTCAAATTTTAGCTCGACAAGAAACCAAGTTGACAGATGATAACACCTTGGATTCCCAGTTAACGAAGAGAATAAATCTAAACCTGAAAAAGTAAATAAGTCCTGGGAAATTCCGGAAAAGACTATTTCTAAAATTCTCTCCACCCATGTAAAAATCCTATTGGGTGATTTCAACGCTCAACTAGGGAAAGAAAGAAAGTACAGAAAAACAGTCGGCAGTTTTCCCGCTCATAAATGGACTTACCATAATGGCAGAAGATTGGTTGAACTATGTTCTCAGTTTAATCTAAAAATAATGTCAACCCATCTTAAGAAGAAAATAACAAAACAAAAGACCTGGAGATGCCCAAACACATACAAGAGTGAATTTTAAATTGACCATGTTTCCACTTCGTAGCCCAATTATAAAGAGATTTTGAATGTTCAAGTCATGAAAGGAGCTAACATAGACACGGATCACTACTTGAATAGAATCAAACTTAGCTTAAAACCTCGAAATCTTATTCAAAAGAGACTGCTAATCCCGAAGTTCGACCCTACGAAAATAAAACCAACCCTAACAGAAGAGCTTGATAGAGAACCAGCACAGAACTGGCAAGAACTGAAACAAAAAATTATTAAAACAGCCTTAAAGTTGGTCCCTTTACAAAAACGTAAAAAGCATCCATGGTAGGATGAAGTTTTGCGAGCAAGCAGTATTAAACCGAAATAAAGCATTCAAAGAGAAGAGCAGTCAAAAAACAGAAACAAACTATAACATCTTTTTGGAAGTAAGAAAAGAAACATCGAAGCGAATTAGACAAACTAAAAGAAAATATGAAAACAATCAACTTAATGAAATAGAAAGATTTTCAAAAAAATAACACCCGAAATTTTTACAAAACATTTAAAACTAAATTAACAGGCTATCAACCCTAAAGTATTTGCTTCCAAAAGTAAAACGGATAATTAGCTCTAAATAACCAAGACAATTGCAAAGAACTTGCGAAATATTTTGAACAACTACTAAACTATCCTGAGCCATTAAACAGATTACCAACACTAAACCCTAAACAAACAAACCCAGACTCATTTCCACCGAATGAAGATGAAATAATTAGGCAAATAAAGCGATTTAAAAATAACAAGCTTCTGGTGAAGATGGAATCACTGCTGAACTTTTGAAATCCGCTCGTCCAGGTACAATCAAGGAAATAACCAAAATTCTTCAAGAAGTTTGACGAACCGAACGGATTCCGGAAGAATGAAAATAAGCTCTAATCCATCCATTACATAAGAAAGGAGATAGAACGGATGTAAACAACTACAGAGGGATGTCTCTGTAGTTGTTAGCCAGTTTGTTACAAGATTCTATCTCAATGTCTACTAGACAGAGTACAGGGACAGTTAAAACATCTAGGGATATCTAAAATTGGTGAATATCAACCAGGTTTTCGACCGGGCAGATCCTGAATCTAAAGTTAATCTTAAGACATCAATAACTGTACAATAAAAATCTCGTCTGTACATTTGTGGATTTCAAAGAGCATATAATTCTATTGACCGTGAATCTTTATTCCTAATCTTGAAAGAACAATGACTAGATCTGAAAATGCTAGCAATTATTAAAGCAATACTAACACGGGCGTAGCCAGGATTTAGTTTAGGCAGGGTTTAGTTATTTAATATCTATATATTCATCGGAAAAATTACGACATATTCATAAAGTTTTTAACTTTAAATGAAATGGTTAAATTAATTTCGTTCCTCTGCGCTAAATCTAAAACCATTAAAGAAGAAATCTTCGGCTTTTTCTTTTAAATATATCCACTACTTCATCTGCATGAATTTCTGTTCCATAGAGAATGTTCATGAGAGCCAAACCATTAAGTCTGTTTTCACTTGTAGTATTTTGTAAATAGTTTTTCAGTCTCCTTAGGCTCGAGAAAGACCTTTCTGGGGTAGCAATGGCTACAGGAATGGTAGCCAAGATTTGTAGTAATGTGTAAATATTAGGATAAAGATTTTTATCGCACATATCTAGGCATTCCAAGCTAGATTTCGAGGTAGGCGAGATACTTGTCATCACTGTTTTCCATATTTCAAGTTCTGCTTTAACCACTGATATGTTGCTTTCGGGAAGCAGTGACGAGCAGTGACATGGAAATTGCTTCTTCAATTTCAGAACTGGCAGTAAAATTTGAATTTAGCACACCAGATAATGCTGATACTACTTTACGATGTTTGGTAAATCTTTCAACCAATTGTTGAATTGTATGATCAAGAAATGGAATGAACAAATTAATTTTCTAATACGTGCATACATCCAATGCAGGAATGTTCGGTCTATTTAATTGTCTGCCGACGACGCGTGGCATTCGCAGTATACCACCATTTTCTTCCAGTAAAACTTTTGCGTCTTCATAGAGATGAAGATATTCGACGTCAGTGTTGTTTCTCAGGAGTTGTAAGACATTACAACTGAAGTGATAAGATCGATGTTAATTGTCTGTAATTGTTTTGATAGCGACAATGTATAGCTCATAACTTTTTGAAGAATCACTAAACACATCACAAAATCCGAAGATCGAAGCGTACTTAGCAATTGGGCGGCTTGTTGCGATGTTTTCTTACTGTGATTAAATTGGAGTTTTTCAAGAGCATTCACAATCACTGAATAAATTTCCCTAAATCTTATAATAGCTTCATGTTTGTAGACCCACCGTATTTCACACATTGAGAGCAAGCTTTTTTGGTTACCGACGGGTAGTAGCTCTTGAATTTTTTCTTTCAACAAAGCAGTGCGTTGAGCAGAATGTCAAAAGTAGGAACCAACAGACTGCATAATCCCAATGCAATTTCGGACATTTGCTAATGAACATGAATCAGCAATAGCAAGGTTGAGAGAGTGTGCACTACAGTGTACATAAAGAGCAAGAGGACATTCTTGGTGAACATAAGCTTGGGCACCGTGCAAATACCCACTCATAGCTGCAGCCCCATCGTAACCTTGACCAACCACATGAGAACATTCAAGTCCATGCTTTTTCAGAGCTGTAATAATAAGATTTGCGAGACCGGATTCTGAAACATCGACCGTTGGAATGTACTCAAGGAACATCTCTTTAAGTATATGGTGTTTATTATCTGTAAAATCAACATATCGAAGACATAATGAGACTTGTTCTACACGTCCGATGTCGGTGGTTTCGTCAGCCAGAATCGCAAATAGTTTGGCTTTCTTTACTTCTTCTATTATTTTATGTTGAATTAATTCCCCACAAATGTCAATTATTTCGTTTTGGATCTGAGGGCTTGTCTACAGGGTATTCTTCTGTGAAGTATTGAAATGCTCAGCCAGATCTTTATCTCCAGACTCAGCCGCAAACCGCAACAGGGCTCTAAAATTACCATCATTCTGTAGTGGTTGTTCAGATTCTGGTGATTCTGGTGTAATTTGTATGCGCCTCGAATCGATTTTACCTCTCAAGGAGATGCCTTGTTTGCCGCAAAAAATTATTGCTTTTACGATAGGGATTAGTTTCTTTCGATTCTCCTCTTGTTGTCTCTTTCTTTCAGAAGACAGCTGTTCAGTGACCGAAAAAGCCTGCGAAGACATTACTTTTAGAAAGTTATCTGCCAGTTCTGAATTTCGCTTATGGTATCCCGATTTCGCATGAGCTTCAAATATTTCTAGGGCATTTTTCCACTTACAAAAAGGTTCGGTTACCAACTGGCCGATCCTTTGATGACCGCCTTTACCTTCATCAAGCGAACGTCCCATTACCATGCAAACTCTGCAGTATGCTCCACTTTTATACTCCGAATATGACAACCAGGGGAATCTCTCCAACCATTTCAATTGAAAGCGCAAGTTTCGTTTTGTGGAAATAGGAAACGTATAATCTCTGGATGGGTTCCATGGCGTTTTTAAAATTTGGACTTTAAAATATTCATCCAAGATTTTTTCTTGATTCGCGTAAAAACCAACATCCAACTTAGCTACAGTTGTAAAAGATGAGGTAACAGGCAAGCTGGCCTGTTGCAGACTAGATGTAGATTCGGCAGTTGAAGGTATCGAACAAGGCACCAGCGACATGGCATCGATTTCGACATTCGGTATTGTGATTGAGGTCGACGTCGAGGGCCCGCTTGTCATCACAGTCTTCTTATCAGCATGCAAGGTAGCTGAAGCTTTGATAGCTAAATCCAAATTTGTTTCTTTATTAGAAACCCCTTGACTACACCACTTTTTCCAGTAGTCCATACCTTTAAGTTTATCACCCTTCCTTTTCTTCCTCGCCATTTTTCGACAGTAATAATGATTCACGTATCTATCCTTAACAAGGCCACCGAATAACACTGCACTAAAATTACTCACTTACACGGTACACTTAATTCTCTTCACTATTCGTTCACCACTTTTCACTTATATTCGCTTCGAGTTCGCATGGAACAATACTACCGTAAGCGCGGTCACGCGCCCCTTATATAGCAGCCCAGTAGTAGCCGTTCAGAAACTACCACAAACTTCCACAAAGCCCCGCTCATTCCGACCGAGGGGCGTGGCGAATAATCGAGAAATAACGCAAAGTTTCCATACGATACAAAATAGTTCGACCACTCGACAAGAGATGGCGTTACTGTGCGCAACGTCCACTAGTTCGGTTATATATTCAATTCAAATGTAATAATTTAACTCTCTTCACTCCTCGTATTTTTATCGGTATAATATTAGGTAATATTTGGCTTATTTCGGGGCGGGGGGGGGGGGGGGTGTTGAACCCCCAAAACCCCCCCTTGGCTACGCCCGTTAATACTAACTAACACAAGGTCAAAAGTTAAATTCATAGCTTCCTGTTATAGCTCATTCAAAGCCCTTCGAAATTAAAACTGGAGTGAGACAAAGGGATCGACTCTCGCCACTCTTATTTAACTGTGTTCTAGAAAAAGTAATATAAGAGTGGCATGTAAAAAAATAGGCCCTGAATATTGACCAGTCCATTAAACTGGGTAGAACCAACATCAAAATAGATTGTCTGGCGTTTGCTGATGATTTAGCAATTTTTGGCTCAATATATATTAACGACGCAAAAACAGATTGAAATCCTAAAAGAAACAGTAGAAAAGGTAGGACTCCAAATTTCCTTTGAAAAAACACAATACATCACCTGCAATAGACTAAGAACACCATTTCTAAAAACAGAATATGGTAACATTAGACAAGTCTCTCAATTTAAGTATTTGGGTGAAATAATCATGGAAAACAGGTTGGAAAAAGCGGCCAATAAGGGTAGATGTCAAAAAATGAAAACTGCATTGTGACTTACGCAAAATATTTACAACAAGAAATGCATATCTATAAACACAAAACTGATACATTACAACATAGTTATTAAGCCAGAATGTGTTTTGAATAGAAAGAGAGACATCGAGGAGATTGAAAAGAAAGAAAGAAAAATCTTAGGCCCCAAACAAATAAATAGCACAACATACCGACTTCGAGAAAACCAAGAAATCAAACAATACACAGATATTCATAGCGATATGAGAAAAAGAAGACTTAAGTTTTACGGACACAAAAATGGATGAATCCGAGTAGGCTAACTAGACAAATAGTTGAATTTTATGAAAAGAGGAGTAGAGCTAAAATCGAAACAATGAACTGGATTGCTGCAATAAAAAGGACCTAAGATCAGCAAATATTACACAAAGTGAAATTCAGAATAGAAACTGTTTCAGACACAATGTTACCATTTGGGAGGTTGGCCAGAGAAAAAAAATGTAAATTGCAAATTTCAATTTTCCATTTAAATAATTTAAATAATATAGGCTTTTTTTTAATTTGGAACTTTATAGCTCTTCAGCGAAATATTACTGTGGAAAGACTATTACATCTTTTTGTAGGAAGTTGAACGTTCTTCAAAAAAGCTCTTTTATAAATTTCAATAAATTTATATATATATATATATATATATATATATATATATATATATATATATACTTATATATATATATATATATATATATATATATATATATATATATATATATATATATATATATATATATACTTATATATATATATATATATATATATATATATATATATATATATATATATATATATATATATATATATATATATACTTATATATATATATATATATATATATATATATATATATATATATACTTATATATATATATATATATATATATATATATATATATATATATATATATATATATATACTTTCACCATACACACGATCACAAAAAAAGTCGGAGCTTTCCGGCAAATTTCCACATAAAACTACATACATTGGCACCTTCAACATCAACACGCTAAACCAACCAGGAAAACTTCACAACCTAACCTCAGAACTTAACAGACAAAAGATACTTGTGCTTGCCCTACAAGAAACACGCATCACAGATGAGGACACGGTCACTACGGGAACTATTGCATATTCAAAAGCAGGACAGACAAACGAGTCGCCAGGGGTGCTCCGCTTCTGGACATGGCCTTTGTGGTACAAAAAGGGATAGTTAACTCTATTAAGGAAATTACCCCCATAAACAATAGACTGATGACAATGCGCATACAGTGCGCCAATAAAAAATACACCATGATCAACGAACATGCCCCCACAAAAGGGGACAACAAGAAAGACCCCAAGTCTACAGAGAAATTCTGGGCAACACTAGAAAAGATAATGGCAAAGGTCCCAAAGGATGACGTCAAAATTTTACTGGGTAGGGTAGGGAAAAATCCATCAGAAAACCGTAGGAAAATTCCCTGGTCACAAATTCAACAACAGGAACGGCATAAGACTTATCGAACTATGCCAACGGAATAACCTGAAGATCATGTCAACATCCCTCAGAAAATCTCCACGAAAACAGAAGACATGGAGATCGCCTATACAACAGATTGGTGGATTTCAGATAGACCACGTTGCAATCTCATATCCACAACAAAGAGAGATCCATGATGTTCAAATCCGCAGGGGCGTAAACATCGACTCAGACTACTACCTAACACGAGTCAAAGTAAAATTCACCCCAAGGAGAATTCATCAGAAGAAGGCACATCTACAGAAATTCGACATGAAAAGGATCAAGGAATCCAACATAACAGAGGAATGCGAAAAGGAACAGGCAGTTACACGGGAAAAATTCCCCAAAAAAATTACACAAAAAGTACAGGAACTGATCCCATTGAAAAAGAACACAAAACACCGGTGGTGGGACTCGGAATGCGAAAGTGCGTTGCCGCGACGCAAACGAGCATTTCAGGAGTACAACAGTAAAAAGTCCCCAGAAAGCCAACAGCTTTTTAACGAGACTAGAAAACAGACCGCCAAAGTTATTAGACAAACTAAGAGGAAGTTCATGAAGGAACAACTAGACTCTATAGAGGAGAATTTCCGCAATTATAACACGAGAGATTTTTATAGGACTTTCGCAAGAGAAATCCGTGGGTACACACCACAAAATATTTGTTTTAGAAAGCGGAATGGAATATTAGCGTTAAACAATCAGGAGAATTGTCACAATCTGGCACACTATTGCTCTGATCTCCTCAATTGCCCCGAACGCGACACAAGATTCCCCAAGGAAAATTGTGTCTACGTCCACTCAGAATCACCACCACCAACACAGGAAGAGATTCACAGGCACATACAAAAGATGGTATCATCGCGGAACTATTGAAAAACCTCGGACCAAACTCACTGCGGGAACTCACGCAAATTATCACGAACATCTGGCAAACAGAAACATTACCAGAATGGAAATGTGCTCTTATACACCCGCTGCACAAGAAAGGAGACAGAACAGATGTGAACAACTACAGAGGAATCTCCTTACTACAAGTCACTTACAAAATCTTCGCAGCATGCCTTCTCCAGAGAACACAGGAATAACCAGAATACAAAATTGGCGAGTACCAGGCAGGCTTTCGCCCTGGTCGCTCGTGCACTGAACAAATCTTTAACTTAAAAACAATACTGAAATACAAAGCTATCAGAAACGTCCCAATCATCTGCACGTTCGTGGACTTCAAGAAAGCATACGACTGCATTGACCGAAAATCTCTGTTCAGCATCCTAGAAGAACAAGGATTCGACCCCAAAACACTACGATTGATCAAGCAGGCACTGACCGACACAATCTCTAAAGTGAAATTTATGGGATAAATTTCCGAACCCTTCCTGATTAAAACCGGAGTACGCCAAGGAGATGGGTTATCCCCATTCCTCTTCAACTTGGTCCTGGACAAAGTCATAAGGGAATGGGAAAAGGAACTAAAAAATCAAGGGCACTGGAAACCAATACGACTCGGACGAACCAAAAACAACATAGAAATATTATGCCTAGCCTTCGCGGACGACCTAGCCATACTCGCAGACAATGAAAAAAGGGCAACCAAGCAGATTAAAGTCCTCAAGGAATGTGTAGAGAAAGTTGGTCTACAAATATCCTTTCAAAAAACTGAATTCTTCTGCTCAAAATTAAATGTCCAAAATTTGAACACCAAATACGGCATAAATAGGGTCACTCACTTCAAATGCCTGGGCGAGATCCTCGAACCCACAGGAGGAGAGAAGATAGCACAGAAGACTCGATTGCAGAAGATGAAGAGGGCATACGGCAAGACACACAATATCTACAATAAGAAATGCCTATCCACACACGCAAAAATAAGACACTACAACACAGTAATCAAACCAAAGGTATTATACGCAAGCGAAACACTTACACTCCATACAAAAGGCATTCTCGGCCCAAAACTGACAGAGGAAGGATACAGACTATATTCTAGAAAGACCACAGAGAGAATGTCCAACGTAGCGGCGGACATAAGAAAAAGAAGGTTGAAATTCTATGGACATATCAGTAGACTCCCACCGACACGACTCACCAACAGAATTCTTACGTACATACAAGGAGTCAAGTCAACAGTACCATGGATCACACAAGTCAGAGCTGATCTGGGCAAGGCACAAATGGGTCCGACAGAGATTGAGGATAGAAGAACGTACAGACACAAAATACACATGTGGAACGTTGCATCAGAGAGCGAAGTTTCGAGGGGATCAGGAACAAAGTGGACGGAGGAGAGAAAGAGAATCCACGGAGAAAGGTTATTTGAGGTGTGGAGGATTAGAAAGAACACTCGAAAATGAGTCGGGATGCTTTGCTTGATCCAACCGGGTCTATATGCATTTAATAATATATATATATATATATATATATATATATATATATATATATATATATATATATATATATATATATATATATATATATATATATATATATGCAGTATATATGCAGTTTTTTTGACTTTGACGTCCAACGAGACAATAGTAGTCAGGAGTTATACACCCTCAACCGTTGTGTTCCACAATCTTATGTGGAACGCATAACAACCTGCGTCTCCGCCATGATGAGCAATCATTTGTTGCTTGACCGGGAGGAAGCTCCACCCATCCCTTACATTGGAGGGCACATGTTTCGTTTGTTGGTGGATAGATATATATATGTCATGTGAAATTTAAAATATTATTTCTAAATTAGAATTTATTCATGATAAAATGGTGAAGGATATATTAAACCCTCACTGTATTTGACAGAAATTTAAATAAAAAACAATGCATAACATAAAGTGTATAAACGATATGTTAGAAAACATATAAGGATTAAAATGAATCGGTTTTTACTGGGACCATTACCAAGTATAGGAAACTGTCATATCTTCTTACACCACTTCTGGCCCTAATCAGTGTCGCCTTCACAAATGTTTATATTTATGACGTGTCGGTTTAATTTGACGTTAAAAACATTTTAACCCATAAATATCAAAACATAGTTACAGTTGAAAAGATGGAATATTTTAAAAGTAGCTTGAAATCCGTTTTGGGTACACCACCAACTGGGACACAAATAACGGGAGCCGAAACGGTAATATACTAGTTTTCCTATTTAATTTATCTTTAATTCCCACTATTAAACAGCTGGTTATAACATAGGCTATTTGTTGATGATTTGATTTGATATAATTTATTTTTAGTCTACAATGCTGAATTAAGATTATAAATTATTATTTTTAGGTTGAAAAATTATTAGCTCGAGTTAGTACTAGCACACTTCTAGAAGACAGAAGAGATGCTTGTAGAGCTATCAAAGCACTATCCAAAAAGTATCGTTTGGAGGTGGGTGCCCAAGGCATGGATATTTTACGTCAAGTCTTGGAACTCGATCGTAATGACTGTGAGATTATAGGGTATTTCTAATTTAAATTTACTTTATTGTATAATAAATTGTTTTATTTTTAGATATTGTTTAGATGCTTTATGTAATATAACATCTAAAAAAACATTTGAAGACGAATGTGAAAATTATCCAAATTTTGGAGAACAATTTTCAGAAATGTTTTTAAAAAATCCAGAAAATGTATCCTTAGTTCTAGGTTTTTTGGAAGAATATGATTTTAGGTTAATTGTATCCTATTACTTTGAATTGATTGGTAAATTACATGAAATACATTTTTTCAGGGTAAGATGGCCAGCTGTTAAACTTCTAACATCACTAACAACATGCATACCGAAGGATATACAAGATATAATTTTAGTTAGCCCAATGGGTGTATCAAAATTAATGGATCTATTAAGTGAAAATAGAGAAGTGATTAGAAATGATGCAGTTTTGTTATTGACCAGTTTAACAAAATCTAATGCCAATATACAAAAAATTGTGGCATTCGAAAATGCCTTTGATAAATTATTGCACATTATCAGTGAAGAGGTAAATTTACTTTTTGAGACATTCATATTTTAATATAGGTATACTTTTTATAGGGGTATACTGATGGCGGTATTGTGGTTGAAGACTGCTTGTTATTAATGTTAAATCTTCTAAAAAATAACACTAGCAATATTAACTTTTTTAAAGAAGGCTCTTATATTCAAAAGTTGGCACCAATGTTTGTTTTACCTGCAAATTTAGAGGAGGTAGAGTAGATGGTTTTAATTATTAATTAAAATAATAAATTGAGATAACTGTTAGGTTGGTTGGAGTCCTCAAAAAATTTCAAATTTTCATTGTGTTTTACAACTGATCAGGACATTAGTTTCACCAAATAATCCAGCCCAAATAATAACAAGTTGTCAGAAAACATTAAGAAATGCTAATTTATTGGAGTCTTTCTGTAACATATTAATGGCTAGTGGTAAGATGTCTGATTTATAATTATACAGGGTGTAATGGAAATAACTTTCATAAATTTTACCAATTATTCACATTATATGAAAGAAAAAAGTTCCTTAAAACAAGGGTTAAAAACCTAAGTGTTTTACTGAAAAAAATTGCAAAGTTGTTAAATCGCCAATCCAAAAGCTAAGATAAGAATTGTTATCGCAAATATGTGTAAAAGTATAGTTAGAAAATAATGAATGCTTATTTTTTAATGAATAAACTATAAACAAACCAATGAACATTGCAAAAACAATTTTCTGGCGATTAAAAGTCAGCCATACAAAATCAATCAGCCACAAAATCGAGGCGGCAACGTAGTAGTTCTAGTAGTATAGCCTAATAGATAATTTCAGTGTGTGCATATTTAAATTCCATTTAAATTCAAAATTGTTTCTGTACTCTAAATATGATGATATGCTTCTTATTTACGGATAAGCAGTAATTAAATTTGAAATGTACCATGACTTTTGCCGAACACGTTGGATTAGAAACCGTGTCGGGCTTGCATGGATTCAAATAATGGACATTTTGAACATTTAATTTAATAAAACAATTAATCGTGTATTTCTTAATGTTACGTGAAACGTTTAAAACGTGTTATGTTGTGGAAAATTAGTGATTTTAGTGAAAACTAGTAATTCAGCTTTGGCCTTAAAGGACATTAATATGTAAGTTTTTTCTTTTTTTGTAAAAACAAATAGAATAAATAGCTATAAAATATATTTTATTTTCAAATAATACCTTTAGAAAACAATGAACAGTAAATTGAATTTTCCCAACAATTTGCGATGTTGCCAGTAAAAAAATAATGAAAACATGATTTTCTCAAAAATGGTTGTATTCTAGACAACATGTTTTAAAGAAACTTTTTTGTTTGTTAAATTATGTAAAGAATCATTGGTTAAATTTTCCAAAGTTATTTCCCTTACATCCACTCTGTATAACAGAAAGTGTAATCAGATATTTTGATAGGTGTACCAGCTGATATTCTTACCGAAATTATTAACACAGTTGGTGAAGTTATAAGAGGAAATTTGACAAATCAAGAATATTTTGCCAATGTATTGGCTCCATCTAATCCTCCAAGGCCAGCATTAGTAGTTTTAATAATGTCAATGGTCAATGAAAAACAACCATTTGCTTTAAGGTATATACATATTATTTATATTATTATTAATTGTTTATCTCATATTTAAATTTTAGATGCGCAGTGTTATATTGTTTTGAATGTTTTTTATATAAAAATGAAATTGGTCAAGAATTGGTGGTTCAAACCCTTCTTCCAAGTTCAACTGGCAATACTGCAGTCACTACTGGTATTAAAAGTTTTTAATAGTTTTTTTAAATATTATATTTACATGTTTTGATTTCAGGTCAATTATTGTGTAGTGGTCTTTTTAGCAACGATTCATTGAGTAATTGGTTCTCTGCCGTTGCTTTATCACATTGTCTTATTGAGAATCCTTCTCAGAAAGAACAGCTTCTGCGGGTGCTTCTTGCAACCAACTTAGGAGCTCAGCCAGTTACCCTATTAAATCAGTGTGGGGTATTTCTACAGCATACCAGTAAATTACAAGCAAAATTAGGTTATTTTTTTTACTTATCTTTTTTGTATTGATTATTTTTCATTGAGAGTAAGCTAACTGGAAAACAAACAGTTATGTGGTACTGTATGTAACTTTTCATTTTAATTTGTTGAATCCTGCTTCTAATTCCATATTACATATTATGTTATTCTTCTATATAATGGAAAAAAATGGCCGACAAAATCAGGTATATTGCAAAACAGTTACTGAATTGAAAACATTTCTGAACTGAAAAAAAACCTGCAATGAAATAGCATTTATACTGAACATTTTAAAAGGGTTTTTTTTTATGAACTTTAGATAATTCAATAATTTTAGTGTGTTATTTAAAATTCATATGAAATATTATTCTTTGAATCATCTCAACTATTAGAAATTCCACTGCTTTGATTGATATTCTAATAGCTTTCTGATAAGAAATGAAATAGTGACAATATTATACAAATTAAAAGGGCATTTAGTGTAATTTCTTCAAATTCGTTCTTCTACTGGTGATTGGCGCTCAGTGAAGCCATTCTTCAGTCAAACGTGTAGTCTCAAAGATTTACTAGATTAGCTGTCAAAAAAACTGATTATTGAAAGATCCCTTACAATTTTATTTTGCATTAAAAAAATAATCTCTGTTTAGGAATATTGATGTTAATATCTATGTGGTTAGCCCATTGTCCATCAGCTGTAAAAATATTCTTGAATATCCCAGGAGCAATGGCATTCTTAACAGCACAAACATCTGCAAGTGAATTTGACAATAATGAA
Source organism: Cosmopolites sordidus (assembly GCA_031761425.1). Classification (NCBI taxonomy): domain Eukaryota; kingdom Metazoa; phylum Arthropoda; class Insecta; order Coleoptera; family Curculionidae; genus Cosmopolites; species Cosmopolites sordidus. The sequence goes on from JARFXV010001012.1 coordinate 187,770, forward strand.
GAATTACTTCAAGGTTGGTAAATTAGAATCTCTGTAATTTATAGTCCTCTTGATGTCATACTTTTAGGGCTATGTGCATTTATCATGGGACTTTGTGTTTTATTCAATGATAATTCTGTGCAGAACTATTCGAAAGAGAATCTCTCCCAGCTTATTGAAAAACGTGTTGGGTTGGAGACATATTGCAAGAAACTAAATGAGGTCTCAAGGAATGAAGTTTATGCTCGTGCAGCTAAACAGCCTCAGATCAAAGCAAAACATTCAAGTGAATTGCTGTTGGGTAAGTTAAAATTTGAAAACTTGCTTGGCTTCAGTCACTATTTATAATCAAGATCCGAAATACGTTCCTTTTTTTCAAAATTAAGTTTTTCAAAGAATGTGTTTTGAAAAGAATGTCTTTCTAATAAAAAACATTTTTTTGCAGAGTTTGAATTCTGCAAGTTGTTCAAAGTCATGGAAGGACTAATAATTCAAGCTTTAGGAGTTCAAAGAGATTTGTCTAATGGAATATCAGAACTTAGTTTGACTGAACATGAGAATGCTCTATTGTTGCAGTATAAAGACTTGATTCGAGACCAGGATAAAAAATTGCAAGACTTACAAAAGAAGTACAATCATTTGCACAAGGAATTTAACGAATTAAAAGTGATTATCCTGAGCGGATAAATATTTTCAAATAATTTGTATCTTTGCCAAATTTGTAGGTACAAATGGAAGATTTACAACAAACTAATACCCAACTGGTTGATCAAAATACATTATTGAAAGCGCAACTTTCCGCTGGAACAACTCAAGTCACGAATATTATCCATGAGATTAAGACTTCAGCAGCGCCACTAGTGGCAGAGGTAATGACATTTTACAGAAGCTGTAACACAAAAACATTTTGTTGTCATATTTTAGCCACAACCTGTATTTATTCATGGAAATAATGATGCTCTATTGGAACGAATTAAGAAACTGGAAAGTGATAATGAACGCCTTGAAAAAGTCGAGGAGGAACTTGCCGAAAAAACATCGGAAGTGGAAAGGTGTAATTTTAAAACATTTAGTTACTGATATTATTTTTTATATGTATTTTTTAGTTATCAACGAGATCAGGACGATCTCCTCCAACTGCTGACGTTTCAGGACACTAAGTTGAATAAATTTAAAGAGAGATTACGACAACTGGGTGCTCTTCCACACAGTGAAGAAAGTTCATCAGATGTTTCGGATAATGAAAAAGATAAAGAGAGTGGTCCCTCATTGCTATGATAAAAAAATGTGATGTGTCTAAGAATTATATAAAATATTAAGCTTTTAATTGTAAGAACCATTCCTTCATCAATGATAGTCATTATGTTTTGTTTTGTATTATATTAATTAAACTGTATTTATTATTTATCGGTTTGGTTTGTTTTATTTGCCTCTTAATGTTATTGTTTTTTCGGGTACACCTTTCAAGAATCATAAAGTAAGCTATGAAAATTATAATTTCTTAGTTTTGATTCATGTTTTTGAGGGTTACATTCTAAACAAGTTTACACAGATGCATACAGAAGACGGATCTCATATTTTTTGTTTTAAGTAAAAACCGAAAAATTGTTTACAAAAAATGCTTTAATTTGTTTAGCAATTTTCTCTACATATTAAAACAAACCTCTTAATATTAAAAAAAAAAAAACATTTTCCACAATGAAATTTTATACTTCTGGAAAAAGTAGTATAAATATTTTGGTTGTGAAACGAACCTAGAGTAGCTTAACTGAAAGAGACTTAGCACTAAACACCAAAACACTTATTTTTAAATTCTAGACGCACTTTTCGTCTACCATCATCCAGAGGTGATTCAATCCACCAAGTATGGCGGTTAATAATTCTTATTTTTTTCAAGAGATGGCGCTGGAAAGAGATGTTGGTTCACAGTCTCACTTCTTATGTAATTTTATTGCTACGAAAGTACACTTCCAAAACGCCATTGATATTTAAACGATTTCGAGTTAGCGTCATATTTTTCTGTGGTCTGTTTCTGAAGGCTTCCGATCTTGGTCTCCACTCGAGGATTCATATTGTCCAGTCATCAATCGCTCTCGTAACATGACCCACATTTTCCCACTTCAACATTGCTATTCTTTTTACGATATCAATTACTTTCGTTCGTTTGCGTATTTCTGTATTTGGCATTCGATCTCTGAGAGAAACTTATCTCTATCGTATCTTTCTAATTGTCTGTTTCTGTTGAAGTCTCTGCACCATATGTAAGGGTGAACTGGAAGAGCACACTGGTTGAAAATTTTTCTCTTTAAAGAAACCGACAATTCTGACTTAATATATATCTCAGATTTCCGAAAGCAGCTCAGGTAAGTCCGATTCTTCTGGAGATTTCACGAGTCTGATTGTCTCTGCTGATACTAATCTCGTGTCCCAAGTACTTAAAAGATGTAGGTTTCTCTTCTCTGATGTTATCGATGTAGACGCCCCCGCTAAGTACCAGGTTGGGCGTTGTGTCACGTTGTTGGCCCGCCAGTATCATTAATCCGGCCCGCGACTAGCGAATTTAGCAAGCGTATGCTCGTTTAGGGCGCGTACTCGGCGACTAGTTTAGAAATTATAGGTAATGACAGGAAAATTAAAACGGTTTTGGCCCTTGAACATTACTGGAGTAATCAGTATAGCCCTAAGGCTGGAGAGTTTGGAGACTCCTGGTTTAGACGATTCAAAACTTAAAAGACGATATGCAAACCCAACAAATGGCAGAGAGATTAAATGTCGCTGAACCATTTGTGATCGTCTGCATGTAATGGAAAAGATTCAGAAGGCAGAAAAATGGGTACCACATTAGCTGAACGTCAGACATGAAAAAGCGAAAAACGGTGTGTGAAATTTTGCTTTCTCGGCATGAAAGAAATATTTTTTTTGCATGGGATTGTGATTGGAGATGAAAAATGGATGGAACCCAAAACGGAGAAAATCATAGGTTGACCCACGAAAAACAGGTGAAACAGTTAATATCGTTCGCTACCGTCAACAAATCATTAATTTGAACCATGCATTGATCTAAAAGAGACCGGGATGGGCTACAAGACACGGAAAAGTGATTTTGCAGCACGACAACGCCACATTACACACAGCGAAAGCTCTTGCCCCATCCGTCGTACTGAGCAGACCTGGCCTCTTTCGACTACCACTTGTTTTCATTGATGCGTCAAGCATTTTCCATGAAACAATTCAACAGTTACGATAACAGAGATAACGAAAAATTACCTGATGACTGAATCCACTTCAAAAGATGTACGATTTTGAGACATGGGAAAAATGTGCAGTTGGCAATGGCGCATACTTTGAATAAACCATTTTTTACCTTTCTCCAAAATTAAACGTGTTATTTTTAAGAAAAAAATAATTATTACCCACCTAGTATATAGGTTCAGGTGAAGTTAAGTAACCTTAGTTAACTTTACGATTCACGATTTTTATACTCTTAGTTTTAGAATTATATTGAATCATCTACAGATGATTAACATGGTTATCGAAATCGAAACGCGAGCCGGGATATTAAAAAATCGATTGAGTGAAAAGTGATTTGGTGTTTGGGGGTAAATCTATTTGAGTCAACTTACATTATGTTCATTACACACCCAAAACTGTATTGTTTTTATTATTAATTTGATTCACGCCAAAAGTACCAATAGAAGAGTTGATAGTGTAAATATGTAAAGTAAGTGTAAGTAAAATATACATTTTCATATATCAGACTATTAAATTGTATGATACGAATCGGGCATCATTAGCAGTGTTTAATCCACATTCCTATATCCCAAAACAACGAAAGAATACAGTGGTGTGTGTTGATGAAGTAGTATTTAGGTATTTCCTTCTGGTGGAGGCCTCTTACAGAACATTACAGAACTCCTGCACGCGGATCACAATTAAAGCACAGTGATCCAGCATACAGTGTTATAGCACTCGATCCTGTTATGCTCCAACAAATTCTTGATAATTATGTATATCTGGGCGTATGGAGCATTAGACTTTAAGTTCAATACCAATATGATTACAGTTATGTCTGTTCGTTGTAAATCACACCGACAGCATGTGCATTCATGCCATATGCAGTCAGATGCATACCTGCCTCTTCACTTGAACCTGTGGTTCTTGGACTTCAGGTACGGTTGTAAACCACCCCTGCCTAACAGAAAAAAACTTGATGGTTCTCGAAAGCACACTGCAACGTCATCTGAAACAGATAATGAGGATTAGACGGTACCATAAAAGAGCAAATACGGAAATTCTTGATGGGCCGAACTGTTTGTCGATTGGGGCTCCCGTGGGAAGGAGGTACTTACACTGGGTGGCATTTGGGCAAGCTGGACGAATGTCATCAGGAAACGCGTATATTATATGATGCAAACCAAGGAGGAACGCGGGAAGTGGGAACAAATAAAAAAAGCGTCAATGCTAGTCATCGATGGAAAATTACTACCTCCAATTGAAACCAATGGAGACAATCTGTGCAGCAGTATCAGGGGCCCAGACCTAGAAACAGATATATTCCACCTCCAGCCAGTTCGAATGTCCATAATCTCTTCTAGAATAGATCTCCTCAGCCACAGAAGCTCACACCCCAGTTAATCTTGGATATTAACCAAAATAAACTCAAATTCGAGTTTCGGTTAATAATATCATTTGGGTAGTTTGTTCATCGAGCTTTTTATATTATTCGAACCATACACATAATAATACTCATCTGTTCAGCCAAAGGTTTCTTCAAATGGTGTTCGAACTTTAAAGTCAATATCTTTTGACCTAGTTTTGTCACATCAGTAATCAGGCCGGGTGAGGTCCGTTGTTTCAATGATTGCAAAGCCATACAGTAAACAGTATTATTGCATACATGTTTCCTGCATTCTCATGTTTTCCACAAAGTGTTGGTATATTGATCCCTCTATAGAAACCGATTCAATAACCAATTGTTCCAAGTTTGAGTTCTTAGAATATCTACATAAATTATTACGAACCATTCCTAATCAATAGAAAGAATATATTAATGATGAGTTGCAATGGAAGCCTTTCATAAATATTTGCACATCGCATTTCTTACAACTGAGGACCCTTTGTTTCAGACTTTTCAGCACATCTAAAAGAATTTAGGTTTATTTCGTAATATTTCATTTTGTGAAGTTGTTCAGTAGTAATTGCTAGTAAATAGAGTTAATAAAAAAAATATATTGCACTACATAAGTACATATCAAAAAGAGCGATTCTAATAAAGATTTTTTAAAGAACTCTCTGAAGTAGGTTTGGTATGGTAAATCTAATAAAGATTTTTTAAAGAACTTTCTGAAGTAGGTGCTGAATATTCATTTTCATATGAAATTAGCTAATGAATGTAAGTTACGATATAGATGTTATGATATTAGATGACTTATAAATTGAATAAATTACTGGTACAAAAATATTTTCCTCAAAATTTATATCAAAAATTATTCTGGAAAAAACATTATTCAAATTGTTTGCCATATTCGCAAGAAGTAGATGATGTAGAAAATACAAATTATGGATAAGATTTGAATTTGCCACTGTAGACCAGGAGGTTTAGTATGTTGGTAAGAAATTATTTCTTTTAGCAAGGCATTGACTAAAAATATTTTAATCGCCCTGATATTTATTTTGAAAGTATAGTATAGCTAACTATATAGATTAAAAAAACTGAAATAGAATGTTCTGTGTGATATTCGTTAGTAGTTTACTACGGGAGCAGCTTATTTCGAAAATATGGAGCTTATTTTAAAAATTTATAAACATTTTAATGTCATTATTTTAATAATTCAGTCTTATAATGAAATATTTAATTAATTGGTCTAACATTTTTTTTTGCTCTCCATTCAGATGAACCGTATTCATAGTTGCCTATATTTAAGAATATTTCTTATAAAGCTTTCGTGTAAATCTAAATGTAGGGCTTTTCAACACGGAAGCATTCTTGATAGCTAATTTAGTAAACATTTGACAGCTGCATTTTTTTGTTTTGACATTGAAGAAATCAAATAATGATTATTTGAATAACGTCGTACAATACGGAATTAGTACGAATATAAGCTTGCTTAATTTTTTCTTATCTTTGTATGAGCTGTATATGTAAGCAAATAAAAGTTCCGTAATATGATAAAAAGGAAATCCACAGAAGAGATTTTTGACATATTACATTCATAAAAAAGTTGTGGTCTGTGTTATGGTCTGGAGGAGTTATCGGTTGGTACTTTTTCCAATGGCTGACAACGTGGTTACGGTTGAAGGATTTTAACAAAAGGGTGATAATTTATCAACTCTTGATATGTGATTAAGCTTTTAGTATTTAGAAAAGCATGTCAACTGGACTATTAAAAAGCAGTACACTGGCTTGGTCTTTCCTCAGTGACTACCCATCGAAGTACTAACACCAACTGCACTACATAGCAAGCCTACTCTGAGTAATAATACTCTATATTATTTTAAAGAAAATTCAGAAATTCAAAAAAATATGTGTTCATATACTGATACTGTGTGATGGCAGATGAACCGAATGATTATGATAATGGTGAGTGAGGTCGCCTAAAGGACACGAAAACTATGCGTCATAGACCTGCAATTATATAATCTGGATGAATGTATGTTAACAGTTCCACAAAATGAACCATCATAGAAGTGGTAGGCTTAAAAATAAACATACACCTTTGTGGTGAATTTTTAAGGTTTCCTTGCATCGGCAAGAGGCGTTTTAGATATAAGGAAATTATAGTAAGGATGATGAAAATATTGATCATACTGTTTTAACGTATCGGTTTGTACTCTTTTTGGGACGTTGACGTTTGATATGCTCTTTTGGTTCGATTATTGAACATAGAACTTCATGGTAAACAAGAGACACTATTTTATGTAAAAAATTGCGACTGGTGATAAAGAGTATTGCACTTTCCAATTAGAAATTATTTCAAATCAGAACGAAAAAAATTCTAATTCTGTATTCCTTCAATCGATTGAAGAATTCTTTGTTTTTAACTATTATAGTTATGTTCTAGTATAGATCATAGATCAAAGAGAGATAATTTAATTAGTATAGTGTGGTATAGATATCGACATTTTGAGAGGGTCACTTCCTATGTTGCCACATTTTATCCCTTCATCTTCCGTTACAAGCATCGATATTCGGAAGATCCGATTCTTCGAACTTTGGCAACGTTGTCACAAACGAACTGAAGAAATCGAACCAGGCTAGACAAGGAGCGAGGAAGAAAAAGCGCAGGACGAAGGGGGCCGCGTACGGCGGCCGAACACAGAACAGTTGAATAACGCTCCCGCTGCCGTGGAAGGCCCGGTCGTGGCTACTGCCGCGCCGTGCTTGGGCCCCACCAGCGCGACTCAGGTGCGGGTCTTAAGGTACGGCCTATCATGTTAGCGTTTATACGGAAATCTGCCTGTTGGGTAGAATTGAAATGACATTTATGATAGGACTTAATTGGCTATTAAATCAGTCATACTGATTTTTTATTATTGTCTTTATATAACACGTGCTTATATTATCTCGGATAGTACGTTTCTGTTTAATGTTAATGTCAAGTAATTCCGTTTTCTCAATTATCAAATACTTTGCCATCTACTGGAAACAATTTAATTTAAGATAACATAACCTATATTCTGATTAAATCTGTTAATATTCAGTGCCCATATTAAATTGTGAAAAAAATTAGGTGAACCTTTAAGAATGGATGAGTAAAGTGTGGTTCCACATTAGACATTTGGTGCTTTGTGAGTTTCGAAAGGGAGCCCTCATTTAACATCGAAACCTTCGTGACATAAAATTGTGCACAATTAACATAAGTTGGTAATGATTAACACGAATTTTTGATAAAAATCATCTATTTGTTCTTTGATCCAATTGGCAAATGCACGACGTTTTGGATGATCCAGTGGCTTTAGTTTCTCTGTTGTTTGAAACTATATGTCTTTAGAGCTAAAGTTTTCCGTAAAATATGCCATGTTGTGAATGCACTGAATTCAAATTGTCGTTAATAGCAACTAATAAAAATATCTGGGTATTAGCAACACTCACGTACCAAATCAATATACTCTTGTGAACAAGCACTATGACTATATATTGCTCTTCTTTTATTTTCCACCGAACCAGTTTCTTGAAATTTTTGAGCAATTCGATTGGCAGTGCCTTCAGATGAACAATTGTACAAACTGTAGATATAACCTGATTTTCTATAAACATTTTTCACTGAACGCCCATTTTCATAAAATAAATCAACAATTTTACGCGTTGTTGTAATATGGACGACTCAATTATATACACAGTTTAGCACTAATAATGAAAATAAACATAACATTTGACTAGTCCTATATAATTTTATGTCTAAAATATAAAATATATATTAAAATAACTCAAACGGAATAGATGCCATGGGAGGAAAAAAGAAGAGAAGCATATGAGTTTTTTATGGAAAATATTGTTGATGAAATGCAAATAACGAAAATTATTTGTTTTAAATAATCAAATGCATTTAAGAGGTGCTTTTAAAGTATTTTTTGTGGCTCATGAAGCATATGATCTAATAAAAATAATAATAAACAAATCTCCATAACAGATCGAGGGAAAATTTTGGTTATATTTTTGATGACAAATTCAGCTTTAAATAATTCAACATAAAAAAAATGAAAGTTCCTAAGTTTAAATAAATCACTAGTTACTTGGGTAAAGTGAAGTAATGTGGGTGCCACATAATTTTTCAGTTGAAAACCACATTCAGCGTGTAATTATCTGTAGTGAATTTTTGTTCGGATGGATTCGATATAAAAACAAATATTTATCCTAAAACTGTGTTACTGTCAGTACGATGGGATTTTACAGGAATTATTCTCTATAAGGTTCTACATCCTAACGAAACCATTGTGCAGAATATTATTATGTTCAACTTAAATATGACTTTTGATTCAAATACGTCCAAAACAGATTAATCGAAAGAACAGTATTCTGCAGTATGACAGCGCAAGACCTCATAGTGTCAGAACATTTCAAGAAAAAAATCAAACATTGGGCTAGAAAGTACTTTCCTACCGTATTCTCCTGATGTTGAAGTATCAGATTACCATCTTTTAAGATGTATGGGAAAAAAATCTACTGCGACAGCTATCAAGATGGTACTTGAAGATATTTTGTTTTAAAATTATCCTCATTTTACAAAAATAAAAAGAGGAACCAGTGTAAAGGGAATAGAAAGTTTGCCAGAGAGCTGGGCGAAGATTGTGGGCGAATGATGGTGGGAGATTATATTGTAAATTAAAACTGAATAAAAATTAACATTTGAATAAAATAAAATTTTGAATTTGAACTTGAATAAAATAAAAATTTGAAATTTATTGGTACATCTAAAAAGTATATTTCTAAAAAGTATCAAAGTAGGACTCTAATTATAAGTATATTTTGGTAAGTAAATTATTCTAAAATTTTCAGATTACTATATTCTCCAGTATCGTTGTTTCCGAAATCATTTATATGATGATATATTTTCAGCATAATGCTAGCTTTTTCAACCTAGCCCTTTTCGTATTGCGTGCTTGTATCTTCTTTAGCCAGTTGGATTCTCTGTAATGGCTAATGCCGTCTTTTTTGTGGCCTTCATTTGGTCTGCTTTGTTTACGTTTTATATCAAATTCTGTCTGTTTATTGAATCTCATTTCCGCGAGACTGAATTATTTCCACATCTAGTATATCGTATATTTTAATTTGTTCGCTGATTTACGGAGGTGTGTTTGAAGGTCATCTTTGCTGTAGTTCTTAGGATGCCATTTCACATTTGCAAGTGCCTTTTCACTATAATTCAAATGCTATAGGTTTCGACATATTTGGGACATTTTGACATTCAATTTGATTTTGATATTCAATCGGTTGGTCAGTGGTCCGAATTGAATACGAATGATTTGTAATATAATTAGATCTCTTGTATATATCTTATGTACATTGTACTCTATGTATATATTTTAAATGCAATTTAGTGGTCTTTTCAATGGTTTATTTAAATTTCTTGTAGGACAATCAGTGACATTTATTAGCGGTTTTATAAAAAGTCGTATGAAATCTCGAGACATCACATTTGATCACACAAATATGTGTGCTACATTGGAACTTGTACACCCTTTAGAATCAGTTAATGGGAAAGGTTCAAAAATTAGGAAAGTGGGTTCACTATCAATAAAGTATGGATAAAAGGTAACAGCGCATCATTATTTGCAATTCTTTATTGGTATGTGAAAACTAGAACTATTTTTTGAACAGTTTGTTACAGGGGATAAGTGGATATCATATATGAAGAACCAAACTCAGAAATCAGTACAGAAATTTCATTTATACATAAATAGCTCTATAAGTCTTTAAGGCCTTTGGTTTGGTTTACAATCTGCCGCCAAACCGCTCTATTCCTGGTCCTTCTTTTCCACTGTGTCATACCCATTCTTGTCAAATCCTCCCCCTGCAGTTACTTTTTCCTCAGTCTTCCCCTGTTCATTCTTCCCTCGCCTCTCCCCCTGCTCACAACCAGTTTTGTCAATCTGCTGTAAATTGGGTAATTGGGTAATTATTCCCAACCAGTTTATTCGCCGTGCTCTGATGATCTGCGTTATTGTGGGCTCTCTTAATACCGTTACTATTTATTTATTGGCCCTTCCCTTTTAGTGGTTCTCGTCCTTGATACCCCCATATATTCTTCTTGGTACTCTACGCTCCCACACCTTCAACATTCTTTCCCTGCTTTTGTTCTACGGCATACATTACATATGGTCTCATTATTGTTTTATAAACTCTTACTTTGGCTTTTCTTGATATATTCTTATTTCTAAGGAGCTTCTGCATTATCGCTGCACATTTATTTCCTTTTGCTATTCTGGCCTTAACCTCCGCTTCAATTCCATGTTTGTCTGTGATGGTTGAGCCAAGGTAACAAAAACGATCAACTCTTTCGAAGTGTAGTGTTTCTTCTCCTACTTTAATTTTCAGCCCTTCCTTGTATGTTTCGTCTTTTTTAATCCTTATTTTCATGTATTTTGTTTTGTTTTTATTTACTCGGACCCCGAACCTTCCTGCTTCTCCCATTGATCTTTGGGTTACATTTCTCATTTCTATGAATTCTCGTGTTACAATTATTTCATCGTCGGCGAAGGTTAGACATAGGTGTTTTTTTTTGTCATGTATTAGTCCTGTTCGATGTATCTGATCTCCCCTCAGTACAGCTTCGAACACCAAATTAAACAAGCAGACAAACAACGGGTCTCCTTATCTGAGGCCCGATCTTACATTGAAGAGTTTTGAATATTGGCCATTTACTTTAACCAAGCCTCTGTTAAAACCAAGCCCTTGTTAAAACCCTCAGTTTTTATTAACCCCTAGTTTGCATTGCTTTTAGTAATTGGTTTCTATCAATGGAGTCGTAGACCTGTTGAAAATCTATACAAAGCATGTGCATATTTAATCCTTGTCTGCAGTGCCTCTTTTGAAGTTGCTTTAGTAACATTATCTACTATTGATCTACTATTGATCTGTAACTCCTGAAACCACATTGGTTTTTTTCCCAGTATATTCTCCAAGGTATCCCTTATTCTGTTCTTGATTGCTGTTGTTAGTATTTTATACACCACTTCCAGCAACGCTATACCCCTATAGTTGTCCTATAAAGTTCTGTCTCCCTTGTAAATTGGACATAGTACCGCTCGTTACCATTTCCTTGGAATTTTTTCCTTCCTCCAGCACTGGCTTATTATCTCCATAATTTTTTTTAGTAGTTTTGGGTTATAAATTTCATTTATAACTGAGAAAAATGATTTAGTCTTTAGTAGAATTTAATGAATATGGTTTAATTTTAATCGGTTGATCGTACCATTTTCTACAATGATTAAAAAGTAAGTGATGAATATAAAACAAACTAGTCACCTATTCATCCACATTTATTTTGTCTGCTTCCAAGGAACTAGGAATAGGAAAGTCTCTTGAATTGCTACTATGGACTCAAAACGGCGCTCACGAGAGTCACATGGTCTGTGAGTCTGTTCATATTTTTAGCAAAAAAATGAAATGTATTGCACTGTGCAATATCGTCATTAAAAAATCCATGAACTGTTTTGCCACAAATCAGGACGTTTTATTCAAATGAATTCATGCAAGTGATGCATAATGATTAAGGAATGTTCTTTATTAACTGTTTGACTAGTTGAAAGAATCTTTGTGGCACGGTACAGGGTGGCACAATACCACGGCAATTGAAGAAAATAGCTTACGTGCCTTTGATTGTTGACTGGTTTTGATACGGTTTTTTCAGTTTTGGTTAATTTTTAGCACGATACTCGCTTGATCCTTGGGTTGATTCTGGATCATAAGCATATATCCATGTCTAATCATCAGTAATTATGCATTCTATAATGTAATCATTCAAAGAAAACATCTCTTCAGCAACTTCAATACGACGATGTTTTTCAAAATAATTCAGTGTTTTCAGAACAAGACGAGAAGACATACTCAACATTTTTCCAAAAATTGATTGAAGCGATCCAAACAATATTCCAGTAATATCTACAATGTCTCTAATACACAGTCTGCGATTATTTAGAGTAAGAATCTTAGTTTTGGTAATGTTTTCTCTGTCGGTTGACGTGGTTCTTCCTGAGCGGGGTTCATCCTTAATCAGCTAGTTCAGGAAGTTTTCCTTCACAAATCTTACTTTTTTGATATCGTATTTTCAAGCTAATATGTTTTTTTCGTTCTGAAAAATTTAGGAGAAGGTTATAACTGGAGATATATATGATTATTGAGATGATTTTAATCAAATAATAAAAAAAAAAAAGAATAGAACGGAATGGATTTTTTTAGAGATAATTATGGAAGAAGTAGTTAAATCAACAAAGCCAAGGACGTTTTATTGTAACATTGACATTTTATTGTATTGTGACATTTTTGTAACATTTTATTGCAACATTGTGGCTTGCAAACATAAAAAATGTATATTGCATTAGTTGACATGCAAGAGATAATTAAATTTATGATTTCATTTTTCATTCATCGTTAATTTCTTTAAGTGGTTAGTCATAGTTCATTCTTATTACCACTCGCAAACATAATTTAGGTGATTTTATTTTTATGTTGTTATTTTCATATTGTTATATGTTTAAAAAGCGATAAGCCTCATGCCTGGATGGAGTCACCATAGAAGAAATTAAAGCAATGCGTAAAGTAGAGATAGACGTGATTTAGAATATCTGCCAGAAAGTGTGGGACACCGGATTGTGGTCAGAAGATTAGTCGATCTCAGCATTTATACGTCTACACAAAAAAGGGTCACTACAATGGGTCTAGAGAGAAATGCAAAAATTACCGCCTTATCGCTCTCATTCCACGTGCCAGCAAAATCCTCCTTCACATTATCAACGAACGCTTAAAATCCTACCTATCATGGGGCAGATTCCCCCTAGAGCAGGTTAGATTCGTTCCACTTACAAGTACACGTGGATTCAACATTTGACAAATAATCAAAAAATTCTGAAAAGTCAAATGGCAAATTCTGCAGAAAATGAGAGTATGAGATCACCTAATCAGGTGACTTAATTTAATTTTACACTAAGTTGATGATGTCAGTTGCACAAAAAGCATATCAGCATTAAACATATTCTTCTCCTTCTTCTTTTTCTTTACAGAAGAGGTGACCTATGGAAACTCATTTCGTTAGTGACCTTTACAGACTACTTCTCACCAGCGTTCTCTATTTTAGGCTTCCTTCCCAAAAGTTGATGTATAATCCCAAATTATACTATATCAACGAATACTAAGATTCTTTGCCCACATTGACCGCAGGGATGGCAGTAAACTAGAAAGACTGGTGTTGCAGGGACGAATGGAGGATTCTAGATCACGTGCCAGAGCCCCAATAAAATGGACAGACCAAGTTAAAATCCTAACTGGTTCATCTCTTCAATATGCAACCAAGGTAGCCAAAAGTAGAGAACGTTGGTGAGAAGTTGTCTGTAAAGGCCACGAACGAAATGAGTTTCCATAGGTCACGACTCTTCTGTAAAGAAGAATATAAAAAAGAAAAAGAAGAATACAAAGAAGAAAAAGAAGAATACAAAGAAGAAAAAGAAGAATATTTTTTATGTTGATATGTTTTTCGTGCAACTAACATCATCAACTTAGTGTAAAATTATTTCAAATAATAGAGATAAGGGGGGACCTCAAAAACTCAGGATCGAGGGGGACTTTCATTCATCCATTCATGAGATATGAGTGGGTGAAGTGACAACGACCAACCATCATTCTATTTAGTTTAGTCAGTTTGGTTTTAGGGAGCGAAGAAGTTATGGAGGAGAAATCATTTTTAATTTGTACAGCTTATTATCATTCTCAAGTAGATTCCACTGAAGCAATATTAGGCTACGTATATTAATATATATACATACATATATATATATATATATATATATATATATACATACATATATATATATATATATATATATATATATATATATATATATATATATATATATATATATATATATATTTTTTTTTTTTTTTTTTTTTTTTGACTCCTTTGGACTGCGTCCAATGAGACAGCAGTAATCAGGGGTCAATCATACCCCCGACCGTTGGATTCCACAATCTCATGTGGAACGCACAACAACCGGCGTCTCCGCCATAATGAGCAATGGTTAGTTGCTTGACCGAGAGGAAGCCCCACCCATCCCTTACATTGGAGGGCACATGTTTCATATATTGGTGGTTAGGCGCATCAGGGTACCGACATATGCTCTCGCCAAGAATAGGGAAACCCTCTCCACAATCAAACAACCCATATTTTTGCCGACTTCTCGTCGGATGGCTTCTAAATGGAATTTTTTGACTTCTTCGGACTGCGTCCAATGAGGCAGCAGTAATCAGGGGTTATACATCCCCGACCACCCCCACATGTGCTCTTCAATGTAAGGGATGGGTGGGGCTTCCTCCCGGTCAAGCAACTAACCATTGCTCATTATGGCGGAGACGCAGGTTATTATGCGTTCCACATGAGATTGTGGAATCCAATGGTCGGCTACTGCTGAATTCGCCTACCTGGTTGGCTATGATTCTATTGATTAGAAATGGATATACTGTTTCAAAGTTCCAAAATCAAAGTCCCCTGAAGAGGAAGCCAAGGATTCATCTGAATCTATCTTTTCGATTCTGTAAAGGGGGGTATTTTTTGGTTTAGAAAAATCAGGTTCATAGGTGTCCCACAACTAGTTAAGTAAAAACATTGACATGGCTGCTGCGTGTCATCTCAAGGGAATCGATCGTGACATTTTATAATTTCTGAATGTCATTCAGCCTTGACCATGGAACGCTAGATAACTTAACTTGAAGGGGGACTCGGGGAACCCGGGGTCGTTAGACCTGTACTTAGTATATACCAAGACCCTGGGGGAGTTATTGAAATGGTCTGTGTCTAAGATATTGAGAGATTATTAAGTCGTTATGTGATTTTGTTCATGAGAAGGGAATGTGGAAGTTGAATGATTGAATGAAAACAAAAACATGCGGTACAAAAATATACAGCTCAACAAAAAATGCATGCACGCAAGTGCCTGTACAGCAGCGGAAAATATTTGAACAAACTGATTCTTTTTCAATTTTATTTATTTAATTTTTACTCTATTAAATGAAACTGCGCCATAATTGAATTAGAACATAAAGATTTTAAATAGTAGTTGATAAGTACGGGGAAAAGGTATTTGAATTAAATTATTATGTTATTGTATTTTATTATTATTATTATATTTTATTATTATTATTGTATTTTATTATTATTATTGTATTTTTCATAGCAAAAAAGTATTTGAACAATTGATTTTGCTAATTTAATCTGTTTGGAGCTAATAAATACCTTCAATATATAAACAAATTTAATCGATCTTAATTAGCTATAAAGTGAGTGTTGAATGTTAATGTTATAATAGTAATGGTTACAAAATGTGGAGAGCTGCTCGTGGAGGTACGTCCAGAAATTGTGAATTTGTCTCCACAATCATTGGATATTAATTTTATTGAAAATTTAGTGGATTAAAAAGTGAGTTATACCAAGTGTACAAATATTAATTCTTTAGAAATTGTATTACTCTGAAAATGGATAAATATAAGATATATTCCATAAAATAAAAAATAGTAGAATAAATGCCGAGTCAGTTGCTGGGTGTCATAGATAATATGACATAATATGACAATATAAGATACTGAATGTTGTTTTTTTGCTCAATTTTAGAAACTTTTTTTGGTTCTTTCGTTGAAAAGTGTTATTAAAGAGCATTTTAAAAAACAGTTCAATAATAAAAAAATTGATATATATATATATATATATATATATATATATATATATATATATATATATATATATATATATATATATATATATATATATATATATATATATATATATATATAAACAGGAATTACACAACAGCTAATCACTGAACACAAAAGGAGCAGAATGGAGGAAAGTCGAATTATACGTCGAATTATACAGCATACAATTCAATACATTAATAGCAACAAAATAACTAATAACCTTTATGAAATTGAATTGAAAAAGGCCCATTGTTGTATATTCAGTACTCAAAAATAAAACCGACTCTAAAAAAATGGTTGCAGAAGAACTTGAACATATTACAATGGCATGAGGAAAACCTACATCTATCGAAACCGGGTTCTATCTACATAATAAACTATGCGTGCAATGTTATACGCATTCAAATACAGTTGTAATATTTAGTCCAGCTAGTAAACAACTTCAGCATGCAATTTGAAAAAAGAAACGAATGTAAATTTTATGAAATAAAAATGCTTCATACTAATTAAATTATTTGTCAATTTTTTGATTAAAAAAAACTAATGCTGTGGCTTTTACTCCGACTAACAAATGTAGCCCATTCACGCAGTGTATCGAGAAAAAATATATTGTTCTTTGTGTATTCTAACCATTTAGCTACTGCGGCTTTTAAAAATTTTGAAAATTAAAGAATTGTTACAGCTGAGTGTTTTCTTAAATGTGTTTGTCGAAAGTTATCATAATCTTTCATCATGTAAATTACAATACCAATCAAGCAATTCACGTTTTAGGAAAAAACATTGAACGCACATCTTATTCACCGTATAGTCTTGATTTATGCCTATATGTTTTTATTCCTTTATTCCTTAATATTAAAAGTAAATAGCGATTTGTGAATTGGGACTCGTGATTTTTTTAATCCAAATTAGATGATTTAAGCATTGAAGGGTTCTGAGATAGTCACTTCTAAGTGAAATAACTCCTTCGAAAATGTCTTTACCGAATGCAGAAATGTACAATATTGATACAGAAGTATATAATATGGATATTGTGCAAAATGAGAAAACTGTGAAAAACAGTCGTTACTATCTATCAATTTGTGTTTCATAACTAAAAAGACAGAAAATATAAATCAGTTGATTTTATGGGTTGTAATTATCAATTGGGACGTTGTTAAATTCCGGGAACGGTCCTTGTTCTTAGTCATAAAAGTTCCGGCACATTATTTTGAATTCGATCAAATTATTGTGACCCTTTTAATGAAAGATCTATACCAATGAATAAAAAAGGCAACAGTCTGATAATATCTGGTCTGGGCTATTTATTGGATGTACAAGATTGAAACAAATAAAGACTTGCATAGAGTTTTTGAAGCGTTCCCTTCATTATTCTGCCAGTATATTTTTGAGTTTGTTTTCGTTGAAAAATATGCTTCCCAGTAACAAAAAATATTTTGTTGCATCTTATACTTATGACCAAGTTACGCACAATAAAGTTTCATAGAGACAACTTGAAAGAGGCAAGCTCCAGTTGTCAGATCGGCTATAGCGTCTTCTCCATATACGGCGCAAATGTATCGAAGTGCTTATGTATCTTTTTGCAAGCAAGCAAGCAATATAGCAAGTATCAAAAATGAAGTTTTTTAGCCGCCTAGAATTTTTATTTCAAAAGCATGAAAGTTAATTAAAATTGAGTTTTTCAGAAAAATTATGCCAATAGTTATAAAGTAAGAAAGGGGCTTTCGAATGCATCTACACACTTGCTCAAATAAAAATGGAGGAAAAATAAACAAATTTTAAAAACGGCGGGAACCAATTACAATGGTGGCTAATAAAATAAGAGTGGGAGAAAAAACTTTTAAAAACTTTAGAAAGTTTTCTTTTCTAATTTAATTATCATAATAAATAATATAATATGATAATATTAACTAGCCTTTAAACATTTTGTTTACAATATAATCAGCGCATTTTATTTCTGCTTATCTTTTTAAATAATTTGTTTCCTCCTAATGTTCGTACTAACTTTATTCACGTTATCGCGTACTAATTCTGATAAAATAAGTATACATTTTGTTGATAAAGCAAAAGTTAGTCCGTTTTCCATATAATTAAAGTAAATATGGCTAGGCATTGTACTTAGTTAAAGTTTGTAGTACATTGTTAAAGTTTTGAAAGAAAGAAAGAAAAACGAGTAAAAAAACGGATAACCGTTTTGTACGCGAGGCTTTAAAGGATCCTTTTGCTATCTCTGTCATTATAAAAGAAATCTTGACCTAAGTGTAAGCATCAGAACCAAAAGACGTCGTTTCCAACAGAAGCTCTATATGGTAGAGTAGCCAGAGATGTTCCTGGCTAAGTAAACAGAACATAAAGCAGTATAAAATTTGCAAAAAAAAATGCAGTGAAGACTTAATTATGCTACCTGACGCTGAAGGTATAGATATGCATTTACAGTGGGTCTACCAAAATACGCAAATACGGCTCATGTAGTGAAGCTGTGGTTTAAGAGGAACCATCCAGAACCTTTGGAAAGAGCTAAAACGACGTCTTGTAAAAAAATAGTAAACAATAAGACATTGTAGCAAGAAATTCAGACAGCTAGGTTTTCAATACGCATAACAACATCTAATCGACGCCATGCAGAAGAAGAATTAAATCTTCATTAATCAAGGATAAATGCTACAAAGTATTAAGCTTACTTACTTATATATTATACGTCAAAATTTTACTGGGCGACTTTAACGCACAAATAGGTAGAGAAAAAATCCATCAGAAAACAGTAGGCAAATTCCCCGGTCACACATTTACCAATAAGAACGGCGCAAGATTAATCGAACTATGCCAACAGAATAAGCTTAAGATCCTGTCAACATCCCTAAGAAAATCTCCACGAAAACAGAAGACATGGAGATCGCCTATTCAACAGATTGAAGAATTCCAGATAGATCACGTTGCGGCCTCATACCCACAACAAATAGAGATCCAAGATGTCCAAGTCCGCAGGGGCGCGAACAGTCAGACCACTACCTAATACGAATCAAAGTCAAGTTCACCCCAAGGAGAATTCATCACAAGAAAGCACATCTACAGAAATTCGGCACAAAAAAGATCAAGGAATCCAACATAACAGAGGAATGGGAAAAGGAACAGGCGGATACATGGAAAAAATTCCACAAAAAAATGACACATAAAGCACCGGAACTGATCCCATTGAAAAAGAACACTAAACATCCTTGGTGGGACTCGGAATGCGAAAGTGCATTGCAGCGACGCAAACGAGCATTTCAAGAGAACAACACTAAAAAATCTCCAGAAAGTCAACAGCTTTTTGACGTGACTAAAAAACAGACGGCAATGATTATCAGGTAAACTAAGAGGAAGTACATGAAGGAACAACTAGACTCTATAGAGGAGAATTTCCGCAATTATAACACGAGAGACTCTTATAGGATTTTTGCAAGAGAAATCCGTGGATACACACCACAAAATCTTTGCTTCAGAAAGCGGAATGGGAGATTAGCGCTAACTAATCAGGAGAATTGCCAGGAGCTGGCATACTATTTCTCTGATCTCCTCAATTACCCCGAACGCGACACAAGATTCCCCAAAGAAAATTGTATCTATACCCACTCAGAATCATCACCACCAACACAGGAAGAAATCCACAGGCACATACGCATGTGGAAGAAATCCACAGGTCATCCAATGAAGGTCACTGCAGGAACTTACCCAAATAATAACGAACATTTGTCAAACAGAAAAATTACCAGATGAATGGAAATATGCTCTTATCCACCCGCTGCACAAGAAGGGAGACAGAACAGATGTGAATAACTACAGAGAAATCTCCTTACTACAAGTCACTTACCAAATCCTTTCAGCATGCCTTCTCCAGAGAACACAAGAACAATTAGAACAAAAAATTGGCGAGTACCAGGCAGGCTTTCGCTCTGGTCGCTCATGCACTGAACAAATATTTAACCTAAAAACTATACTGAAATACAAAGCTATCAGAAACGTCCCAATCACGTTCGTGGACTTTAAGAAAGCATACTACTGGATCTACCGAAAATCTTTGTTCAACATCCTAGAAGAACAAGAACTCGACCCCAAAACACTACGATTGATCAAGCAGACACTGACTGACACAACCTCTAAAGTAAAATTTATGGGAGAAATTTCCGAACCCTTCCTGATTAAAACTGGAGTACGCGAAGGAGATGGGTTATCTCCACTCCTCTTCAACCTGGTACTGGACAAAGTCATAAGGGAATGGGAAAAAGAACTGAAAAATCAAGGACACTGGAAACCAATACGACTCGGACGATCCAAAAACAACAAAAAAATATCATGCCTGGCCTTCGCCAGACAACCTAGCTATACTCGCAGACAATGAAAAAGGGCAACCAAACAGATCGAAGTACTCAAGGAAAGTGCAGAGAAAGTCAGCCTCACTTAACACTCTGTTCCACTTCCTGAACAGTATTACCCTCCATTGAAATTCTTTGCTCAAGATATATGTAGTGGTCTACAACCTCTAAATCGCTCCCTAAAATAGAAATTTTTCTGTACACAGCAAATTTGTACTCAGGCGGTATCCCCCTCCATTGAAATCCTCTGCCCAAGATATACAAAGTAGTCCACAATCTCCAAATCCCTCCCTAAAACTGAAATTCTTCTGTCCTCAGCGAATTTATTAAACATAACATGACTCTTTTTCAGGTTTATTTTACAAGCCAAATAGTTCTCCCGCCCTTTGCAGTTATTGTATGTATTTTTGCAGCTCATCTGGGTCTTGTGAGAGGAGAACGATAGCATCTGTGAATCTAAGATGGCTTGCCAATCCAGATTACGGAATACCTCTTCATGGCACGCTGAGAAAAGAACAGGTGATATTGAGTTACCCTACCGTACATCCTGTTCTACGTTGATTTTAACTTAAAAATCATCCATGTAGCCGTACTGTAGCCGTAGCTTCTTCATACATAGATCCCAGTATGTTCACATAGGCTTGGTCTATCTCCTGGTTAAGCAACGCATCCTTTATGGCTTGCTTTGATATTGAGTCAAATGCCTTTTCATAGTCTATAAAAGCTAAGCATTAAATCCACTTCTGAATCCTGCCTACTTTCTTGGTTATGCGTCATTCAGTGCTTTTAATATTCTTTTAGATATTATCTTGGTGAAAACTTTGTACATTACTGATAGGAGGCTTATTGACCGATAGTTTTTTAAATCTTCCCGTACTCCTTTCTTGTGAAGAAGAATCTTATATATCTTATTAATTCAGGATTTTTCCCTAGGTTGGGAATTTTTTGATCTCTGAGGCATTTTGAGTATTTTGCCAGTATTTTATGTAAAGTTCGACCAGCAGCTTTTGTTAAAGGGGCAATGTAACGGTTTGTTTGTGTTGTGATGTGATGATGTGAATGTTTTTCAACCGTTACATTACCCTTTTCGGGAGCCTCTCCATTCTTCATCGTTTCTATAGTGTGGTTCACATAATCATAAAATACCTTAATTTTCTCATCACCATGGCTTATTGTTAGTGCATAAATTTGGACAATTTGGAACTTTTTATTCAGTTGAATGACGCATTGAGCTAGGCGGTCAGATATACTTTCAAATTTTACGACACTGTCCATCAACTTTCACTTAGTGAGGCATCCAATTCCACCACATCGTCCATTCTCCGTACCCCGAGTGTAGAGTACTCGTTGAGTGTAGGGCTGTTGAGTGACTCGTTGTTTCCAGTTTGATTAGCACTTCGCCATTCTTTCGTGTTTCACATAACCCTATGATATCACAATGTATGCTGTCAAGCTCGATCTATAGTTCTTGCAGTCGTTCATCCGTTTTCTTTGTCCGAACATTAAGAGTTTCAATGTCCAAAGTCCAATGGCAGCCTGATCTAACAGGGTGATTCTTAGTACCCTCAGCCAGGGGGCAGATCTTCCCGCTGTCGTGGGTAGTTGCCCCTTGGCTTCTGGGGAATGAGGGCCGTATTGTAAATTGTATTGGGAAGCTGAACCTTAATTTGCACGTTGGTCTAGTGCAGGTTAACAGATTTTGGTTCATGTTAGTCTGAGTCTGCTTAGTTTGCTTTGACTTGCCCGCCAGGTTACCTTTCCAGGAGCATACGCTTCAGACTGAATAACTCAAAGCTTCATTGATTTATGGAAGCCCCTTTTCCACGCTGGTCTGATCCACAACATCCACAATATATATATATATATATATATATATATATATATATATATATATATATATATATATATATATATATATATATATAATATTATTATTTACGTATAGGCCCTGGCGGACCACGCGAAGTACAGTTAGAAGCGTTTGTTATTGTTAGCTTTCCTTTGCGCCCATACTAATTTCACTCTTTCACTATGAGCTTTTTTCATTTCGTCAGACCAAGTTGTTCCGGTCTTCCTACATTTTTCTCTGCGGCCAACCTCCCAAACGTTAACCTTGTTTCTGAAACATTTTCTATCCTGAATTTTACTATGTGTAATATTTGCTGGTCTTAGGTCCTCTTTAACTGCTACTGCCAGCAATTCATTTAATTGTTTATATTTTAGCTCTACTCCTATTTTCATAAAATTCAACTATTTGTCTAGTTAGCCTACTCTGTGTTCATAAAACTTAAGTCTTCTTTTTCTCATTTCGCTATATATATCTGTGTATTGTTTGATTTCTTGGTTTTCTCGAAGTAGGTATGTTGTGCTATTTATTTGTTTGGGGCCTAAGATTTTTCTTATAATTTTTCTTTCTTTTCAATCTCCTAGATGTCTTTCTTTCTATTCAAAATGAGTGTTTCTGCGACATATAGATATTCTGGCTTAATAACTGTATTGTAATGTCTCAGTTTTATGTTTTTAGATATACATTTTTTGTTGTAAATATTTTGTGTAAGTCTCAATACAGTTTCCATTTTTTGACATCGACCCTTATTAAACGCTTTTTCTAAGTCGTTTTCCATTATTATTTCATCCAAATATTTAAATTGAGAGATTCGTCTAATGTTACCATATTTTGTTTTTAGAAATGTTGTTCTTAGTCTGTTGCAGGTTATGTATTTTGTCTTTTCAAAGGAAATTTGGAATCCTACCTATTCTGCTATTTCTTTTAGGATTTCAATCTGTTTTTGTGCCGTTA
This sequence comes from Cosmopolites sordidus, assembly GCA_031761425.1. Classification (NCBI taxonomy): domain Eukaryota; kingdom Metazoa; phylum Arthropoda; class Insecta; order Coleoptera; family Curculionidae; genus Cosmopolites; species Cosmopolites sordidus. Next base: position 211,297 of record JARFXV010001012.1, read on the forward strand.
ATATATCTTGAGCTAAAATTGCTAGATCATCAGCAAACGCCAGACAAACAATTTTGATGTTGGTTCTCCCCAGTTTAATTGGCTAGTCAATATTCAGGGCCGATTTTTTTAAACGCCACTCCTGTCTTAGTTTTTCTAGACCACACTTAAATAAGAGTGGCGAGATTCCATCCCTTTGTCTCACTCCAGTTTTAAATTCGAAGGGCTCTGAAATGTCACCCATGAATTTAATTTTTGACTTTGTGTTAGTTAGTGTTGCTTTAATAATTGCCAGCGTTTTCAGATCTAGTCCTTGTTCTTTCAAGATTCGGAATAAAGATTCGCGGTCAATAGAATCATATGCTTTTTTGAAATCCACAAATGTACAGACGATTTTTATTGTGTAGTTTTTGATGTCTTAGGATAAACTTTAGATTCAGGATCTGTTCCGGGCAGGATCTGTCCGGTCGAAAACCTGCTTGATATTCACCAATTTTAGGTTTTAACTGTCCCTGTGTTGTTTATATCCGTTCTATCTCCTTTCTTATGTAGTGGATGGATTAGAACATCTTTCCAATCTTCCGGAATGCGTTCGGTTCACCAAACTTCTTGTATAATTTTGGTTATTTCCTTGATTGTACCTGGACCAGCGGATTTTAAAAGTTCAGCAGTGATTCCATCTTCACCAGAAGCATTGTTATTTTTAAGTCGTTTGATTTGCCTAATGAATTCATCGGTGAATTCATCTTCATTCGGTGGTAATGAATCTGGGTTTGTAAGTTCAGGGTTTAGTGTTGGCAATCTGTTTAAGGGCTCAGGACACTTTAGTAGTTGTTCAAAATATTTGGCAAGTTCTTTACAATTGACTTGGTTATTTAGAGCTAATTGCCCGTTTTTCTTTCGGAAGCAAAAACTTTGGGGTTGATAGCCCTCTTAATTTAGTTTTAAATGTTTTGTACAAATTTCGGGTATTATTTTTTTGGAAAATGTGTTTCTATTTCATTAAGTTGACTGTTTTCATATTTTCTTTTAGTTTATCTAATTAGCTTCGATGTTTCTTTTCTTACTTCCAAAAAGAAAAGGACCAACTTTAAGGCTGTCTTAATAATTTCGTGTTTCAGTTCTTGTCAGTTCTCTGTTAGGGTTGCTTTTATTTTTGTAGGGTCGAACTTTGGGATTAGTAGTCTCTTTTGAATAAGATTTCGAGCTTTTAAGCTAAGTTTGATTCTAATCAAGTAGTGGTCCCTATCTATGCTAGCTCCTTTCCTAACTTGAACATTCAAAATCTCTTTATTGGGGTACGAAATGGCAACATGGTCAATTTGAAATTCACCCACGTACGTGTTTGGGCATCTCCAGGTCTTTTGTTTTGTTATTTTCTTCTTAAAATGGGTTGACATTATTTTTAGATTAAACAGCGAACATAGTGCAACTAATCTTCTGGCATTATGGTTGGCCCATTTATGAGCGGGAAAACTGCCGACTGTTTTTTTGTACTTCCTTTCTTTACTCGTTGAAATCACCCAATAGGATTTTTATATGGTTAGAAGGAATTTAAGAAATAGTCTTTTCCAGAGTTTCCCAGGACTTAATTACTTTTTCAGAATTAGATTTATTTTCTTCTGGGAGGTGTGCATTGATTAATGTATAGTTTTGTTAGCAAACTTGAGGGATAGTGTCATACGACGATTATTTACTGGCTGGACATTAGTTATAGAACCAAGAATGGTTCTTGACATAGCGAAAGCAACACCGAGGTGTGGTGTATTTTTGAGTATTCTTTTGTCCGTTTTACTTTCAAAAAGTCTATAGTTGCCAAACTCCAAGATGTTATCATCTATCAACCTGGTTTCTTGCAGAGCTAAAATGTAGATTTTTTGGTGATTTAATGTTTGCCCCAATTCGTGTAGTTTTCCTGGGCGCAGGAGTGAGTTGATATTTACCGTCCCAAAGAAAGTTTTTGTTTTAGGTTTGAGACATTGGCCAGATGTCTCCGATTCCATCTGAAAAATTTTGCGTTTAAGCCCGGACGCTTCAGAATCCGAAAGTCCGGTTGTACCAGTAACGCTGACAGAGGATTGTTTAGCTCCCTTTTACTACGACCCTACCAAGTGACTCTAGGAATTCAAACTCATACAGAAGATGCATCAAATATTGTCCTAGCTCTCCTCCAAAGGGAAAGCCAACAGTATTGCCACATGGAACGCTACGTCGCCAGTCTCATTATTTATTTATACACTCCACATTAATATAAGTGCATCTAGGCTATCCCATTTCTCCTAGGCTATCCATATTACGCTAATTTTTAACTAGCAGAGAGGAATATCTACTGCACCATTTCATAGAAGGGATTCAATGATGAGATTAACGCCCATTATTAACGCAGAGCCAATATGTAACCAAAAAGTACTAAATCACTATAGTCTAGGTAATAGAGAAAACGACTTAGAGAAGCTCGAACATATATCGAAAGCACTGGAAAGAAGTAAGAAACGTAATCGTGGAGGCAGCCACAATGAAGACAGCGGAAACTCTACACCGAAAGAAGACGGATAGTAAATGCAAGTGACTTCTCTCATTAAGATATTGGTGTGAATGGAGCCTGACGAAGATGTACAGAAGAGATAGGGACTGCATTCAGCAAGGAAAAAGACGAGGAAAGAATATTATTGCTAAGATGGATGGAACGGTTTAAAATTGGATATTAAGAAAAGGATGGTGCCACTAAGATCCTACATATGCAGACGAAATATTATAAATCTCGGTCATATTAATAAAATTCTTAAAGTTTATCCAAGGATCTAAGATTGGCATTCCCGTTTTAAAGCAGAACTAGAACATGGAAATAAGGAAGGGTGAATCAAGTAACAATTATCATTCACATGCGAGTTAAATCGGACTAACTAGAAACCTAGAATCGAGGCTTATCGCTGTACTCAATAGGTATAAATATAACTTCCCTTTATCTAGAAGGAATGCGGTGGAGTACCAGATATCATTAATAATTATAAGTAATAAGATGCTACGTTAGGAAGATTGAAGATTAATAACATTGGAAGACCATCAGGATTAGAACCTAAGGCAATATCTTCAAATAACGCCGAAATAACCTCGAATATGGTTTTCCTTAAAAACAACATGGCGTATTTTACGAAAGTATTTAGCTCTGAAGGCATATAAGGTTCAAATTATACAGGAACCAAAGGAGATTATTCCAAAGTCGTGCATTTGTTAACTAGATCAAAGAACAAACAGATAATTTTTCTCAAAAAATCATCTTTTCAGATGAAGCAGGTTTTGAAATTGGTAGCCTTGTTAATAAACAAAATTGCCGTACTTTAGGTAAGGACAATCCACGATTGATTCATGAGAAACTTTTACAACCTAAACGAGTCACTGTTTGGTATGCATAATTGTCGGGAGGTGTAATTGGGCCGTATTTCCTTCAGAATGCTTCTGGTGAAGCTGTAAGATGTAATTGGATTTTTGTGGGCTGAATTGAATAATATTGATCTAAAGGATATATGGTTTCAACAGGATGGCGCTAAACCTCATTATGCTAATGAAACAATTGATTTATTCCGAGAAATATTTCCTGGACAAGTTATTGTAAGAAACGGTGATGTTAATTAGCCACCAAAATCATGTGATTTGACACTATTGGAATATTTTCTTTCGGATTACGTAAAAAGCCCGGTCTATAACAACAATCCACAATCGATTCCTGAACTAAAGGATGAAATTATTCGAGTCATTGGTGAGATAGAACCACGGTTATGCCAAAATAGCATGCAAAATTTTGACGAAAGAGTGGACGTATGTGGGTCTTCAATGGGTGATCATTGGGCAGATATTGTCTTTCGTGATTAACTATATCATACCCTATGGTTCAATTGTATTATTAATAAAGAGTTTTTTGAAATCAACGCAAATTCTGTGTTTTATTCAATAAGTAAAAAAACCGCTCAATTTGAAAAACCCATTACATAGAGCATTTTTTATCAACTCTTCGTGAAATTTGACGAATAATCCAGCATAATACTCTCCTATAATTATATTTCCTTTTTCCAAATAGTTGATGAAGATAATACCTTGCGAATTTCACAAAACCATGGCTATGAGACCATTCCGGTCGATGGAAGTGTCTTCACTTTCTTTGTGGCACGTTCACTAGGTAAATTCTACTGTTTTGGTTTCATTTCTGGTATGTAGTGATAAATATAAGTTTCATCAGTAGTTTCCGTATACGTGTAGGATCTTCCGTATGCATTTATCCAATACGTTTATCATCTCAAACATAGCTCTTTCATTCATTATGAACTCATGAACATTCATTATGCCATCGACCTACACGATATTATGGTTTTTGTTGATCATCTTCAGTAGTGGCCTCAACGGGATGTCCTATAGAAAAACAAAAAAAAATAATTTATTTTAATCAAATATAAAGTGAATATTTTATGAGAGAGTGAAAGTTAGTGTTTTATTAATAATGGATAAAAATAGTTGAGAACTGCATTTGTCAAGGCACGTGTGGCAATTGTGAATTTGAAAAGAAATAACATGTAATTGCGGCAATTGCGGCAATTTGCCAAAACTGCATAGCTTAATTTATATATAGTGTTTTATATAGCGAAAATATATCAAAGCATTTACCACATTGAAAACGAAAGTACGACTAAAAACACTATCAGCTAGAATTCAGGGAAAAATGTCAAATTCTGTTAGAAAAAAAATTACTTCGTTTCTGACTAAAATGTAGCCAATAATATTGCTTCTTAGTCTGGAGTAAATGTTACATTTAGAACTGTAATTGCAATTTCGGATATAGAGGGAGGAAGAAACGGGGAATTACTCGGGGATTTAGTATATTAAAAATATTATAATTCGCAAAAGTACATTAAGTTTCCGTTAGATTTTTGATAATGTCTTTTGTATCAACGAAAGTGCCTTTTGTTTATTTGGTTTCGATGGTTATAAAAGTGTGTGAAAAAAGATTGCGCTGGATCCTTGAAATGCTTACAGTAGAACATGGTGGTGGAAATATCATGGTCTGGGGTTGGGATGTATGTCTTGGGCTTGGAAAAATCAGTCAGAAAAACTGAAAAAAAATTCTGGTTCGCTAAAAGATACGTAAATTACATTGCATTACATTTATAATTAAAATGTTTGTTACAATCAGTCACTTTTACTGACGAAAGGAAGTTTTGTTTATTTGGTTCCGATTGCCACAAAACTGTGTGAACCAAAAATAAAATGGCACTGGGCCCTCGTTTGGGACTGAACATTTGGTAATCATTGATATTCTAAATGCACGGAAGTGCATGGATATAATGTGAGAAAATTTATTTGAAAGCGCTTTTATATTAGGTACCAGGAATATTTTTAGATGTCATCAAAACAACGACCTAAACCATACGGTGAATGTTTCGAAAGAATGGTTATTTTACAATGTCAGAAGAAAGTTCATTACACCTCATCAATTGCCGGATATTAGACCAATTGAGAACTTATTTTGATGAAGAAAAATATCGTTGAAGCAAAACAATGGTTTGATAAACATTACTCGGATTCTGCCCCAGGAAAATCAACCATAAGTGATTGGTATGCTGAATTCAAACGTCGGCCATACAATCACTCATGATACTGAACGCTCTGGATGTCCAAATGGAGTGGTTACGTCAGACAATATCAGAAACATTCACAAAATTATTTCGCAAAACCGTAATGTAAAGCTGAAGCAGATAGCTGATATGATGTCGAAAGGAAGTGTTTACACCATTTTGTGTGAACATTTGGGAATGTGAAAATTGCTATCCATATTGGTACCGCATTTGCTCACAGTGGTCCAAAAACAACAACGTATTGATGATTCTGAGCAATGTTTGGAGCTTTTTAAGCGAAATAAAAAGGATTTTCATACGGTATGCGACAATGGATGAAACATTGATCCACCACTACACTCCGGAGTCAAATCGGGATTCAGTTGAATGGACGGCAGTTGGTCAAAGCCGTCCAAAGCGACCAAAAACACAATCATCGGTATACAAGGTTATGGCCTCTATATTTAGGGATGCGCATGGGATATTGTTCATCGATTATCTCGAGAAAGGAAAAAACCATCAATAGCGAATATTACATAGCGTTATTCATTCCTTTAAAGGACGATATCCCAAAAAAGGCTTCAAATGAACAAAAAAGTGCTATTTCACCAAGACAATGCATCGTGTCACAAATTGTTGCCAACGGTGGCTAAATTGCGTGAATTGCACTTCGAATTGCTTACTCACCTACCGTATTCTCCAGATCTGGCCGCCAGCGACTATTTTCTGTTCTCAGACGTCAAAAAAATGCTCGCTGGAAAGAAATTTCGCTCCAATGAAAAGGTAATTGCCGAAACTGAAGAATATTTTCAGGGCAAAAAGAAAACGTTATTTAAAAAAGTTGTAGAAATATTAGAAAAGCAAAATGATGTTGAAATCATTGAGAAAATTAATTGAATTTATTAATTGAGAAAATGAAATGATTGTATTGCTCTCTAAGGAGAATATGTTGATGAATAAAGTCGAAAATCGCAAAAAAAATTATTTAATTTGTCAGATCGGGGATTCATTGACCGATGTGTTATTACAAAAAAATTATTAAAATTACACAGGTAGACATGATTTTTGTAACAATGATGAGAATGCTCTTTTTGCGTTTCATTTAGGTAGTTATTAAAACACCTTTTCACAAAAATGGCCCAGCGCGTAACATTTTCAAGAACCTGCTTCTCCTTTATAGCATGAGGCATTTGAAATTATTTGTACCTGACTTTGGACTGTACAATGTAGGAATTACTACAAGACCATAGTGGGGATATTTCTACAGTATTGTAGGAACTGTAAGGGTAGTTTTATTGTTTTCTATAGTTTAGTTTGTTTCTGTTTTGTTTACAGCACAGTCAATTGTTTAATTCGATTTTATATAAAATGGCAAGTTCTAGTAGTCGATTTTGCAAAAATCTAGCGGATAAGATTTGTTATATATGCGGACGATTTATTTTAGTCACAAGCTCGATCAATATCCGAGGAAGTCAAAAGCCTATCTTTTATAACTTAAGTGCCAAATTGGAGATCAACATAAAAGTTGGGCTTCTCATGTTTACTGTGTGAGTTATCACGTAAATTTAGTGCAGCGGATGCATCGTAAGAAACATTGTATGTCATTTAATATTCTTATGATGTGGAGAGAACCCAATGACTATGTAAGTGATTGCTACTTTTGTATCAAATGTATCAATTTGGGATTTCAAAAAAGCAAATACCAGTACTAATTGCGCCTTTAAACTTGGACAACATGTTTCCCGGTGATTCTAATTCTTCATCAGCATCTGCTCCACAAGTTCCTGATTGGTACTTCAAACATAAAATATGCCCTTCTTGTTAACCTAAAAAGGTGCTTCTTTCGCCTCTCCATATTAAGTTTGGACTAATGAAAACTTTGTCAAAGTGATATACAAAGAAGGTAATGGTGTCAAATACCTAAAAGAAATATTCCTTCAATTATGTGATGCAAAACTAAAAGAAGATTCTAGGTAATTTCCGTTTTCAAGAAAAATTAAATGAAAAGTTATTGACAGCTTGGAAATGTTTTGTAAGTGTAGTGAAAGGATTTCTGGGCAACTAGAAGTTTAGAAGAAGGATGAAAACTATAAAAATCTCATGGGTGAACTCTTGAAAGCCTGTGAAATAATAAGGTGTCACATGTCCTTAAAAATATATTTTTTACACTCCCATTTTGATTTTTTCCAGAAAATTTGGTGCAGTAAGCGACGAATAAGGAGAGAGGTTTCACCAGAATATCAGGACGATGGAAGCAAAATACCGGGGACGCTGGAACCCATCTATGTTGGGTGACTACTTCTGGTCTTTAAAAAGAGAGGATGCTGCATAACAAAGAGGTCGCTGTATGACATCTCAAATAATATGTTTTTTATTCACATAATCCTCAGTAATATCTTTGCATAGATTTAACACGTTTTACATGTTTATATTAAATAAATAATGGATTGTAAAAATATCTCGTTTTCCCACCACTGCCCCCCTGTAACAAAAAAACTGTACCTGTTACTGTAATTAGCTGATCATTTTCGGATTTAGGACTACAAAATACTTCATATACATCTATTTTCATCAATGTTACCCTAAAAAAAGTTTAAAAATGTTGATCTGTGTTATCATAGATAATAATGGATACAGTACACAATACCAATTTTTTTTTTGTATTGTTTAAAATATATTTTGAGTATTCAAATACTCTTTCGTTCTGCAAATTTGTTTTCTCATAAACGATTGTTTATTGAACTTTATGTTGTGTTTTAATTATGGTATACTTTTGTCGATCACTTGTAGTTTATATAGTATTATATATCAGTTGTAGTATATCAGTGGCGGCTCGTGAGGAAGGGCGTTGGGGCGTCGCTCCTCCAGCATTTATCACAGTAAATAATTTTTCAGAGCAAAACACCATATTTTATTTCCGTTCAGTTTCTTTCCGTTAACTCATTTTCTTGGTTCACCTCCTGTATAGGGTTTCAATAGCACGAAAAGTAAAAAGGAGGAAGGGAAAAGCAAAAAAAAAATCTCCAGCAGCACTTTTTTCATAAAAAACCTTTTCAAATTCAACCTCAACCTCTTCAAATATTCCTTTCCTTGTATTGCATTTTTAATAAAATATAAGACCACTGACCGAAAAGAAGTCAAAAATATGTTGTACTACTCCGGCCTGTGGAATCGTAAGGTCATCGTAGGTCTAACCCAACTGCGGTACTGCCCGTACTCCTCTTACCTCAGTTTCAAGCTGGCCGTAGTGCAAGCAAGTGCGCGACTCCATATCTATCCTCCACCTGAGCCAATCCTTGATTTCCGAAATAACTACCTGTCTTGGCGTGTGTCGTTACCGCTGACACTTTCAGGGTACTACCCTTCGCTTTGTTGCGGGTACTCGGTTGTTAACTCGACTGTAATTTATCGGTTTGGCGACGTTAATTGAACTTATTATTCGGATTAAAATGAACTGAACCGTGTCTGCTTCCTATACAGACCCTTTTCTTCATCTATTTTATTTAGTTCCGCGACTTTTGTGCTAGTACTGGACAGTGCAATGGATGGTCAATTAAATTCAACTGGATTTTGATTATTGTCCGTATCTCCTAAGGTAATGGCAAATAACTTCCAATTTAAATATTTTAACTTTTAATTTAGTTTATTATTGTTTGTTTTTAAAAACGTTTATACCTATTATTGATGAGAATATTTTGAGAGAAAAACGAATACTGAAACAATAATATATTCTGTTCCCCGTAAGCCAAAACAAACAAACACGCATCGTAAGAGTTCCAATTGAGCTGGCAAAATAAACCTTGAAGAAGGGACCGCCAGTAAAGGCAGCATATAAATCAAGATGGCCGCGCGCCGTGGCAATAAAGTCAGATGAAGAATGAAGAAAGTCACGCGCATCGACCGATCTCACTCATTCTCTTCCGACCGGTACAAAACGGCTCTTGAAATGTTTTCGAAATATCTGGTTACTGGTTCATCATCCTGATCTTCGAATAAACGTGAAGATATTAACTTCAACGTTTATTAGGTTCTTCAAAATTGAAGAGATTTAAGTCACTGATAGTAAATATGGTCAGCTTGGTCCATGTAATATATTATGTTGTATTATTCACCTAAGAAATTTAGCAACAAATGCTAGTCATTTGACACCAAGTCTGATAAATACGACATATCCTGTAATTACGTTCATCATCATTGGTTTTCCATTGCAATTGTGTTATTATGTTGCTGTAATAAATGTGTTCTTATGTTTATTATATTTATATCATTATTTAGTTTGATTCTAATATTTCAAAAACAGATAAAATTTATTTATTAGCAATAATCCATCTTTTCTTTTAAATCTACTTGTTTATTCCTGTATCCCCATCTTGTTTACTGTTCCATCAAAAGTAGAAAAAGTGTATATTTAGTACCAGCTGTAGATTAATTAATGTTAGTTAGCGTTAGCATCAATATTACTAACCTTCCATATTTTTCCAAATTTTACTGTTTAAAAAAACTGGGTATACATATAATTACATTTCTATACTACTATTATCAAAATTAAGATGATTTTTCAAATGAAACACAAGTATTTACTTATTTTGCCAAATTTGCTTTTGTCTCTTGTAAAGTAATTTTCTTTCACTACAATACACTTATTGCAACGTTTTTTCAAGTTTTTGAAAGCAGTTTTTACACTTGACTTCTGGAATTTCCATTAAAGTGACCAGCGACCTTTTTTGAATGGTTTTGAACGGACTCAAAGCGGCGTCCAGAAAGTGGTTTCTTTAATTGAGGGAACAGAAAAAAGTCACACAGTGCTGCATCTGTTGTATTCGCTATATTTTTAGCAAATAAATGACGAATTCGAGTTCGAGTGTGGCAAAAACTATAATTTTTTGTGTCACAAATCTGGACCTTTTACAGCAATGTTTATTGTCGATTACTCGTATTAGTATGAAATCCTTGATTTTGGTAATGTTTCCTCATAGGTTGACGTGGAAGGTCTTCCAGAACGAAATTCATCTTCAGATGCTTCTCTGCCATTATTAAAGTCCTTGTACCACTTATAAATACTTTTTATCCTACACAAGTTATAATCTTTTATTGTGAGTTATTAATTTTCGATGATATCTGACGAGTCATTTTTTGAATGGTAAGAAATATGTTTTCTTTGATGTTGGTTTCTACGTTTAGATCAGAATTTCAAATATTTAATACTGAAACCAAATTGGCTCTTTTTTTTGATAATTATTAAAATGAATTACAATTAAAAATTTAATTTTTTTTACAAATTAATATAATTATATTGTTAAAATTGTTGCTATAGTAGCACAAGAAATTTGGTGTTTTAGACAAAAATGAAAATTCTTTTCTTCATAAATTTATCCATTTTAAAAAATTGTCGACAACATTTTTTAACAATTACAAAAGACGCTATTATTTATAATTTAACCAGCCAAATGATATGAAACTTCTGTCAGAAGTTTAGGAGATTCATACAACTTAAAAAAACAAATGCTTGTATCGATATGTAAGGCGTCCGAATTTTTAAAACAAAAGTCATCAAAAACTTTGGGTTGCACATAGAGGAATGGAAAGGAGTATTTTTGATATTACGGGCGGGATAGAAAAACCTGTACATGGATCACAGAACAAACGAAAGAATTTGACATTACTGGAAGAATAAAGGAATTGAAATGGAGGTGGGAAGGCCGAATAGCGAGACGATGGAACGATAGATGGACCAAAACCAATCCTAGGATGGATACAGCTTGATTATAAGTATCCACAAAGAAAACTGAAAACATGATGGACTGGTGATATCGTCAAGTATATTGGACCCGAATGCGAGTTCAAAGCGTGTTGAAGAGGCCTTCATTCTGCAGTGGATGGACAATGGCTGATCCACTGCAGAATAATTCACACTCTTCATCCCCTGCTGGATGTAGCCCTTCTCCTTTTCACGCCACGTTTTTCTGTTCTTTGAAGCTCCGCTTTTCTTATCCAGCAGGTACCAGTCCATCCATTTAGTGTTGGGTCTACCCTAGACCTTCGTCCTGCCTGCGTCTTCACTCTAAGATACATTTAGTCCATCAATCATCTGTTCTCCGGGCGATATATCCTGTTTTCTTCCATTTTAGTTGTGCAATGTGCTCTTATCCACAAGTTCTTCTTGTAATTTAACGTAATTACAAATGGCCCAATTACAACTCCTGACCATAATGCACACCAAACACTGTCTCGTTTAGGATGTAAAGGTTTCTCATAAATCAATCGTTCGTTTTCCTCACCCCAAATGCTGCAATTATATTTATTAAAATGGCAACCAATTTCAAAATGTGTTTCATCTGAAAAGATGATTTTTTGAGAAAAATCATCTGCTTGTTCTTTGACCCAATTGACAAAAGCACGACGTTTTAAATGATCCAATGGCTTTAGTTCCTATGTCATTTGAAACTTATATGCCTTCAGAGCTAAATCCTTTCGTAAAATAAGCTATGTTGTGGATTCACTGGGCCCAAAATTGTTGTGAACGTCGACTAATGGAAATTTCTAAGTCTTCAGCAACACTTTCACGTACCTTGTCAATATGCTCTTGTGAACGACCACTACGACTATATATTGCTTTTATTTTATCTTCCACCGAACCAGTTTATTGAAATTTTTGAATAATTCGATTGATAGTGCTTTCAGATGAACGATTGTGCATAATTTTCTAAAAACATTTTTCAGTGAACGCCCATTTTCATAAAATAACTAAAACAACTAAACAATTTTAACGCATTTTTGTATTGTGTACGACTCCATTTCTATAAATGTCATACATAACACTTGTGAAATAAGATTAGACCTAGGCAAATCACAATGCCATGTGTGTTTTATTCAAGAATTTAAAAAACCGCTCGATTTGGAACACTCGCTATATAGCAGTTTATAAAGTGCTATATTTTTTATTTTAAATATTGATAACGAGATTATTGTTTATTGGGCTTAAAATACGAAAGGATAAAATTGTTCTAGATATCTGAGATATAATTATTTGGTAATTAATTCGCTTTTTCTTAATGAATAACATTTAAATGATCCAGAAATATAAACTTTACAAGAAAAAAATCAGATTGATAGTAAAATCAATTATTTATCGAATTTATTATAGATTAACAATTCAATTGAACTTAAATGGATTTAATTGAACAAATCATATCTGGCGACTTATATAAAAGATCAGTTTGCAACTTAATTGATCTATTGTTATATTTTTAGAGGATGTATTAAAAAAAGAGTCATACGAAATATTGTTATGTAGTATTATTTTAAACGGTAGCTGTTTTGTAAATTTTAATAGACAGTTTCTTAAGCTTATTTCAGATACAGTTATTTAAAATCAAGATATTTAACATAATCTGATTTGATTTATTTATTATTTATAATCATATTATTGTGATTTGGGCAACAATAAGTATTTTATGGATTAGTGGTCTGTTAAACACAGGAAAATACGAATGATACTAATTTGAGTCCATATACAGTTTCTCAATTACCTTTATTTTGACAACTTTAAATTTTTTTAATGTTACTTTAATACACCCTATAACTGATTGTCAGCAAAATTATACCATAATACATAATATAAAGTTTAATCAATAATAGTTCATGAAATATCCATTTGAATAGGAAAAAAGTATTTAAACACAAAAATAAGCTTCCAAAAAATGGCAGCAAAAACTAGCAGTATTATGCATCATATCCATTATTATCTATACCAACCATCTTGGCAGTGATTGTACTTTTTTTGTTATATCAGTTGGTATATTTGTCTATTCTGAAAGTTGTATTGTCTTTAAAGAGTTTTTAGTTACACACTTGATTTTTCTTATTTTTTAATCCACTAAATGTTATAAGTTCTCAATGAACCTAATGTCCGGTGATTGGGGAGGTGTAATCAACCTTCTTCCTGGCATTTCAAAGAATCAATCACAGGACTATATCGAGGATCCAGTACCGTTGTACTCTTTCTCCACACTTTTATGGCTACTGAAACAACTTTCCAAATATCTAACGGGTAATTTACTTACTTTTTAACGAATTAAACTTCTTCTATATCCCAAATTATATAAATAATTTGTTGCAGCCCTAGATGCGACCTTTACTTCTGCTTGAAATAAATCCAGTTTTCCAATTAAAATGTTTCTCTTAATTCCAGTTGATAGTGCTTTTGTAAGTTCTTCCTTCTTTTCGTTTTAAATGCAGTCAATTCTCTCATGTCATTTTTACAATATAATGTACTATATAATCTATATGTGTAGAAAATATTCATTATACCAGGGTTGCTATTTATATATCCGAAATAATAAATAAAAACAAATATTTATCATTGAAGATGGTTTTATTGGTTTTCAAAATATTCTCCGCGATGATCGATGTACTTTTTTATACGTTTGAACTAATTTTCATAGCACTTTTTCCATTCCGATTGAGGTATCTCCAAAACATGCATTTTGAAAGCATCAACCGCTTATTCTGGCGTAGAAAATCGTTAACCACATAGTTTACTCTTCAAGGACGGGAACAAAAAGAAATCATTAGGTGCTAAATCAGGACTGTATGGTGGATGATCCATCAATTCGATGTTTTGATCTCTCAAATATTGAGTTATCCGGTCCAATGTGTGACAGCTTACGTTGCCATGGTGAAGAATGATCCTGCGTCGCTGGTTGTTTTTTCTTATTTCTTCAAGGACTTCTGCCCAACAAATGGTTGTGTATCATTCAGAATTGACTGTTCTACGATTTTCTAGTGGCACTGTAGCCACATGCTCATTTATCTAAAAAAACAGGCGATTATTTGCTTCGAAGTACTTCTTGCGCGAACAACTTTTGTTGGGTTTGACTCATTTTGAAAGACCCATACGGTCGACTGCTATTTACTTTCGGGCTCAAACGCATAGACCTAAGATTCGTCACCTGTGTAGATGTTATACACGGCTTTTGACGCACCAGGATTGTATTTTTTGAACGTTTCTTTACACCAATTGCCACGAGCCTTTTTTTGAGAGATCTGAGAGGGATTTGAGAGATTTTGCACAAATCTTTTTCATGGCTAAATGTTCGTATAAAATCTTGTATATGCTTGTCATATTAAAGCTTAGGGATGCCTCACTCTTACGGTATACCACAAGACGATCTTTATCAGTTCACGCACAGTAACAATGTTTTCTGGCACAACAACCGATTTTGGACGACCTTCTTTAAATTCGTCCTTGAGCGAACAACGGCCACAATTGAATTCACTAAACCAGTGATATATGGTGCTTCATCGCCAAAAGTCGAAATGAGTTGATCGATGCACTGTTGTTGAGATAATTCACGCCGAAAGTCGTAGTAAATCATCTCACAAAAATTCTCACCAGTTAATTTAATTTTTTGAGATGAAATTTTTAAGTCACTAAAAAACACAAATAGCGTTCGTATAACAAAACCTTCTGTATACGTATACAGTCAACAACATCACACTTTACGATGTCAGATGGTACCCTAGAAACACCATCATTGCCAATTCCGGAAACATAAATAGTAACCCTTGTAACCGTAAAGTCATCAGAATTTATAAGGTGATGTTATCAAATCAAGTATATATGAATATACATATTCTACACAAGTTATATGTTAATGTGAGTTATTAATTTTCGATGAAATCCGACTTTGTTATGGTAAAAAACGTTTACTTTTTCTGTGGTGCTGGTTTCTATGTCTAGATCAAAATTTCAAAAACCAAATTGCCTGTTTGTTTTCTATAGACATTCGTTAAAATATTTTTTGAAGGCTACATTATTACTCAAATTAATATAATTATTATTAAAATCATAATAATATAATATTAAGAAAACTAAAGCTATGAATTATAAATTTATTGCTATCGAAGATAAGAAAACGTTTACGGTAACTATTATTTGACAGAATTCTAATCTTCTACTGCTAATCTATTAATTCATAAAGTGTGAAATTTTCATTCAAAACATTCAAACAAACTTCTTAGCTGTTATATTTCGAAAAACTAGATACAAAACTGAATAATTAAAATATTTTAATGATTTAATTTCTAAACGACACTTCTATGGTTATAACATAAAGTGGAATAAACTAATGTTATCATGTAGTTTTTACTTTTATTTTAATTTGTTTGTTTTGTGTTCTTGATGGGATCTGAACCAAGGAACAAAATATATTTTATGGTAGTGCAAAGTTGCGCAACGCATCTGTTTATTTATTTATTTTTCTGTCAAGGAATGCTTAATTCAATAGTATAATCAAACATAAGTCGAATAAGACGGTGCACTTATCAAATTCGACAGTGTATGTATGGTAATTTAAAGACAGTAAACTAAATATCAAAATAAATATTTGTTGTGCGCTTGTGGAAGCATTACGTATTAATGGCCTGTCATAATTTTAATATTTTAATGCAGACATGCTGATAACGTGTTTTTTACTGAAGTCTTTAGAGAACTGTACATATTAACTTGATAACAGCTACTAACATTGTACAATCGAATTCATTTGATATATGACATCGCTTACGAACTTTTTATAAGTTAAGAAAATATTTGATTGAGTTGCCTGACACTTTGTTACAGTTTTATCAAAAAAAAAATTATATCAAATATAATGAATTAGTTTGTTTTTCCTCTGTTTGTTAACTAAAGATTGGCCCAAAATGAACAAATTTAAATTTTCCGCCATTTTGTTGTTTAGCAACTTTGTGGTTGGTAACTTTGATACTTTAATAGTTACAATTTATAATTTTTCCGATTAGAAAATATAGAGTACTATATCAAACAATAGCATGTTATTTATTGTTAAGAGACATAAATTTGCTGAAAATTTTGCGGAGACAGTATGAAAACTGTGTGAATTTTTGCTCGAAAAAGTGTACCAAATGAGTTACCAATGCCCGAATACTAAAATATTCAATGAAACTGAATCGGTAGTGGATGCAAGACCTCGTGAATATAGACGTGGAACGGCCTGCGAGAATATTGCTATGTTTAACAAAAGTTCAAATTTCAGCGGAAAAAAATTGTAGACGCTGCTGTTGTAGACACTTAGCTTCACCTCCTTCCATCGACACCATACCATCCCCAATGGGTAGCACTACCAGTAAATATGCTACTTAACTTCGACTATGCTATTGACTTCGACACCGTGCACAACAATTCAATATTTCCAGAAGCTCGTTTCAGCAAATCTATATAAATAAAAATGTAAATGTTCGTTTGTTCAAAATCTTAAATCTCCGAAAGTTCTTGCCGATTGCTTTGAAATTTTGGCACATTTGAATAAGCGCGTGTTTTTATATACCTATTATATAGATGTCACACCTGTGACAGGTGAAAACATGCCTTTTTTGAAAAACAGTTCTATCTGTTGGGCATAAAAGCAACACACACTATACTAAATATTTTACGGCAATGGGAGCACCATCTGTTGAACGTAACATCAACATACAAATACTAAACATTGCTCATGCCGGACAGCGTGATTCTTGGCAGCTCCTGTTACTTAGCACTTTCAATGTTTCCGATTGTATTGTAAAATTGTGTTTTCATAGATTTTGATTTATTTTCATTTCGATTTAATTATGTAACAAGATTGAGTGACAGTAACGCTTGACCGGAGGAGGGGGTATTTAATAAATAAAAATTATAAAAAAGTATTACAAAAAGTATTTAATAAATACCTCCTCCTTCATATGTACAAAATTGAACTAATGCGAAAGCAACAGTTTGTCGGTAGGTTTTAATTGTCGCATTTGGGGCTTAAAAAGTCCCTGCGTAATTCATGAGAAGCAAATTGCATCTTAAACCAGCCACTGCATGGTGTGAAGTTTGCACAGATCGCGTTATAGCGGAGGTATGATGATAACGGAGTTTTTTATATCAATTAAATAATATGGGAAAGACCACAGGGTGAAAGAAGGCAAGGAAGGCCAAGGAAGCGATGGAGGGAGGTTATCATGGAGGATCTGAGCGACAACACCTATATATCGACATCGACAACGAATATCCTATGTTTGTAAAAAGCCATATAAAACTTAACATCTGCTTCGATATTATGAATTTATAAATAATTTTAGAGCGAAGGGCTCTTCAAATCATATAGGAACCCATTCAAATTGTATCGTCCAAACTTTTTGCCCTACATTTTGGTTGGTTTCAAAAATGGTGACACCACGTGCTACTGGTTTGCAAATGAGTTCAATAAATAAGGTTATTAATTACTAATGATTCCTTCTAAAAAGACAGTGCATTTGAATTCTAAAATATATTTTTTTTACGATACTGGCACTACAGTAGATTTGATCAGTCGATTTTTTTTTTCAGTTGATCTCCCTATTTGTAGCTGCACCTTTACGTGGAAACAATTATCTTTTTATGGTATTAACAATATTAAAACACAGATGCTATTAAGTAATCTATAAATAATCATAATAAAGATAACTGCCATTAATATGCTGTAATAGTGGTCTAAGTCAGATTTTACTTAAAATATTATAAAATTAATGTTTGAGGTTCCTTTTAATTTGAGCGTAATAGTTATAACGAAGCAAAGTTATAACATATCATTGAATGTTCGCTGTGCGTTCGTAAAATCACTACATTTATCTCCAGCTTCAATTATTCTTTTCACCTTTTTCATTTATGCAACTATCTAGTCAGATATAAGAGACTTTCTTATTTAGTAGTCATTATGTTTATTTAACTGGGAAGAAACACTTTAATGAATTTGTTATTCCAAATCATTCCTTTTTTTCTATAAGTCTATATTTCTAGGTATTTATATATTTGTATATATAGCTGCTTTTGAATTCTAAATTATTTTAAACATCCCTTTGCTATTTATTGTCTACAATTTTACTTGTCACCTGTTGTATATTTATATTTCATTGTTCTATAAATTCTTTTGTGATCCCCTAATATTATTTATCATATATTTATATGTTTTTATTTATCATATATTTTAAATAATTCAGAAATGAATTATTGTTCTATGTATTGCGTACATTTTTTTGGACACATTCTGATATTCACCAGTAATGAAGTAATCTAGTTTAATGAGGTAATCTAGAAGTTCTTAAGTGATATCAGCCCAAGCAATTTGCAATGAAGCCATTGTGAAACAGTAACAACCCAACATAATATCCCAGGTAGGTTTTATGGGCGATGCATGGAATAGTTTTGCAGGTCAATGGAAAAACTTTTGTATTTTATGGAAAAGTTTTTGTATTTTAATTATATTTTGTATACTTGTTTCTAGTGATCTTAAAAATAAATGATCAACATTTCAGCCATAGCAACGAAGTACTTGTTTGTATAAAAAAGTTTTTGGCACTGTCACTTTTTTCTTAAAAATACATCATTTAAATAAGTTTTATGATTTGACAGTGATTTGTAAAGTAAAGTTTTGGGGTTAGAGGCGCATCAGCAACTGAGAAGACTATTTTACTCCAACTGGCGTAACTGAGGGGTGATTCCTTGTCAGATTTTACACTCTTACCTAGAAACATTCACAAGAATTTTAGAAACACTTTTTTGCCTAGTACGGAATTCGAACTGCTCCACATTAACTGCCGTAACGTAAGGCTGACGCCTTAGACACCACAGCTAATGTGGTTCCGACAGTGATTTGTCTTACTGTAATTTAATTTCTTTAAAAAAGTTATTATGCCTAGAGTTCGAAGACGTGCAAATTTTCTCCAATTGACATAATTTGAGAAGGGCCACATTGTAGGTTTAAGAGAGGCCCAATTATCTTTCGGGAAATTGGAAGAAGAATGAATAGGAATAGGTTCACTTAGTGTTGAGAACTTGGCGAGCCGAAGAAGGTCGACAACAAAGAGCGAGAGGCACAGAACGCCGTTCAACAACGACGACAGGACTCCAGGAACGCCGTCTTCGGCTTTTGGCCATAAGAGACCGTTTTTCAACTTCAAGGTCACTTTCTAACTAGTGGTACGAAGAGCATGGAAGGTTAAATGGAATGCGAGCTATCTACCGCAAAATCAGGTCTTTTGGGCTGATTTCTTGCAAACCATATCTAGCTTTACTATTAATGTCGGAACATCGGCGTCAATTGTTGGAGTGGTGAAAGATATCATTGGCATGCGGAATGGAAGCGTATTGTTTTTAGTGAATAGTTTTGCTTCTCTAGGTGGTCATGACAGCCGTGCTCGTGTAAGAAGATATCGCGGAGAACGACGAAATCGGGAGTTACGTACATCGGCACATCGCAGAGTGGGTGTTATGGTTTGGGTTGCCATCGCAAATGGTAGTAGGTCACCTCTAGTTTATGTCCAAGGTAGTGTGATGGCTCAGCGGTATGCCGAAGAAATTGTAGACCCCAATTTGTTACCCTACCTTCGAACATTTCCAAATCCATTTTTTCCAGCAGGATAATGCACGCCCACACGTTGCACGTGCTACTTTACGTCATTTTTAAGGAGCCCAAATCAATTTACTGTCTTGGGTATCGAGATTCCTGGACCTTTTCGCAACATAGCATGTGTGGTATATCATAGTTCGAAGATTGTTCAGATTACTACACCATCCACAGACGTAGGAGACACTACGGGGTCAAATTCAAGTGGTATGGGACACAATACCTTAAGAGGAAATTGACCAATACATGAATGTATACAAAGTGAAGGTCGATCTACGTATTACTGATTGTAGCTCCCTAACTCGTAGTAATTAGATCTTCAAATTTTAATCAGTTTTACTGTTTAACAATAATAATAAATTTATAAGATATTTTTTATAATTTTATCATTATTTCTTGGTGTCCCTTTTTCTATGTCACTTAAAAAATAAAAACAATAAATATAAAAAACTAAAAAAATAAACTATAAAAATTATTTTATTCTACTCTTCACCCTTATCTGCGTATTGCAATAATTCAGTCGATTGATTGAGGGAACAAATCGATGAGAAAATTATTTCGAGGAACGTACCTGTTAATTGGCTACTAAGGCCCATGTGATATAATGCCTTTAGATTATTTTCTTTGGGGTTATGTTAAATTTGTGGTCTTTGCCCATAAACCAGCAACTATTGACGCCTTGGAAGCCAACATAACTCGGACAATTGTGAACATAACATCCCTTGAAAAAATGGTCGGTAATTAGATTGACAGAATGCGCTTTGTCAGAAGTAGCCGCGGTGGATATTTATCCGAAATTGTTCTCATACATTAATGCCATTGAATGTTATTTCACATAAAATAAATAGTTCCAAGGCATCTTATTTGATTATTTTTTTATTTTAATTTAAAGTTCGGATGCACTAAAAAATCACCCTATATTATATAATTTAGGAGATTGATATACTACGAACTGAAGTTGTCATAAATTGAAACTTATTTGAATATTTTTAAATCTGGAGTTTTATTTGATTATAGTGGCTGTTAATAATCAATAAAATCTATTGTCATTTAAATCTTAAAGTTTAATTGTTCTGAGACGACAATCAGCTACAATTAATAAATTCTCAGTCACTTCTTCGGTCAGGTACTAGTAATGGTTCGTTATATCGTCAAACGATGAATCAATATTAATGTATTCTGTTACAGCTAAAGCGAATCGAGGTCAAAACTTCTAAAACAAATACTGGTTTCGAAGGCAGAGGTAGATACCATGTCATATAATGTCACTAAATACGGCTTGAATAAATTTAATTAGCATATTGAGGTGACTACCATTGGCTTCTTGGGCGGTGGCCAGGTGCCTGTTGGTCTGTTGCAGAATGTTTATGTTTAGCTATTAATTAGCAGAATATGAAATAACTTGATTGGGAAACGGCAATCGATAAAATGATTCAACTCAAAATAATATGCTTATGCAAGAAACACGTTTTTTAATCTTTTTTTTATTTGTTTCAGAATTAATCTTAGGTTTGCTAAGTTTTATACACATAGACAGAAGCCAACTAATTATGACCTTAGTTTTGTAAGCTGTGCTGGAATTTTATTCAGATGTTATACATTTTAAAATGAGGTTTATAATATATTTTAAGTGTAGTATATTGAATGAATGAGATATATTTATCTCATTCAATTTCTTGAATGAGGTATATTTCAAAAAAAAAATCAGATAAGACTCGAATTACGGAAAATCCCGTTTGAACCTATTGGTAGAATATCAATTTGGTTTCTGAATTTCTGGTAATTTTGCAAATCTTGCAAATCTTTAAAAACTCAAAGCCAATAGGGGATTACAGCACTTTAAATGTATTATGTAGTTCTTTTTGGGAAGTATACAATAATGCAGTTCTGGTATTCCATCTTGTTAGGATAGGTATATTGTACTTCCGAAAGAATTGTCAAGGTAACGTCGTGAAGTACGTCCTGTTTCGCATATAAAGGGTCTACCATCAGGGATGATGGAATTTTGACAGCTCATGGAGGTCATATTTGTTTACCGATTTTTGACATGTGTTGTCAGTTGTTTTCCGAAAGGTTTACAATTAGATTATGATTCGGTTTATGTTAGAAGAACGTTTGGAAATTGTCCAGTTTTATTAAGCAAATTCGCGGTCCCCTCGTGCTACTCAACGAGCAATTCAAACCGATTGGGGTATTCGTCGTGGTGATCTTTCTGAACAGGCTATTGATCTTGTTATTAGAAAATTTAAAAGTGAGTTTACTCTCTACGATCGTCTGCCAGAAAGTGTTAAGAATATTGCCACCGTTCAAGCAAGTGTTGCCGAAAATCACCATGTCACGGTTGCTCGCTGCTCGCAAGAGTTAAGTCTCTCGCCAATGAAAAAGTGGCGAATTTTGAGGTAGGAGTTAGGTTTGCATCCATATAAGATAGTACTGGCACAAGAACTGAAGCCAACCGACCATCGTATTCGTCGTGAATTTGCCGATTGGGCCCTCGAAATGATGGAAGCCGACAACGAATTTCATCGCAAAATCATCTTCTCTAATGAGGCTCATTTCTGGCTTAATGGCTTCGTCTATAAACAAAATTGTCATTATTGGTGCGAATCTAATCCATACGTGATACATGAGCATCCTCAAAATATCACCGTTTGGTGTGGATTTTGGGAAGGAAGAGTCATCGGTCCTTATTTCCTTAAAAATGACGAAGGAGCCATGGTTGCCATCAATGCCGAGCACTACAAAGTAATGCCGGAAGATTTTTTTCCCGGAATTTGATGGATTCGATGGAGATGACCTTTATTTTTAACAGGATGACGCACCACTACATATTTCCTGGGTAAACATGGGCTTATTGCGAGCCAAGTTCGGCAACTCGTTAATTTCACGAAATGGCTCCATCGCTAGACCGCCGAGATGATGAGATGCGATTTAACTCCTTTAGGTTATTTTCTCTGGGGACATATGAAAACACAGGTTTATAGCAGTAAACCCGCGACTATTGGCGACTTGGAAACTAACATTCGTCAAGCTATAGTCGCTATAGACCCCAAAATGATGACCCTGGGTCATCGAAAATTGACGCGAGCGGATCAGTGTCTGCAAAAAGAGCCGTGGTGTCCATTTGGCTGAAATCTTGTTCAAATCATAAATTGCATGTCTGAATTTCTTAAATAAAGTAATCGGAACCGATTTTGAGCAAAAAATGTGTGTTTTATTTAATTTTGAAGATCCATCATTCTTATTGGCAGACCCTTTCCATTTATTCCTGCGTATATCTTCAACAAGGTTGGATTTAGACAAGCAGTGTTGTAAAGTAGTTGAATGTAATAATTAAAGTGCATAATATTATTCATTATTATACGCTTTAAACACGGGCAAAAAATAAACAATTAAATATAATTAAGTAGAAAAGTTAACTTATTGTAAATCTGTACAACACAAATCAATTCAAACTTCTCGTATCAGTATTTAATGGTCTATATATTATACATTCGCGATAATTTATTCTGATTAGACTAAATAAAGGATCCTCTACGATAATTCTTAAAGTTTAGAAATACTAATATTTTCTTTGTAGGTAGTATTCGGTTTCTGCAATTACTGTTGCATCATTGGCATAACACACTCCGAAGAATATTTTGGCGTTCATTCTATATCTCCTTCTTTCTATATTCTATATATAGTTTAGAGAGTTTTCTTAAAAAGGGCATATAGAAAAAATCAGTTAGAAACATTTCAATAATCAAATTGAGAATTTTCAGTTCAATAAAAAACATATTTATTCCTCAAGTTAATTCTCGGGCTTTTTTGACTACCCTTGACAAAAAAAGTAATCTCCCTCACTTTCAATATATTATCGTTAGTTTTCAGGCAACTGTCGAATCTCAGGTCGAAAAAAACTTACTAGGTTTTAATGTGATCGTCGAGGTTTTTCGACTACCTAAGGAGATGTCAAGCCGCTATCAATGATGCAAAGATCGGATAAGATGAAGAGTTTCTAGAGTTTTTGCCGTGTGTTATTATGAAGTCAAATGATATTTCTTTTTACCTTCCCAGTATAACGGCTCATTACCTCAAAAGCGTCACTAACACTAACCAGTTGCTTAGGATAACGGTTAGCACTGAACGTTTAACAGACTGGAGCAACGCATAATGCACGACGCCCAGCTGATCCCATCATATAGCCAGCAAACCGTTGGTTTTGCGGGCACTGGTTGATGGCTCATTAAGATTAACCCACGATTTTCGCCTCTGTATTAACGTAGAGGACCCGTTTTTCAGTTACAGGTCACAATCATTATGCAGGAAGTTCTTTTTCTTGAATTGGAAGAGCAACGTCACAATAACATCAAAGCGTCTAATGCTTAACGAATTTTATTGATGTAGAAAAACTGAATCTTGACTAATTGGAATAAAATATACGGTATATATAACAGTTTAAGTATCACATCCAACTACTTTACAATATTACTTAACTACATGTAACATCACTTGAAGATATATTGCCATGACAATTCTTTCTGGAGTACAATATACTAAGCTAATTGAAAAGTTCGCGGAGCAAAAATGAAAAAACAAGTTTATAGTTGAAAAAATTACTTTATCCTTTCGTATATTCTCCCTTAAGCTCAATACATTTTTTCCAGCAGTCCTCCAATTCATTTATTCCATCTCTGAAGTGATTCCTGGAAATTCTTTAAAATACTCTCTACTAAAATAAATCTACGGCTAATATACTAAAATCTACGGCTCCTATAACTTCTTGATTTGATGAAAAACGCTAGCCACGTAGGAATTTTTTGAGGTTTGGGAATGAAAGTCAGAGGGGGCCAGATCTGGTGAATATGGTGGATGCCCCAACAATTCGTAGTGTAACTCATTCAATTTGGCCATTGCAAGAACACCTCTGTAAGCCGCTGCATTGTCTTGATGAAAAAAGTTTATTTCCTTCACGAACTTTTGCATCCAATTAATCCAAAATGTTTGAGTAATACTGTCCTGTTCTTGTTCTACTAATTGGAAGGGCAATTAATTAACAAAATGCTTTTTACATCCCAAAAATTGATGCCATAACCTTTTTGGTCGATTTTGACCACTTTGGCTGCTTTGGAGTTGAACAACCGGGCTCAGTCCAACAACCGGTTTTGTTGTTGCAGTTCAGGATCATAGTGGTAAACCCAAGTCTCATCTATAGTTACAAAACGACGTCTAAAATCTATTTTATTATTTGGAAAAGATCCAAATGTTGGTTAGAAAGTTTTACTTGAAGTCGTTTTTGATCAGAATTTAACATACGTGGCACCCATCTTGCACATAGATTTCTCAAGCCCAATTCCTTTTTCAAAATATGAAACATCCGTTTAATTGAGTCAATGTTCATGGCCTTAGCAATTTCATTCAAAGTCAATTGTCTGTCATCCGTAACCATATCATGTATAGAATAATATATTATAATTTTTGTTCAGTAGTTGCACTTATTGCACCTGCCCACTTACAAACCATTGTATTTGAAGGAACAGATTACCCTAATACATTTACCATTTCACTATGAATTTCCATTGCCTTTAAACCTTTTTCTTACAAATAATTTAATCACTGCACGATTTTCAATATTTTAAAAAATAACACTGATACCTATATCTTAACCTACTGATTTTGTACGAATGAATTGACAAATCGACTTGAAATTTATATATTATATATCATATACCAAAAAATATTATATATAAAAAGGATGTTTATTAGAAGATAATTATAATTAGAAGCAAATCTTTGAAAGCCAGATTAGTTTTAGTATCTTGGTACAGATATGTCATGCGATCACAATCTTTAAGAGGACCTTAGAAACTAAATTAACAGAACATCAGTAGTCGAGGAATGCTTAATCTAATGATATAGCATCGGTGAACAATACGTTGGTACGCATCGCAAAATTAGAATCTAGAAAACATGCTAATCGCCGAATTGAAGGCCCTAAGAACGATATTTGGCAGGACCAGAAGAGATCGTGTTAGAAACATCGATTTTAGAGAATAATATAGCGTTAGTAGATAAATTATTTAGCATTGTTCTAGAAGGAAAACCAGTAGGAACCGACTACTAGAAAAGCTGCGAAGAGGAGGGAGGAACAGTTCACTTCACACACATTAAATCTTACAGAACGAGAGCACTGAAGGCGATCCACAATCGGATTCAGCAATAACGGTTCAAACTGAAGAAAATATCCAAAAAGTTACTGAAATTATTGAAAGTAATTATTGTGTGCCTGTCAGGCCTATTAAAAAGCTGAGTGGAATGTCTAAATCCACTCTGTATCTAAATCATCACTCCAACTAAAAATAGTATAGTGGCATATTAGCATATATACCAGTGGCATATTCCTGAATAAAGGAAAAATAGTACACGATATCTTGGTTAAAAAAAAATCGTTATGGTTGTAACATATATCTTCTGTATTTGGACGATTTGGTTCCGTGCAACTTCTGGCTATTCTAAAGAGTGAAAATAGTGATGAATAGAAATCTTTTTGACACGATTTCAGACTTTGAGCAGGCTTTAGTAGAGATGATTTAAAAAAAAAGTACCCGGAGTGTCTTAAAAATGATTGCCAAAGAGTGTATTTTGAATAAAATGAAATGAGAACTGTAAGTTCATTTATATTTCATTTCGCATCAGTAATATTTTCCTTTGGGGATATTGTGTACAATTCCTCTATATTACTCTTGCAATCAAAGATCGTTATGCTTGATTATTCCAGCTATGATCATTAAAGAAATCTTTTAATACAGATTTGTTCACCATATTTAAGGTTAAAGAATGCAGAAGTAAAACATTTCACTGAGATAAATCTGCAAAAACTTGAGGCATAATATTGTTAAGCATGAATATATATATATATATATATATATATATATATATATATATATATATATATATATATATATATATATATATATATATATATATATATATATATATATATATATATATATATATATATATATATATATATATATATATATATATATATATATATATATATATATATATATATATATATATATATATATATATATATATATATATATATACGTTGTACATATTTTCATAATGGCACACCTAAGTAACAAAAAATCATTTAAAATTTAAATGGGCATACATATTCATTTGATTTATATCGTTAATGATTTAATGCTTGAAATAAAATAAAAAGAAACTCTTTGTTATTTGTTAAATTATAATGCCGAATTTAGCTACTGAAATGCAAATTATTTTTCAAACTAGTTCTGAATGTTTCAGCAAACACTTTTGTTTCAAGAAACAACATCGATAAAAACGCGAAGTCATCTCATTAAACTCAAATAAAATCACTTGGTAAACAATTAAGGAAAAACCTTTTTAAAGATTAAAATCATGATTAAAATTATTATTAATTTCATATTAACAAAAATGATAATTTCATGTTTTAATATATTTGGTTAGCGAAGAATTGGAATTTTAATAAACATTACTGGAACATGGAATTCATTTTAAGAATTGTGATAAAGTTATTGCTCTTTTATATAAAACTGTTTTTTCATTAAACATGTGTTCATAGTCTATAAATATCAATGAAATATTAATTGGAAAAACAAGTAAATACTTTTCTTAATACTAGTGGCCTGTTTCCATTTCAACACTTATTGATGATATAATTTTGCGGTTTTACTTTTAATCTTGACTGCCGTCCCTCTTAAAATATTTCATACTGATATACTACTCAACATAATAGATTAAAAAAGTAAAGTGTTAGGGTTAGAGGCGCATCAGCAACTAGGCTATTTAGCGACTGGACCTACAGCTTAACGTGGGTTCCGAACCACGGTCATCAGCTTCCGACAAACCCAGGCCAGCACCCTCCTCGGGCCATAAACCCTTGGTTATGTGCCTACCAATAAGTCTATCAGGAAACCTACCGACTGGCGAGTGACCGACGTTGAACACTTCTCAGAAGGCATCCGGCCTTACCCAGCCTTTAACTGGCGTGACTGAGGGGTAATTCGTAGTCGGATTTTACACTCTTGCCTAGAAACAATCACAAACATTTAGGAAAGATAAACGGACAGAAGAAAGAAAAATAACCATCCGAGCGCTGGAATCGAACCAGCTATCGCTCCAGCGCGGATTCGGCATTGCAGCGGCGGGCCGCTGCTCTTACCGCCGCACCAACGCGACCGCATAATAGATTAGAATAAAGTATGTCAGCTAACTTGGACACTTCGTCTTTAAAAAAAGTATTACACTACCCTGGGCAAGTTATTTCAAAAGATGACCCATTTAGTCAAGATTTCAAAATGGTACAACAATTGGCACTTGTCTTTCCACAAAAAATATTATTGCTTATTTTTTTTGTAAAACGACCATATTTCAAAAAACTCATATCATGATAAAAATACTTTTGTTTGTTCACAAATGGACTCCACCAGTGTAAGTGAGATGGACAGATGTGATAGAGTGAGATAGATAGTGAAGCTGTTCGACGACGAATTAGAGAGAGACAGATTGACATTCAACTTTAAGATGACCCATTTAGTAAAAATTTCAAAATGATGCAGCAATTGGCATTTTTCTTTCCACTAAAAACATTATTGCCTTAACTCAGCCCAAAGACAATGTCTGGGAATCAAATTAATAATTGGTCTATTATTTTATTAAGATAAAACTTAATCAAAATGAAATGAAAGTAATTATTGTAATACATTCATTGATCACATCTTTTCACCAGTCGCGCGAATCTTCTTGCATTTACTTCTTTTGCTGTTTCAACAATTCTGTGATGCAGTTCGGCTATTTTTTGTATTGGTTTTTGAATACACTTTTTCTTTTATGCAGTCCCAGATAAAGAAATCAAGGGAGTTTTGGAGAACCGGAGAACGAAGTGGCCTGTCAATTGAACTGCGGTGCCCAATCCACCTTTCGGGATACTTCTGCTCAAATAATCCTGTACCTGACGAGCATAATGCGCTGGACAATTCTGTAAAGTCTGTAAATCGTTTTGGAGAAAATCCAAGTAGTTGGCGCCATTAAAAGTTTCAGGCAGCTCAAATGGTGTAATTATTTGTCCGTTTAAAATTCCGGTCCACATTTTAACTTTAAATTGATACTTGGACCGGTCTTCATGTGTTAAATGCGGGTTTTTCGTGTGCCAATTATGTAAGTTTTGCAAGTTTAAATAACCGTCTTTTTTAAACGTCTATTCGCCAACTCATAAAATTTGTTTAGAAATTACACGTTTCTCTGAACTGCCTGAAACTTTCAATGAATTACTTAGATTTTCTCTAAAACGATTTGCAGATTTTGTTAGATGTACCACTCAATATCTACAGAGAAATGTGGTTTCAACAAGATGGTTGTCCAGCGCATTATGCTTGTTCTGTATAGGATTATTTGAAAAGGTGTACGCTGAAAGGATTGGTCGTGGTTCAATTAAGTGGCGTCTTCGTTCTCCGGACCTAAGCCAGCTTAAGTTTTATTGGAGCTGCATAAAAGAAAAAGTCCATTCAAAACCAATACAAAATCTAGCCGAACTGCTTCACATAATTGTATTCGTGTCGAAGGCAAACAATTTTAACATTTGGTTTAGTTTTAAAGGAATTTTAAGTTTTATTTTAATAAAATAATAGATCAATTTATAATTTAAGTCATACGCATTGCCTTTGGGTATTTTTTTTTGATTAGTTTTTTTGCAAAAAAGGCAATATTTTTTGCGGAAAGAAAAATGCCAATTGTATCATTTTAAAATCTTTACTAAATGGGTTATCTGAAAGTTGAATGTCAATCTGTCTCTTTCTAATTCGTCATCGAACAGCGTCACTATCTATCTCACTCTATCATATCTGTCCATCTGGCTTCTACTGGTGAAGCTGATTTTTGAGCAAGTATTTTAATCATGGTATGAATTTTTTGGTCCTTTTGCAAAAAGAAGCAATAATATTTTTTGTGGAAAGAAAAGTGCCAATTGTTGTACCATTTTGAAATCTTGATTAAATGGGCCATCTTTTGAAATAACTTGCCCACGGTAGTGTAATATATATTTTTTTTAAGTGTCAAAATTAGCTAACATAATTTTTTGAAGCACGACTTAATGAAACTTTTTTTACTAATTAACAACGTTTATTGTTTTATTTGTGAGTTATAGCATGGTTATTTAGTAACACTTTATAAAAAATAACACTCAAAAATTGGGAAATTTGTGATCACAGTTCCTAAAGATATAGTCTAAGGTGTTGAATTGCAAGATTTTCAAAAATATGCCTATTATCACTTAATTCGGTAAGATAGTTTTATTCTTATTTTTGCCCAGGAATCGGTTGTGGATTGTTTTTATAGACCTGCCTTTTCAGGTAATCCTAAAGAAAATAGTTAAAATGGTTAAAAATAGAAAATTTTGCTCTCAAATCAATTGTTTCATTAGCAGAGTGAGGTGTAGCGCTATCCTGTTGGAACCACGTATCCTCCAGATCAATATTATTCAATTCAGCCCACAAAAATCATCTCACGATATCGAACACCATTCACAGTTACAGCTTCACCAGCAGCATGCTGAGAAAAATACGGCTCAAGTATACCTCTTGATCATAATGCCCACCAAACAGTGACTCGTTTAGGATGTCGAGGTTTCTCATGAATCAATTGTGGATTTTCCTCACCCCAAATGCGGCAATTTTGTTTATTAACATAGCCACCAATTTCAAAATGTGCTTCATCTGAAAATATGATTTTTTTAAAAAATCATCTGTTCTACAGAGCTAAATCCTTTCATAAAATACGCCATGTTGTGGATTCACTGAGTCCAAATTGTTGTGAACGTCGAATGATGGAAATTTCTGGGTCTTCAGCAACACTTTTACGTACCATATCAATATGATCTTGTGACAATATGCTCTTCTTTTATCGTTGGCCGAACCAGTTCATGAAGGTTTTTGAACAATTCGATTGATAATGCTTTTAGACGGACGATTGTGCAAACCGTAAATATCACGTAATTTTTTAAAAATATTTTTTACTGAAAGCCTATTTTCATAAAATAATTCAACACTTTTAATGCGTTATTATATTGTGTACGACTCCATTTTTATAAATGTCATACATTACACATCTGAAATGAGACTAGACCTAAGCAAATTCACAATACCCTCTTTGTTTTATTCAAGAATTAAAAAATCACTCAATTTGAAAGACTGGTTATATTATGATGATTTCATTTAATGTTATCTCATAGCAAACTAAACGAACACTAACTATTTTGCGCATTCCTGTACCTAGAACATTACGATTTAAATTTACAATTTAAAATCTCAACTTTTTTTCATCACTTTCTTTCCCAAATAATTAAAGGCAAGGAATATCTTTTAGTAGAGATACTTTGTGACAATACTTATATGAATTTCACCCATTTTAGAATAAATGAAATTATCTCTATAGATATAAATATTGCCTAGTAAGAATGCGGTTCATCAAATTCGAGCAAATCACAATGTTAAAATAACATTACCGAATGTGTATAGCGGAAAATACTGAAATCTCCACTCGATGGTATTCTCAAGAATTACGTGTTCATCGAACATCTTTAAGAAGTATTCTTGAAAAGACCTGCATTTATGACCTTACAAAATTCAATTAACCCGATAATTGCAGGCTAGAGACTACGAACACTGTAATAAATTCAGTATGGAGTTAAATGCCGAGCAAAATAATTTTTCACAAAAAATTATATTGAATGATAAAGCTGGCTTTAGCATGAACGGGTTTTTAAAATAATTATAAAATTATGAATTTCTTAGCACATATTCTATGAAAAGTAACTAACAAAAATCTTAATTAATATAAAAATCTTAATATAAAATCTTATATTATTTTAATATAAGGTGTATTCATAAATAGTGTGATGTTTTATAAATTTTAAAAACATTACTATCTACTGGTAACACTTTAACTTAATATTAACATAGCCTATATTTTAGTTAAATATGTCGATATTTAATGTGCTTAAAAATTTCTAAAAAAAGGTGAGAAGTGAAAGAGGAAAGTGTCGATATGTTTCATATTAGACATTAACGCTTTATCAGATTCGAAAGTATAACAGGGCCACAACTGCCATTGCTATTTATCTTGGTGTTTTGGATAGCAGAACAAGTTAGATATGATTTAAAAAATTGCAGAACTGCGATATCAATATTTTTGACGGTAAAAATCTGAAAGATCTGTTGAGTTTGAAAATGATTTGCTGTCGGCTGAAACTGAAGCTCATCCCAAAGAAACCATCCATTTAATTACTTGTGTGTCCTAGGTGGCGTAGAACACGCTGATCGTGTTAACTTTACATCGAAGCTTATTTGAGGGAAAATTAATTGCCATGGAGCATTTCATAGGACAACAACATGCTTTCTGTGTTCGCGCGTATTATCAAAACAATTCATTTATTACGGCTCGTCGTCTTTATAAGGCTGAATATAATTTCCATTACATAAGGCACCAAGTCTTAATTTAATAAAAAACTGGATAAAAAAGTTTTAAACTACAGAACAAACTATAAATACATCGTCTACGGGTGGTCCAAGGTCAAGCAGAGGTGCAAAGAACATTGAACGTGTGCGTGAGTCTGTTAGAGAAAATCCATCCCAATCCGTACGGAAACGAAGTAGCCAGGTAGCTAGATAGGTAGCCAGGTAGCTAGATAGGTAGCCAGGTAGCCAGGTAGCCATTAAGGAATCTTCACTGCATGTCATTTTAAAAAAGATCTTCGTCTTCATCCCTATTAAATTCAAATTGTGTAAAAAATGAAAAAAACTACAGGAATTATTCCCAGGAAAAGTGATATTCCGTAGAGATGATGTAAATTGCCCCCAACAAGTCCAGATTTAACTCTACTTAATCTTGTGGGGTCAGATCAAGAGCAAAGTTTATGAAAAGAAACTACGTCATATTGCAATTAAAGGAGAATATTGGTCATGACATCCACTCGATATCCAGACAAATGTGCGGCAGGGTGATAACACATTTTCGACCATGCCTTCAAGAATGTCAGCACCGCGAAGGCCGCCATCTCGACAGTATTATTTTTGCTAAACACATTTCCAAACACTGTACTATAATGTTATAATAATAACATTATTATACCTTAAATCGACTTCTATTCATCACACCTACAAAAATGAACAACAATATCGACACCTTGTACAACGGTGTTTAAAATAACTGAATGAAGTTCAAAGAGAATGAATATGAGTGCCTTATCAACTTTCAGTTGTAAACAAAATTGAACTTACGACTATCTGTAGTGCATTTTTGTCTATCTTAGGCAGAGATCCTTTTCTCCAACAAATCACCTTTGAAAAAGATCCTTTTCTCCAAAAACATCAGGACAATCACCTTTGCCCACTCCAAAATCAGGTCTTCACCCTAAAAAAGGTTACTGTTGCTATGGCAAGATTTTACAGGAATTATTCATTATGTTGTTCTGAATCCTAATGACTCAATAATTTCTGAATTGTGATGAGCTTGATAAATTAAACATGGCTTTGAGTCAAAACCATCCAAGATTAATTATTATTCCTCTAAGGTATTTATTATATGTATTATTCTGCAGTATGAAGATGTAAGAGCTCATAGTCTCAGAATCGCCTAATTCAAAGTTACAGAGTTAGGCTGGGAAGTATTTCTTACCGTATTCTCCTGATTCTGCACCATCATCTTTTCAGATTTATGAAACATTTTCTTCGTGGAAAAAATCCTACTGCGATATTGTAAATTAAAACTGTTAAATAAAATAAAATTTTGTACAGTATTAAAAAATGACATTACTTATGGATCCATACTTTTTATGACGGTGAGTCTATCTCTTTTAATGTGACTACTTAGCAAACCACACAGATTTGATGACATCAGTACTGTTTACGTGCGAATGGAATAAAATATATCGAGATATTTTCCGCTGTTTCTGGAAAAGTTCTATTTTAATTGCGACATGTGTGGTTTCAACCACATTATCGATAATTACATCATTGAGGTCTTGAAACATAAATTTTATATCGTTTACTATGTATCTCGCATGTCGACAAGGGCTTCACTGTGGAACGACCAGAATAAAGAAAAAACGACCATGACTTAATAGTCGCTCGTAATTTTATCGCAAAATATTAATCGCGGTATAATTCACTACGCTTACGTACGGTAATTGTGCCTTCAATATATCTGATTATTAACATAATAATTCCTCGGCAACCCCATTACTTTTATAGTGCTTTCGATGGGTAATTACAAAACCACTTCATTTAAATTTTAATGGCTGTTTTCATGATACCTGCGAAAAGAAAGAAAAGAAAATTAAAACAATTTTTCGGAGACTTAACAATTAGTTCGTCCCTGTTTTTAGTTTCGTTTTTGACACTGTGAATTTAATGGCCACTTAAATTGATTCACTGTCTTTTCTTTATATACATAGGTAGTCTTGTAAACCTTGCAGACCCAAGGCTTGGTTGGCATTTTTTCTCCAAATCCCCCATTCCTCGCCCTATTTTCCTAGTGTCTAATGTTCAACCTATCTAGGTCTTCTTCTACTGATCATCATTTCTTTGTCATCCTTTTCTTTTTTTGGTAGTTATGCTTCCTTTCAGTACTTTTTTCCTCGTTCGATTGTCAAGTAGCCCTTCAACATGACCCATTTATCTTATTCTCCGTACTTTCACCACTGACATTATAGGGGCAGTGTTATAAAGTTCTATCGATTTCTAGTATAATTTCGAGGATTACCTTAAACAGGGTGGCCGATGGGGGCTCGTCCTGCAACACTCCTACCTGAGTTTTAAAGCCTTCTGATTTCTAACCGTTGGATTCTCTTTATTGACAGTGTTGATTAGCGTCATTCTTGTCAATTATATTAGCTGGAAGGGATTCCGAGTTTCTTCATGTCTTTATATATTGTTTTTTTTTATTATAAGCTTGTGTAGCTGTCGTTCGTAGCTGTTCGCCATTGTCAGTTTTAAAGTGAATGAACTTTGATCATTGACACAATGTTTCTTCCTTATAATTATCTCTTGATATAGTTTGATACAATTTCTTCATATAGTTCCAAATACTTTATTTACTACATTTAGAGATATTCCTCTGTCATTTTTTCAAATTGTCACACCTCTTTTTAACAAGATTGAGATTAAAATTGTTTCAGACTAATTGGTTTGGTTTGGTTTATGATATTTTGGACACATTTTTATTATTATCTGGGCTGATATTGTTTTTTAACCATTTCTATTGTCTATCTTACTTCTTCTTGTCTTAGGTTTCTTCCAATGTACTGCCGTTGTTTTCTAGATTGCATCGTGGTGCGGTTTAGGATTTTTTTAAGTATCGGTTCCACCGACTTAGCATTTCTACAGATTCTCATAATACACATATTTTCACAAGTTTGGAATATTTAAAAATAGGACGGCTACGCCTAAGATACTCCAAAAATTGTGATGGATATTTATTTTAGACCGTTTATAAATGAAAATAACAAAAGCATTGTTTTGCTGATAACACAGGTTTTATGATTTTTGCCCATTCCGTTGGTACTGGTATTTACATGTTATTTTAGTTCTTTTTCAATTTTCA
Organism: Cosmopolites sordidus; assembly: GCA_031761425.1. Lineage (NCBI taxonomy): Eukaryota > Metazoa > Arthropoda > Insecta > Coleoptera > Curculionidae > Cosmopolites > Cosmopolites sordidus. The sequence goes on from JARFXV010001012.1 coordinate 246,935, forward strand.
ATCAATCCGCTTAAAAAGGCCTAGAAACATGATATATCATTTTAACAGATCAAGAGTAAATGCTTTGTTACAACAAGGCTTTAATCAAAGTGATATTGCGAAAATTTTAGGTGTTTCCCAAAGTATCAAAAATTCATCAAAAATTCCAATAGACAAATGACGGAAATGATCGCCCAGAAGTAGTAAAAAATGATGCACAACAACTGCATAAGACCGGCAGATATCAATGATACCTCGAATAAATCGTCTGGAATCTACAAGCGGTATATCAAGGGAGCTTAGGGGTAAATGTTTCACGACAAACGATAACATGCAGACTGAAAGCAGTAAATTTCCATCGCAGAAGACCTTTACGTGTTTCCGAATAATCCCTTCAACAAAAAAAAGTGAGATTGACGAGATGAGACGACAAATGGCTTGGTTTCGACAAATGGCCGATTCACGAAGAACATTAGTGAGAAGAGACCCAAGTCGACAAGCTCAACTAGAAACAGCTCAGCCATTTGAAGGTAAGAGCGAGCTGTTGTGGGGTGGTATTATGAGTCGTTTGCGGATATCTCTATTGGTCCTGCAGAGAAGAGTCACTGTGTACATCGAGGAAGTTTTAAATCCTGTTGTGTATCTGTTCCGGGGCGCAGTGGGCGACAGATTTGTTTTTATGGATACCTCTATTGGTCCTGCTGAGAAGAGTCACTGGTGCTGTGTACATCGAGGAAGTTTTAAATCCTGTGGTGTATCTGTTCCGAGGCGCAGTGGGCGACGGATTTGTTTTCATGCATGACTACGCACCTCCTCATTGAACAGCAGCAGTACAAAATTTTCTTAAAGAAATGGTAATTACCAAGTTACGGTGGCCAGCAAATTCTCCTGATATGAATGTCATTGAACATGCTTGGGGCATTCTAAAAACACGTATCAAGAAACGGAACAATTCTCCTCTTACCCTGCGAGAACCAAAACGATGCTGCTCGTGAAGAATGGGAGAGAATTTCGCAAGCAAAATTGATCATTTAGTCGACAGCATACCAAATAGCCTACAGGCATGCATACAGACCCAAAGAAAAAATACTGCTAATTAGTTTTATCGAAAGTTGTTCTTTTTGTTCTTAAATTATTTTTGAAGGCAATTGGTACATTGTAATTTTTGACTGCAAAATAATAGATCAATTTTAGACACATTGATCATATGATATCGAGTTTTATTTGGTACCTGTAAGATTTGTAATAAAATGATGATTACACAAACGAGTAAAAGAAAGTTAATTCACGTTGAAGTTAATCTCAATAAAATAATGAAATGTTTGAAGTAGTTGAGTATTATACTAATTAATTTTCATGAAGATACTGAGTTGATTTGATACTACTATTTTACAATTATTCCTATTATCGATGCATCTCATAGTTTTAAATATCGATTTTACGGAAATCTGAAAAACATCACATATATTTCGCTGCCATTTGATATAAACTTCTTCGCGATATTTACGTTAATTTTTCAAGTTTTAATACTACTAGGCAACGTTATAAACAAGTTAATAATTTAGATAACATAACAGTTTTTATAAAGTTTATCTAAATTTCACTTGTTACTTGCTAATACGCGCGAATACTCGGGTTCAGGTTTCTTATCTGAACATTTACAACATGTCGTATACTTTCTCTGATAAATTATCTAACGACTTCGACGCCGATCAAATATTCCATTTGCCTTTCAATTACCTGATGTTGTTTAAACGGCTTAAATCATTTCACAATTATGATTTATTTCCGATTTAATTTTTACGGGAGTGTCTTTACCAGTATTTGATTTAATGACATAATAAAGAAATAATGGTATCAAAATTAATATAACATACAAATTAAAAATTGTTTATCAGTAGGATAATTTTTGTAACGATCTCTCTTTCTCTCGGCTTCTTTCTATTAGTTCCATACCTATTTTTTCTAGTTTATTTATGGTTAGTTTAGTTTTAGTTAGTTTTATTTATGTTAATTTGAATAGTATTATATTAGACTTTGCCTAAAGAATACTGACATATATTTTTAATGAAGCAATTAATTATTATCAGTCTTATTCTAACCCCAATTCACTTTAAAAAGCTCTGAAGAAGCTGACTGAGATTTGAGCAAGAAAACTCATAGATAAAAACAGAAATCAATATATGGACAAGAAAAGACAGCGAAAAACACAAGCAATTGTTCAACATTTCAACCTTTTGAAGGGTTCTTTTAGACATCTTCGTAAATAACTTGAAGTGAAATATTCGAATATCTGGAAGCACCATGCCAATTAGACGCCCCCTATTAAAAAGATCATGGTTCGTGAAGTTAAAAAAGGGGTTTCAAAATTAATCTAAAATAAAATGACTTGGATTTGATCGACAAACAAATGCTTGATACTATGACCTACATTTTCAATGCAATCCTTCGAAGTTAGCACTTTTCTAACTCTTGGAAAGTATCACAAATGGTCATGATCCCTAAACTTTACTGATTTGGACATACGACATTCTATAGCGTATGTTCAACGCAACTAAGTGGCAACTATGTAACCCAAAAGGAAACCCAACATAGCAATATTACAGCGTTTCCAAAATAAAGTGTTACCTATTGTGTGTATACCTATAACTCTGTGATGTTCACCATAAATGAGATGTCCACCATTAATAGGGACTGCTATGAGTGCATTTTATTGAATAAGTGATTAAATTATCTTGTGTGAAATATAGCAACAGACTGAATAATCAGCCCACAACTTGTTAACAAACTCCTAGTGTATATAAATGAAGTTTGATACCTATAGACTTTACTGGAAGATTCGGTTGATGTCAGGCATATTGGGTTAATGCAAAAGTTCGTCCCGTTTGTAGCGCTAGATGCAATTGCATTGTTTGACAGAATGGATTTCAGTGAATACTTGAAAAAAATTGTTTTTTTTTTAATTAGTTAAGCATAAAAAATGGCAGAAAACAAGAAACATGTTCAACATATTATGCTTTTTTAATGGTATCTCGTGTCGTAGAGAAAGTGTTATGAAAACAATTTTAATCTTAGCACCACGTTCTGGACGAGCGACCGAGATGGCACTAATTGGTACTAATTGAAAGTGATCAGCATAGAATAACTCGAGAGATCAGAGAAATTCTTGTAATCAACTAGTTAAAGTGTCATTGATTATGTATCTAGGTGATTATGAACCTGGAATGGTTAGCAATGGCTGATGTATGGGGGCCGCATGAGTTAATGGAGAAAAAATTGATAGACCGAATTTCTGCGGTTTATTGAAGTGCAATAAAATCGATCCATTTTTAAAGTGGATGGTAATAAAAAATGGATTGTTTGTAATAATGTTAAGAGTGGAGATACTCATTCAACCAACATAAAAGCTAGTTTATATCCGAAGGGGATTATGTTTTGCATTTGGTAGGGCTGAAAGGGAATCGTTTATTATGAGCTGTTACCTGAAAACCAGACAATTAATTCAGAGAAATATTGTTCACAACGGGTTGAATTAATACAATCAATTGATCAGAAGCGGCCTGGATTAGTCAGCAGAAAGGGCATTGCGTTCCATTAACACAACTAATGCTTTGAAACCATACGGCTACCCGACACACAGTTTACAACTTGACTGGGATATTTTGGTTCGTCCAAAGTACCCTCCAGAATTTGCACCCTTCGGCTAACATTTATTTAGATCGTTTCAAAACAGCTTAGATAGTAAAAAATTTAGTAGCTAGAATTCTCAAAATTTCTATGAACCCGGGATTATGCAGAAAGTTCATCGAGCAGAACGACACAGAATAGTGATTAAAAGTTATTTTTAGTAAATACATTTTTTATATTTTTTATATTTAAATAAACTTTTCTCTAAAAAATGGGATCAACTTTTACATCAACTCAATATAAACGTTACTCTTATAAATTTGTGTAGATAATAATGTATGTATTAATTGATTTATGATGCAATATGTCGTCACTAGGGACACATTGTTGTATTCTTAATACAGAAATCTATTGATTTATGTAAATAACAGTAAAGACATTTTTATACTTAAACCATACAATAACTGTTTTGCAAATTGTCCATTAACTGTTTTACAATTGTTAGATGTACGTTAGAGTGGACATATGTACGTTAGTGAGGACGTTACATAAGTTAGAGCGAACATAGTATGTACGTTAGAGTGAACATAGTACGTCTTTTCTGTTACCAATCGATATAAAAAGTTATTTTCACTGCTATCAAATTATTTCAGATATTTAAAAATATTCATATGAATATTTTAGATCTCTTGTTAACAACTACAACATTACTCATTTTACTGAAACCTAGTCCACGTATTAGACGATGTGTAAATAAAACAATGAGAGTGGTGGTTAGTTCCTTCTAGCAATATTGTTGGTTTTCCTTTGAAGGGGATGCTGGGCGCATATCTGACACGCCTTCAATGTGAATTTGGACTCCCTAGAGTGATTTGGTGGTCCGTAGCAATTCTTTGCAAATCCGTGCATTCTGCAAATGACTGACAACAATGTCAAGCAACGGTGTGCTATCCAGTTTTGTTTCAGACTTCGTAGTGTGAAAACTTTTGTAAAACTTCAACAGGCCTATGGAAATAGTAGTATTTGCTGTGAGGTTCATCTTTAATCGATTCCCGGACTTCTGAGAATGCTTTAAACAACCTGAAAATCTGGGCCCTTGACAAACACAAACATGTGCAAGTCACTTCTCAAAATCCGATGTAAACTGCGTGGAGAAATTGGCGTTTCTGTAAAGTCTTCCACACTTTGCTCCACACGTGCAAATAGCTTCAAGCTTCGAACTTTTCTTGGACCTCTGATGCAGGGCCTATCCCCGCCTGTTTCAATTTTGCTTGCAAAATTGCTTGAATAAATATATACTATAAGTACATTATTTTATGAGGCTCCAGTCGATAAGTACATTTTCACCTAAATTCGCGTTGAGTTGCCATAATTGATTTTTTAAGTTAATTTCATAGCGTTCTTTTAAGCTGGGTCCAAACCAATAAAAAAATTACGTGTGTATTGAATTTACTGTGCGGCGAAAGTATTTACGATGTAAAATTACCACACAGTCAAAAAATATTTGTTTTGTGCGCACTATACGCCCCGCTCCACCTATGTGTGTGCAGTGAGATGTTTGTAGGTTATGTTTGATTAGGTTTTTCCAACAAACGTTAAAAATAATGTTGTTTATATTTTTCAGTGTTTAGACTTATTTTCTTATCTTCTGTAGTTTTTTTCTATTTTGGTACAAATGCTTCATCTAATAACGTCTTTTTTACAATTTTTTCTTTTTTCTTGATTAACCTGTTCATTCAACTTCAACTTCAACATAATAATATGCTGGGACATACTTTGACTACAATCAATTATTCAAATAAATAATAAATTTCATTATAGCCGCCTAATGTAGGTATATTTTTGAAACAAAATCATTAATTTCACTTCAACAACACGTTCATACACAAATCTTGAGCGCCGCAATTTCTTTGACGTTCGCGAAAAAAGCGACATTAGATGGTTGGCGTGCTTGCTGTGCGGCGAACATATGTACCTATGTATGACCGTGTGTGTTAAGCCTGTGTCCGCATCAACAAAATTTTGCGTGTATGTTGAATTTACTGGGACAATTTGTTTCAATTATCTGGTGGACACAGATGGTTCGTGTGCGTGCTGTGCGGCGACAATATGTGTGTGTGACTTTGTGTGTCAGAGCGTCTACATTGCCGTCAGACACACTACATACAACACATACAGCCCACACAACGCACATTTTTATCGGTATGGACCCAGCTTTAATAACTATTATGTATTCACTATAAAATCTGCACGTCTGCACTACATAAGCCAAATCCAAACTGTCACAAAATAACGAAAAAAAGAATGACGACAAAACGAAATGGCAGCGTGGTTTTTGCCTTAATCTTTATAAATACTAGTAATAGGGCCTTAGGCGCACATGGAAGCATATAAATATCAAAATAAATTTAGCTGGGTTAGATTCTGATGGAAATTTTAAATAAATTATCAAGTTATGTTTCACGTAGTTTGTACAATACAAATATAATTATAAATATAGTGGACATTTTAGATATTAATCTTTACTTATTCGGTATGACTTTATCTGCTAATGAACTTGTGCCACCGCGGAAACTAAGTTGCAGTGATGTTTTACGTGTTTTACCAATGGACACCAGAGTAACATGATGTTTCTCAAGAAGCGTGCTTTGTGAGCGTTAATCTAATTGAATAGTGAAACTTCAATCCATAACCATGCAATATTACAGTGGAAGTTCTTAGCATTAACCCTACTTATTAATGTAACACTAGGTTGATTTCCGTATGGTTTATGATTTATTTCCGTTTTCAAAATACCTATGACTCAGATAGTTTAAATATATTGACAGAGTAACTTGGGAATGTATGGGAATAAATATACCAACAATGGGAACAAAAAGGCCTATATATTTTCATCTTACTTAGTTATCTCTTTAGTATTTATCTCCTTGGTTCCAAATCGAATTTATCTTAAAGGAAAACATTTTTCTACAGTTCCTTTGGTGACGTAATAATTATTTTTAATCTTTAGGATCGTTCTTAATAAGTCAAAAGCATTCGCAGAAAACGAAATGCGGCAACTCGTATACTCGTATGCGGATCACGAAGGCGAAGTCGTCTGTTTTTTCTCCTTCGTTTTTATTATATGTAAACGAAGAAATTTCCATTGTTTGCGCTGACCGCAGATTTATAACAGAGGTACGGTTCGTTCTGTTACAAGCGCGAGATCAAAAGATTTGATACTAAGCTTAAATTGATAAAGTATGACACTGTGTAGAGGGGTATCCTGTTGAGCAAGGTGAATTTTTATTAAAATATTTAAAGTCAAGCTCAGAATACTTATTTTGTGATGAAAAGTGGTATAGTGGGCTCGTGAAGAATAATAAAAATAATGAAAAAAATCATCCGTGCTCCACACAAATTGCCCGTTCCTTCAGCCGCCACCAAAATGTTAGCAAGTGTCTCTCGAGACCAGTTTCTGGCCTTAAGCCGTCATCAGTCGGTCTAGAGCGGACCGCTCGAAAGCAGCTGAAGGAAAAATTAAAGGTTCGGCTATGTCGGAAGTAGGCTCTGATACTATGCAGCACACACCATCTGGGCGTAATCTGCCCATACCCTGGTTAGGTACTAAGTATGCAAGAAAAGTTGTTTAGTGGACTAGTGGAGAATATTAAAAAATATAAAAAAACGGAAAATTCATCTGTGCTCCACGCAAATATTGCCCATTCCTGGTTTGGTCTGCATAGTATGATAACTTGTATCTGTCATGGCTGATCTATATGGTCGTACCTTTGGTCATTCCTGCCGAATGAGAAACCGGTCTCCGAAGACACTTGGTTAAGTTTTGAGTACGGCTGAAGGAATGGGTAATATTGGGGTGGAGTATGAATGAATTTTCCGCTTTTATGATATAAAACTTCTAAGATTCTAGGAATCTAAAAACTTCTAAAAAGTTACTATTTTAAGTTAATATTTTTTTGTCACTTTGTTTTACTATTATATCTGCATATTAATAAATTCTAAACTTTTAGCTTTCAGACATCATGATTCTATACTTTAAATACCTACAATTTTAAAACTACTAGTATGAGTATAATATCAGAATATTTGGTAGGCAAATTGGCATTGGTAATAATAAATCTCTTGAATGAAAATTTAAAGGTATGAAAAAAGTTACTTGAACTTGTTACTTACTATCAACTCGTACTTCTGTTGCTATTTGTGCTAATTTAATAGCTGGTATTAGAATATCGAAAATATAGTCTAAATTATGGTAAAGAAGCAGAAGTTATTGAGAAGGATGTTTACAGTTACAAATTAATCTAATAAACATGTGGAAAATGTTATAAGAAGTAATTCAGCAAAAAATAAACATATCGTTAAATCCAGTCTATTCTGTTCATCCCATACACTAAAAGGGCTATCCAAAAGATTACAAAAATCTGTAGGATTCTTCAGGTTTAGATATATCTTAAGAAACTGAGAAAAAGCAGAAAAAATGTTTTATTTATTAAAAAAAACATCTGATATACAGTGTTAAAATATACAATCGTACACAGGAAAATAACATATTCGAACCAAGGCAAATATTCTGGACTCCAAAAAGTTTTTGAACATATGTAAGAAAAATCAAATTTTTTTCGAAGTAAAATTTTTTCTTTAATAATTCAATCTTGAATCAGATTTTTTTTCTTTAGTGGACATACATTTCACACTTAAGTCAAAACTTATATTTTCACTTGAATATTTGTTAATTCTCAATATGAATAATGATTTGAAACAAGATCTCTAATTCTTTTATTTCAAGATTAAACATTTTAATTAGATGATAGACTAAAATATTAGAAGATATTTTGAAACAAATTGATTTTTTCTTAAATAAAAAAAAATTATTACTTTAACCAATAAAAAACCATTCAATGTAAAAAAAACCATATTTTGTCATAAGTAATATATTTTCTTATAAACCAACTTCAATTAAGAACAAAGCTATTTTAACCAAGAAAATTTTCGAACGAAATTCCCAAAAAATTTGTTTTTTGGCAACTTGATTTGTTTTTAAATTTAAAGTTCTACTTTAGTTCTACAACATTTCAGTGCGAAATGAAATAGCGTCAGTAAATTATTATCCTTTTAATAATTACTCTTACACACAGTACACATTTTATTATCTGAATCCAAGATATTTATTATTGTTATTTAAGCAGTTTATTTTCTATCAAAAAAAAATATTTAGAATGAGAAATAATTATTGTGTTGAACCAATAAGTCAGTTTGTTGAAATTAGAGAGTAAATGTTCATAAGCTAAGACATTTTCGTTCAACCAAGAGATTTTTTCTCTTCCGCCAAGAAAAATGTTCTCTTGGATGTCAACATGAACTTCTTGGTTAGAAAAATAGTTTACATCAATCAAAATGATTTATTATTTTGTTTCAACATAATTTTCTTGGACCAATTCAAGAAACCAGTTCAAGTTAACGTTTTCTGTAAATGTAAGAAAACTAACTATATCTTTGAACGTCTATGTGAAGAGATATAAAAACACACACAATGAGGTTAAATAAACAAATCAAACACGATTGATCTACAGATATCAAATACACTTTTCTGAGATGAGAAATATCCAGAAAGTGCCCCATTCAAGGAAAATACGCTTCAAAGATGACGTATTTAGAAAGATGGATATCTTCAATAAGCCAAGTGTAGAAATACACAACGTGGGGAAATTACTGTTGACATGGATCAATGAACTCAGGTTATTATGACGACCGTTATTTATATATTAACGACAGTTTCTTAGTTTCAGTTTTATTTTTCATTTGAAAACAGTTAATGAGTAGACTGACTGAAATATTGCAAATAAGATTGAAACATAAGACAGTGGAATATTTCGAAAAAGTTGGGATGAGTGATCAAACAGTTATATGGTTTGCGACTCATCGTTTTTGATTGTTTCCATTGACCTTTTTAGACAACTTTGATATAACTTGATTTTTAAATTACACAGACATATCCATAAGCGGTCCGCTTTCAACTTTTAGATGTAAAGATATGGATAAATGTTCCTCATTGATTTTAGCCTCCCTCGAAACACTTCGGTGTTTAGTTTACACCTTTTTTTTAAGAATTTTGGCTACTTCCCCATGTCAAGTTCTCCTAGACTTTCTCATTTTTCTTCTTTTGCCAACCCCTACTTTCTAATTCTGTTTAACTTTTTGCTTATCACGTATGTTTATTACTTAAATATTTTATAATTGCTGCAGTAGTTTGTTCTTTATTTGGATATTCATTTTATGTTGTTCTTATGTTAATATTAATTTGCATGTAATATTTATTTGTTGCATTATTCCATATATACACAAACAAATGTTCATCAGTATTTGTTTCCCTTAAAATTTTCATGTATTAAAGTGATGATTAGAAGTGGCCTTAAAACTACATTTTGTCAAATCCTCCTACTAGTTTACAAACTATTCAGAGATTTGAATTTTAATTTTAGTTTTTAGGACATTTTCAATTTTCTCATGTTTCTAATGACCCTCATACTTCTAATTATCCTTAATAAACTATTATTAACTTCTCGCCTTCCCATATCCTCTTTCTAGATATATTGGTAAACGTTTGATATGAATCCATTCATACAGAAATATTAATATAACATTGGATTATTAGTAGTCTTTAGCATTTTCTATCGATTTCTAATTTTAGCGGGTGGCGATGTGTTTGTTTCATATCCCGCATGAGAGGAATATATATCGAGGCAGAAGTAAATGCCCCTTGCGATAATCTCGCTACTAGAGCCAGCATAATTGTTAAACGACAGTAGCTACAGGATTATTTCCATCATCGTCCTAAAAAAATAAGGTCCAATTACTCCTTCAGCCAAAAGACCGCTGGTAGTGAGTAGTAAAAAATATGGTAGTGAGAGTAACGTTGAATTAGCAGCCTAATGTTTAAAACATGTATTGCTTTTCAATACAATGTCAATACAATGTAACATACCACGATATTATAAATGATGAATAATCAATTTTGAAATATCTTTCTAGCATTATCAATTAATAATAAATATATTATTGTCATCACCTCACGACAATAATAATATACACGATATTTTTTGTATAATGTAATTAATGATATTCTCCACGACGATGTTTATTTTAATAGATACAATATCCAAATAATGCTATTCAATTATGTTATTTAGAAACCAGCATTATTTTACCATTATTCTAATGTCAATTATTATTAGTTCTTTTATGATGGATATTTTATATCAATTAATACTTACATATATTTATCATAAAGATTTTTTTTTAATCCACGCATATACTAAATTTTAAGAATGGAATTATACTAATTATTTGCGTAGACAAACTAACACTTCTGCATTGTGTGCAAATACAGTAATGAGACTAGTAGCGTAGCGTTTGATTTGGTAATATTGCCCGCTTCTCCTTTGGAGCGGACGTAGGCTAGCATCTGATTCGTGTTTAATACGAGTTTGAACTTCTGAGAGTCACTTGGTGGTCCGTAGTCATTTTGTTCATGAACCGAATTTTATAGTGCTTTCTGAAAATGACTTACAACAATTTCGAGCAACGATGATCTGGTTTTATTTTAGACTTAGGCTCAGTGGGACGAGAACTTTTTTGCAAAACTCCAAGCTTATGGAAACAGTGTCTTTCAAGGGCCCAGATTTTCAGGTGATTTAAGATATTCTTAGAAGGCAGAGATTCGATTAAAGATGAAACTCGTAACCTTACCAAACTATCATTTTTAACCATGAGTTCTTAAAAGACTAGTTTTTGGCAAGTAAAAACCTTACTGTGCCTCCACAGCCCTTTTATACACCTTGATAGATTTGAGTCCTTGTGACTTTTTCTTTTCTCAATGTTGAAAATTCACCTCAAAGAAGAGCATTTTTGGACATTGGAGAACATTGAAACGCCGCAACCGACCAGCTGCCGGCAATTTCCGTATCCGAGTTTCAGCACTGCTATGAAGAGAGTACGGTAACTACTTTGAAGCAGCCAACGTAGAATTGTAATTCCAATTGAATATAAAATTTAAAAAAAAACAGTTTCATTACTTTATTTACTCATATCGTATTATCATCGATTAGTAAAACCTTGCTATTAACATTGCTATTTACACATTTCGTATTATCATGCATCAGTAAAACCTTGACAGACATAACTGAAAATTATTTTATTTCAAAAGTTTCCTTTGAATGATTTTTGTTTCTTCAACTGACAAAGCGTATTGCTAAAATCATTTTTTCTAGCACGTATAACTCGTAATATAGCGAACTACAAAGTTAATAAAAATATTCTTTAAACAGAATTTGACTATTATGTCCATATTTTCTAGATCTTGCATTTGCCACTAAATTTTGTTCCAAAATGTGAAATTCCATTTAAGGCTATATCTCCGTAACTTGATTTCGAACATTTATAATGTAATGAATAGTACATTAAGTCCCATTGCATAGTATAACCTACACAATTTTTTATTTTAATCAAGTAATATAATCATAGTCATGTTATCTTTAAATACCTCCCTTATTCTTTTCATCAACTTTTTTGTCAGAGTTTTCTTACTGTTCCACGATCTTTTATTAATTCAGTGGATATTTTTAATGTTTATCCTTTGCTTCCACTCTCTTTTCAAGTGCTTGGTATATTAAGTTTCATTATTTATTCCAAGTTTTAATATTTCTTATCTTATCTACAATAATATTGAACATTGACGCCAAATATAATGCGGACAAAATCTTACGTAATAACCTTAATTAATTCAAAAAGACTTACCACTGAATATCAAATCGCTCGTTTTTAACGTCTGGATGCGCGTTTCACTCACAACTTTAATATCATCAGGAAATTATTTAATCTTCAATCAATCAATTTCTTCTATCTCTTCTGCGTTTTCTGCTGAGTGTTGGTGCATAGTAGGGCCACCTATTTTTCTAGTCATACTTTTGTAAAATATTTTGTATGGAAAAAGGTGAACAATTTATTAAAATGTAAGGAAAGTTTAAACACAATTCTTTTTGAAAAATATAGTTAGAAGTACAAATATCAGTGGAAGATTGACCCACAGCTATATTAGGTTGGAAAAACATTTTTCAAAAAACATGTTTTATGAAGCGGCTGAAGTGGCAATTTTATAATTGACATGAAAGTAAGTTTAATTTTATTATTGTATTGTAAAGATTTTGTTAATTACAACGAAATGATGTGAAAATGGCATAGCGACCTCATTTGAACTGTTACAGAAGTAACAAGCTCGCATTTTTTAATAATTATGGAAATATACACACTTCAATAGAGTGCAATCTTAAAAGTCGTATCCACATAATACCATACCATAAAATAGATGAAAAATTTGAAAATATTACTCTTTGAACATCAAATCACAGGACATCAAAATACTAAAAGTGAGAACATTACTGCTACGGCAGCAAATCTAACTGAACATGAAAATATGTTGGTTCCTCGACGTTCACAAGATTTAAGGTATTTTAACAATGAGGACTTGGTGAATTTTCTGAAACTATTTTATAATTTAAAATATTGCAACTGTTTGCTGACCTTCAAAGAAGTTGTAATTTAATTCCTTTCTGTTTTATTTTGTTATTTAAATTACTTGAAATCTTTAGGTTAGTGATAACAGGTCATGAACACATGATGCATTAACTTTGAAGAAGGAATGATGCATTAATGCTGAATAATGCATAAAATCATAGAACATTTGGTTCATAGAATCCTCTCTTGTAAATGAAACTGAAGTGGATATATAAATGATTTTATATAATAATTGCATTATGTTTTGCAAAATAATGTTGATCAGATGTGCCTCTCGGCTTCATCTGGTTGGTTGTATTCTGGAGATTCAATTTTTGACTACTTTTTAACGCGTGTCGCGTGTTATATTTTCAATGGTACCTTAATTTTTCGTTTAAGGTCAAGAAGTATTCGTGGTTTATTTCTGTAAACTAGAGATTTAAGATAAACCCACAAAATATAGTCCAAGGGTGTGAGATCACATGGTCTTGGTGGCCAGTTGACAATATTATTTCACGAAATAACGCGTCTATGAAACTTTTCTTGCAATAAATCGATTGTCTGTCGAGACATGTGGCAAGTCGCACGGTCTTGTTGAAAGAAAACATTGTTTACATCCATATTTATCGGGTATGGCTAGAGATATTTCGTTAGCATACTCCTATAGTGTTCATTGTTAACAGTAAAACGATTTTCATCATCGTCTTCAAAAAAATAAGGTACTATCACTGCTTCAGTCCAAAAATTGCATCAAACATTGACTTTCTGAGGATGAAGTGGTAACTCCTGAATCACTTTCATCAGCCCAAATCCTGCAGTTATGTTTCTTCACAAACCCATTAAGCCAGAAGTGCGCTTCGTCGGAAGAGATATGGTGAATTGATATCAACATTGATGGAAGTTACGAATAATTTCTAAGCGCTGTTGAATTGGGTATATTTCTCTGGTGAATTGGCACAATGTGAATACAACACCCCCAGTGATATTTACATTTCAGACAGTGTTGCCGTTATTACGTTTCAAAGTTCTAATATTCTTAATGAAAAACTCTTTATAATCGATTGCACTTGAAAATAAAAAACGATTCCACTTAAAAGGTTTTTGTTTTATTTGATTTTAATATCATATTGCTGCTATTGATACACCGCTAATTTTACTGTTTATTTAAATTAATTAATCGTTATTAAGTTCAATGGTTAAATCATTAAATGATTAAAAATATTTAAATTAGAATTAAATATGAAAAAAGTGAATTAAAATAATGATATAAAATAACGAAACATAGCATGTAGTAAGTACGTGAAATAATGTAGTAAATAATGAAACATAGCATGTAGTAAGTACGTGAAAACAACGTACTTACTACACATGTTAACAGTTGTTTTGATATCCGGTTTTTTGGTGTTAATTTCATACGAATTTGATGCCTTAAATTCAAATATGATATAAATTTCTGCCTAGGAGCTCAAATTTCTAAGATTTAACACTTTTGTGAAATATAAGCTATGCTGTTTTAAGTTAAATCCACGGTTCAAATGAAAAAACTAAACGCGGAATTTTTATTATTATATTATACAAATATTATTACAAAAGATAGATGAAAAAGTCATCGATGAAACCAACTAGTCACTGAATATTTCAGTGACTCTCTTTTTAAACTCCACCAGTAATCTGCCATCATGTGAGTATCCCATCTTTCTTGCTAGCAGCCCTCCATAGTTTTAATATCCTGGTAAAATCTTTCACCTTGTTCCTCAGTGGTGTCTCCTAAACTCTGAGGAAAACGGTCTAAGTTGTTATGTAAATAGTGCACCTTAATGCGCATGTTACATCCAAGGGATCTGAAACTGTTAAGCATCTTGTTTATCAGTTCAACATAGTTTTCAGCACTGCTGCAGAAAATTTCCAACAACTGCAACAAATGAAGTCTAGGCTTTACGCTCAGCCTCATTAATCGAATTTACGAAAGGCGAATCCTTAATGAGTTGCCTTATTTATGTGCCGTCAAATATTCCTGCTTTCATTTTTTCCGTACTCAACTAAGGCATTTTCCCCCTATATATGCAAAGTATGATCTATTCGTATGAAGAGCCTTTACAAACTGCTTTATTAATCCCAGCTTGATATGCAGTGGACGAAAGATGATTTTTTCCCCAACGCCCATGTTTTTTTTCTTGGGCCACTCTTTTGGTGTATTGGTGTACCCAGTGGTGTATTTTGTCTCTGCTATCCCAAGGATAGCAGGATATTTGGTGTGCATTTGGTGGGTGTACAAGTATATGTTTATATGTATTGAATTAAAAAAAAAAACATTGATAGATAAGTGGACATATCTAAAAAAAAGTAGAGTAGACAGAGAATAACTGATTTCATATTTAGGTTTAGCACCCCAAATATAGCTAAAATTAGTTTTAAAATCCTAGGAACCCAAAAAAAATAATTCTTGTAGGCCTATGTTATTGATGTCTTAAAACTAATTTAGTTATTGCGATTGTATGCGAGCATACTGTATATGAAATACTAATTAAAATTACTCATGTCTACAGTTCAATCTCGAAATTACCAAAAAAAAAACTTAATCATTATTTCTAGTCAGGGACTATATGACAAAAAAACCGTTGAATTATTCTTTTGTCGGCATGTAAAATTTAGTTCTGTAATGTTCGTATACGGTTGTTGTATTAATGTCAACTATCTTTTTTTCGGTTTGTTCGCTGACTAATTGGTAATTCTTTTGCACCGAATCGTTCGACTGAAATTTGAACCCAGCCCAGCCGCTATCAGGAAATTGGAATCGACTATTTCGTAGCAGCTGCTCTGTTATTCAGTTGCAATTCATTATGTGGTTTTTAGATTAATTCTTGAAAGTTAAATAGATATTCTATTTATAGTAGCTTTCACCAGTGTACTAACCGCAATGACGGAAGGGACTCAGTCACTGACAATTGATAGCTCCATCACTAAGATGTTACAAGGAGAATTCACAAATTATTGTCCTTAATTTAGAAAGAAATATTTGAAGGGATTAAAACAAAAAAAATCAATATAGAGCCCTAAAAGGATAATTGTTTGGTATATTAGTGACTATGGGCCTTAAAATAAAAAATAACGAGCAGCGATTACATTTTTGTCATTAGAAAAATTTTGCTTCAGGTTAATGAATAAAAAATATTCGCTGATATCTAGATTTAAATAATCGAGAGGCTGTTCAAAAATTACAATACCAGCGTTGTGGATGGCTGGCATTAAAAGGGAACAGAGAAATTATGTGTATTATGCAAATTAATTATATTACTTTGACTGATGATGATGTGTCAACCTGGAATATAATCAACAAAAAGAACCCCTTTAAAAAAATACAAAAAGTTATCACTATGATTTTGCTGACGAGAATGCCACAACATTTTTATAAAAGCCATTTTTAGCTACAAAATAATGTGACTTTTTCGTTGCCAAACATTTTTCCAAGCCAAGAAGTTTTCAGGATCTGTTAATTATCTAGGCACTTAACGAGCAGATATTATTTAAGACTCAAATCGTGATGCAACATTTTTTTTATCACTGTTATTAAAGTGTATCTAACATTGTATTAAAAAGCCATGTTTATGTTATATTTTTTTCTGTAATCCTTAGATCATTGAGGGCCATGCCATAGACCAAATCAACATTTTCTTTAATCATTATTGTTTTCAGTGCTGCTTCCACGGCTTTTATTGAAGGTAACATGATTTTTTGACCAGTTTTTAATTTTTGGATTAATTGCTAATCTAAAGCAACATTATGAATGTCTTGTGGTAATAAACATTTTCTACACAGATGTTTTTCGGAGATATCCAAATTTCTTCTCAATTACTAAGTTTTGGTGATGACAAAGTACCTAATCAGAACTGTTTGATTCCGGTAGATAGTAAATTGGGAAGCATTGCATTGTATTGAATTTGCCCTTTACATTTAAAATATTACAGTTTCCTATTAATCGCTATAATGATATCTTTCGCTATAATGATAAATAAGTCACAAGGACAAACGTATAAATATGTGGGATTCGATTTGCGAAAAGAATGTTTTTTACACGGGCAATTGTACGTTGGCGTACGTACTTATCAAGAACTGGAAATTCGGATAATTAGTTTATTTTCAGCCGGAAGCAACACGAAAAATTTAGTATATTCAGAAGCATTGTAAAACGCTTGAAAAAAGATGTACATTAATAAAATATAGTAAAAATTGGCAAATATTTTTTTAATTCTAGAAAAAAAATTGAAAATTAAAAATAATACATTTTTTATATAAATAATTAATGGTTTAATTATCATAACCCGGGTGAAACAGTGGGGACCACTAGTTTTTATAATATAATTAATATGTCCTAAATGAAATAAGATAAATACATTACTAATAAATAATAAATACAACTATTTTTCATGTTGCGGTCAGAGGTCACTAATTTGTAAACTATTCTAGTATACTATTATATATTTTTATGTATAATATACATATATATTATACATTTTTCTTGGGTGCTTGACCGGGAACGCAATCCAAGAAACTCTAACATTACTTACTCAGTCTCAAAACAGGCTATAATGGCCATAATGGCCTTAAACAAGGCGTGGACAAAGATTATGTACAGCGACAGTTCACCTTGATGATCTTGAAGTTAGAATTAATGTAGAGAGGGGTGTACGGCAGGGTAACAATTGTGCTGAGATATTGATTGTCCGTTCTTTTCTCAGTCAAGAAGTATTTCGTTATCTGGATTGCGAATAGGATAGAATAAAGATCAATTACAAGATCTTCTTTCACAAGATCCAAAGGAACTGTATATATTTATGTAAGAGTTGCAAAGGGCTAGAACCATTTGGCTTGAAAATAAACTGAACACCCGGACGATGGAACTGTGTGTTGAATATGGCTGGCAGGCATTTCGCCGGTTCAACATATTGTTTAAGAAAAAACTCCCACTTTGTCGGAAAATAAAATTATCCGATCAGTGAGTCCTGACCGTTATGACATATGGAAATGAAATCTGGACACTGACATCGCAATCAGTTTAAAAACTTCGGGTAGTACAGAGGGGAATGGAAAGATATACGCTTGGCATTAGATGATGCTAAGCATAATGAAACATAGAAGATGATGAAACATAGCATGATGAAACAGGAAGCCCTGCATATGGATCAGAGAACAAATGAAACTTTGTGACATCATTGGAAGAGTAAAAGGATTAAAATGGAGGTGAGCAGGCCATATAGCGAGGCGATGGGATGACAGGTGGGCCAAGGCAATCCTGGAGTGGATCCCACTCGATGATAAACGTCTACGAATAAGATAGAAAGCACGATGGACTTATGACATCGTTAAGTGTATTGGACCCGAATGGTAAAGAAAAGCTTAGGATCGCGCAAGTTGGACGCATGCTGAAGAGGCATCAATAAAAAAGTAAACGAATCTATATACTGTTCATCAATTAAAATTACTCCCATGTCTACAAGTGTATCTCATAATTATCACAAAATAAATCATTATAATTTCTAGTCAGGGGCAAGTCATGACAAAAATACATTAATTATTCTTTTGTCGCCACATATAATTCATTCTTGTAATGGTCGAATACGTTTAACATATTAATGTTCACTAACTTTTATTTTCGTATGCTGACTAATTGGTTTTTTTTTGCACCCAATAATTTGAATGAAATTTTAACCTAGTCCAGACGATATTCGAGAAATTCAAGTGATATAACTCCTCGGAACTGTTCTGTTTTTTAATTATAAATCAATATGTGGTTTTGAAATAGATTCTTAAAAACCAGATAAATATTCCATTTAGGTTAGCTTTCGCCAATGGACTAATCGCATCGGAGGAATATACATAGTTTTGTTTTCTAATTGGCCGTTGATATCTCCTTCATTACAGTATGGGAATATTATGTATTTAAATAAATTAGTTTTATTTATGTAAATATAGAGAAAACATGATTAAAAAATTAATATGCTTTCACAGAAACTAGCAATAATGTGATATTAATCTGATTATCAAAATTAATAATGTAAAAAGCATGCATGTGTCGTTTCCCTTACAAGAATATCGTTATGATAAATGTTCACTAATGTTTTTTTATGATGCCTTCAATTCAAATTTAGGCTAGTTTCATGTACGTAACTATCTGACTAGTCCGTTTTTATACTGCTCTGGCTTAAAATTATTATGTTTCATCAATCATTGTTCTATTATTGTTTTAACTTCAAGAATATATTAATCAGAACGAAAAATTAATATATTTTTCGATTACAGTAAAAAACCAACAATAAAAGTAAAGTTTTGGGGTTAGAGATGCATCAGCAACTGAGAAGGCTATTTAGCCTGAGGTGCTGAGCATCAGCACCTGAGGGGTGATTCCTTGTCAGCTTTAACACTCTTACCTAGAAACATTCATAAGAATTTTTAGAAAAACTTTTTTGCCTAGTACGGAATCGAAATAAATAAGACACAACAGCTAACGTGGCTACTGAATCGGTGTGTAAAATGACATTTTAAAATTTAATTACGTAAATAACTAATTTATGAAGTTATAGAACAGTATATGTGTAAAGTTTATGATGTACTTGACAATAACTAAATTTTCTAATAAGGTTAACCGCTATAAATCTTTGCAATGCATGCATTTTACTTGTTTTAACCACAAGTTTGTTGGCAAGTATGTTGGAATGAGTCTTAAGTCTGGTACTATAGTTCAAATTTGAACACTTCCTGAATGGAGGATACTAAAACATTTTATGTTATCACATGATACACTTGTAGCTTTTTAATGTTTCAAACGTTTAAATGTTTTTAATGTTTTAAACGTTTAATACATTAAAAAGCTACAAGTGTATCATATAAAATCCTAGTATTTTCAAAATGTTTCACAAAGAACCAACTGCGGAATCCATAAATGTTATTTCTTTGTTCTGCTATCGTTGTTCGTTGTTTTATCTAGGGAACGTGAATGTATTAACTGTAACTACTATTTGCATGCCACTTACGTGGAATTTAGAAGTAAATTAATGTCTCTAATAAGATATCAAATAAGTATATTGCACTTGTTTTGTAATGAAAACCTCTAATATTAATGGTAACCTTTTACTAGTATTTTTAGCCTCATGAGGAAGAAGACCCGTGAAGTGTTGGGTAACTGAGCCAAATACTCCCAATTGCAAAACTTTTAAAGTGATTCTCCCATAAAATGATATTACAATAATTTGCAATATATTTTTACGCATTATCTGAATTGTTCATTTTGTACTCCCTTTTTAAATTCTTTAAAATTAGTTTTTGGTTACAGAATGAGAACGCACTTGCAATACTTTATAAATATTTCAATCAATCTTCTATAGCTTGACGGTTATATATGTTTTTGCTTAGAAAGGTATTTTAGCACCACAACTTGGTAAAAGTTCCCTTATCAATCATTTCAAAGTGACGTGTAGATACTTCTCAGTATTACGGTAGAACGATATATTCTCATTGATTTTTTTTAAGACGTCTAAAATGAAAGTAAATTAAACCCGTCTGAAAAATTAATTTTGATTTGTTAAGTTTCATGAAAAATTATGTATTAACAGTTGCAGATACGGAGGTAGTTTACGAATATCAATTATTCCTAACTGAAGAGTTTCGATGCTTAAAAAAGTTGTTATTGGGACAGGGTTTTTGAGCTGATTTTAACACAAATTTGATTTGCGTTTTCCCAGAGACTTTCCGACAACACCAACAAATGTCCAGGTTTTTCGCTCAGCCTCATTTATCAAATTTACGAAGGAAGGATCCTTAACGAATTGTCTTATTTGTGGGCCGTCAAATATTCCTGTTTTAATTTTTTTGGACTCAACTGATGCATTTTTTCCCTATATATACAAAAAATGACCCATTTTTATTAAGAGCCTTTACAAATTGCTTCATTAGGCATTAAGTCTGATATGAAGTGGAGCAAAGATGATTTTTCTCTCGTCCAACTAAGGGGTCGTTAAAGACACTCTATCCATTTTTAAGTCCAGATAAATCACCCGTTGATACTATGGTGTCTTATTCTTCTTTTATTTTCGTTGATCGAGGAAATGATATTGAACCATATTTGTTCTCAAAGAATTTTAGAACACCCATACTTGAATGTATTGAATAAAAAAACATTGATAGATAAGTGGATGTATCTAAAAAAGTAGAGCAGATAGAGAAAAACTGATTTCATATATAGATTTAGAGCCCTAAATAAAAAAAAGTTTTTCTTGTAGGCCTGTGATGTCCATTGTTTTTTTTATCGATAGAACGGCTAAAGTTAATGGCTGGGAACTAGATTTGAAAAACATAGAGAAAATCCAAATTTTCGGAACGCGTGTTGTGGAATGCAGCTATTACGAAGACTGAGACGAATTGAGATGTTTAAGCTAAATTTCTATCGCCTTCTTTCTTAACATAATTTAGTGTACAGTATTGCCAATAAATGACACAATTTCTATTAACTTATTAATTAAATGCTGCAATGTTAGTTTGGTTCGGTGAACTATCTTGTCGTATTTGTCAATTTCATTATAGTAACAACTATATGTTAAAATGTTTACATTTTAACAATGAAGTATAAATATGAATTCTTTAACTTTAAAAACTGTATTACTCTGGGAATGGTTAAATATATAAAGTGATATAACAAAAAAATAGTAGGATTAATGCCGAGACGGTTTTAGAATGTCATAGATAATAATGGACATAGTACAAACCATTAAACTTGAGGAGATTTACCACTAAATACCAAATCATTTTTTTGAACTTCTCGACGTGCGTTTCGCTCATCATGTTAGTATCATCATGATTCAATCTAATTCTAAAACTAAACTATGTTCTATTTACATGGCAACCACATGCCTAATGAAGCTTATAAAAATGATGAATCCAGAAGTTAACAAGCGTTACATTAATATTTAAAAAAATTGAGTACATGTTGGACAACACAAGATTTTTTAAAATAATTGCCGGTTTCGACCTTTACTTGATGAAAATCCATTCATCCTTTTAAAATTCATCCGCCAGAATTGACATTTGTGTTTAGTATTATTTGGTGATTCATCATGAAAAAATATACTGTTATAAAAATAATTAATCTATTCGGGCTACGTATCACACTTTACGAGAAATTTATGGTCAACATAATTGACCTACAGAACTTATTCGAAATTTAATTCAAAAGAACTATTCGTAATTTAATTAAAAAATTCGAATCAAATGGTCGTGTTTGTAATGCTAAGAATCCAACCGGTCAAAAACGTAAACGTATTGCTGAAAACATCGATGCTGTGAACCAAAGTGTGAATGATAATCCAGAACAATTAATTCAACACGTTGTTCTGAAGAACTTATGGCACACATTTCCACTTCTTATGATCTTTCTTATGGCACTACATGGAATATTCTTCATAAATATATGCATTTCAAGGCGAATAAAATTCAGTAAACTCGAGAATCCAAATCAAATGACCATTTGTTGGAATTTGTCTTTAGAGGAATTTAAAACAAATTTATTATTATTTCATATTATTTGAAGAAAAAATCATCTTCAGCCATGAAGCTCATTTTTGATGAAATTGTTTCAAAACAAGGAAAATTGTCGCATTTGAAAATTTCTTGAAACTCCTTTACATCCACAAAAATGAACAATTTGGTGTGGTTTATGATCTGGAGATCTAATTCGAATTTGTCTAATTTGACTGTACTTATTTGAAAAAGAAAATTGTTACTGTCACTGGAGAACGCTACATGTTTCTGTTGCTTTATTGCTACTGCTTCTGTAGCGATTACTAATTTTTTCTGGCATGAATTAGGTGACTTTGATCTGGATGACGTGGTTTTAACAAGATGGTGTAACATGACATACATCTCGTAATACAGTCAATTTATTAAGAGAAAAGTTCAATGACTGTGTAATTTCAAGAAATGCCGATGTTACCTGGCCACCAAGATCATACGGTATAACTCCATTTCTTTCTCTGGGCTTATGTGAAATCATTGGTTTATATCAATAAACCACAAACATCTCAGTGACACAGTGATCAAAAATTGGTATTTTTGGTATTGGATTTTGTAAAAATCCGGACGCTGCCATTTACATGAAATTTTTAATATAAAAATGCAAGGTATCGATATTTAAAATAAAAAAAAACACTTTGATATACTTTTTGTTTTTATTCCATATTAAAAATATATAACTCTTATTTGACAACCCTATATTTTATCTTTTCATAATTTATTATATGGTTTGTAGACTATCTTAAATTGGACATCAAATTGTATTACCGTGGATTTATTTTTCTTCTGCTGTTTTTGAAAAGAATATTTCATTAATTGTCTGTTCATTAAATCTTTGTTTAAAGGACATTTAATTAACCTGTTTACCACAAAATTTAAACTGGTCATGTTATTATGGGAGGAATTTATCTCGAAGTGGTTGTATTTTTTTTAATATTAAAATTTAACCTATGTTTAAATAAATAAGCAAAGATTAATATAAAAAATTTCCACTATATTTAAAATTGTATATATTGCAGTTGTTTTCATCAGAATTGAATGCCATTAAACAGATCGCAGTAAATAATGGACACGACCCAAATATAATAAATACAATAATTAATAAAAAAGTTATAATAAAACCATTAATTTAACATATTCTGTTAATAATATCAAGAATGCAGCGTACAAAACATTAACATATACAGGAAAAGCTACCAAATTAGTTTCTAAAGATTTATCGAAAACAAGCGATATAAATATTGCTTTATATACAAACAATAGTCTTGGACGTCTCATTAGAAACAACAAAAGTCAAATAAACTATAAATCAGGAAATAATTCTCATTATGCTAACCACATAATGTTAGAAAATCATACTTTCAATGATAATTTTGAAAATAAATCTAAAAATTAAATCTTTTAGAGGCTTTAGAAATAAATAAAAGGAAAAATTTGGATATTTTGCTAAATGACCAGCAGGACTTCAATGGTTCACTGTTATTAAACTTATATTGCCCTCCTAGACGTTGAAAAAATGGGTTTCCCCACTATCATCTTTTATGGTATTATTAGGTCGATAGACAGTTTAGGTTGTAATTACTTTTCTTACTGTTAGTTTAACATAGTTTCTATTTGAAGAAGGCACTATATTGAAACAATTGTTATACATAATCTTTGTTCATCTATTTAAAATGAATTTCCATCAAGTATCGGTTACCTCAGTTAAATTTCACCTATATTTATTGTTCCTACTCACTAAAACTTCCAAAATTGGTAATCTATCGGTGTTCTCGAATTCATATGTGAATGTTATGGTTTCGGATTTATCATTTACGTTTTTAACAAAATATTCTCCCAAGGTTCCAATAGAAGAGTTAAGAAACCATTAAGTTTCTTTTGTAGGTACTCGTTATAGAGATTAGGTACTCGTACTAAAACATCGAAAATAAGATTATTTTGAGTATCTAATTGGCTTTTTTTTTTAATTTTGTTTTAAGTAAATAAATCTGGAATTTACCAAGGGAAATCAGATAATTGCTTAAAAAGGAATCAAATTTATTTGAACACATATTAATTTAGATGAATGCTTTAGTGCATCAACAGGGTGCTATTTTTTTTGTTTAGATTCAACAACTTAAGTGACAACGACTAAATTTCTTCTGAAATGAAATTTTCTCTTTAATATTTTAATAAATAATTAAAATATTTTGAAATCATAAATTAATTAAAACAATCAAAAAATAATTGTATATGCCTGATTTAAAATAACAGATTCTGTCTAGAGACCGAAAACAACCAAAAGGAACTCCAGCTCTCTTAGTCCCGTCCTTTTTAATGGTTTATGATTATCTTTTTATAGCAGAAAACGTGTTTTTTATGGTTCTTTGTCGGGAGATCCGATAACGATTCGAAATAAGATCAAGTGGAAATCAAAGTAATTCTGACCACTCGGTGTTTATTAGTATCTGATTATAATTTTGCAGGTAGCTCGTTTTTTTACTACCGCCACGAAAGGGCAAGATGCTAATTTTAACGCGGTCATCTTAATGGTTTTGTCTCCAAAGGTTGTAAACCCGTCTCGGACCTTGGTCATCTTCAATCTGTCGTCTTATTGATATTTGAGACGTGATAGCCCATAAACGGCCGACATCTTGGTCTTTGTTTATTTATAAAGATTATAACAAGAGAACAGATGGTGTGTAGAATAGCATTTTTTCTACAATGGTGTTTATAAAAGGGTATCTACTAGGGGGTGCAATAAAAGTATTTGCGTTGTTTTGCTTGATTATTAATAAAGGATTATACTTCGCCCTTCAGGTTTAACTCGATATCAACTTTTTGTTTTTTTCAAACATTTTTTCTTTAGTATTAAAACGATTCCACTACGAAATATTCGGTCGAAGGATTTTGACAAAAACGTTAAAATGGGTGAAATAAAGTCGCCAAATTAGGACAATATATTAAACGTTCCAGGAGGGAGACATGAAGCCTGGCGAATATGGCTGAAGATTGGCGAAGATCAGATCATCCACGGTTTCTTGATACCGACGTTTTAAGAACAGCTGTGGTCACAGATTATTGAATAAGCACTTGGAAACTTTCAAGGGAATTAGGATTATCCCAGACAAATGGAAAGGCGAATAGAAAGATTCATTAACGTGGTGAGATAGCACTTTTTCTTCGCCAAACGATGGCATTTTACGAATTAATTATTTTATATTTAAATCAGCATACTACTCTACTGTGATTATCGTTCCTTTTTCCAGATAGTATATGAAGATAATGCCTTGGGAATTCTAGTAAGCAGTGGTCATGACATTTCTGTTCGATGAACACCTTTGCCTTCTTCAGGCCATGTTCGCTAGGTAAAACCGATTGTTTGGGCTGCTTCTTTATATCTAGGGTGTAAAAATGAATTCAAACTTCATCAACACTTACGAATCGTCGCAGAAACTCTTTCGGATTGTTGTTATACATGTCTAAGAACGCTGAGAAGTGGTCATTCAATTCCGTTTTTGGTCCGCAGTGGGCATGGTCCACAGTGAGCACAGTCCGCAGTGAGCACAGTCCGCAGTGGCATCAATCGCACTGATAACCTTCTCATACCCAAATGTTCCTTTATGATGTTCTGTACTTATTCATTCGAGATTTTTATATTTCAACAATTTCTCTAACCTTCACTCTATGATTGGCCAAGATGATATCATGGGTTTTGTTGATCATTTTCATAAGTGTAACCTCAATGGAGCGTCTTGAGCTTGGAGGACACTCAAACGAGTATGAACGACAGTCTCGTTGAGTTCTTATAAAACGTGAAAAGTAGTGTTTAATCAACACATGATATTCGTTTTTTTTCATGTTAGCAAAAATATCGAACTATCTGTTTTCGAAGACTGTCAAAGAAAAACCAAATATTAAATCAGTATGAAATTCATGGAGAGTTACTGCAAAGGAACTTACCTTTCAGAAAAGCAATTACTTTTACGATCGCACCGCCAAGTATCAGAAAAATAGCTGACTTTTCACTCTGTCCTCGTATTATGCTGCAAATACGGGAAGGGGATCTTTTTACCTCTGCTCGAGAGACTCCTAAAAAATTTAATATTGAAAATCGCTCGGTTTTCTACCGCATCCGGTAGAATGCCCAATAAAAAAAAGAGAGTTATACAGGGTATAAGGGAAAGTACTTTCTATAATATAATTAACGATTCTTTACATTGTTTTGAGTAAAAAGTTTCCTTTTAACATATATCCCAAACGCAACCATTTCCGCGGAAAACGGGTCAGAAGGTTCATTTAATTTTTTTTAACAATGGCAAAGCTGTGTTTATTTCTATCGAATCGCCTCATCCTCTTGTTTATTTCGCTCCTTCGGAAATCAGTTTCTTGTTGCATTGGTCTCTTAAGGTATTATTTGAAAATAAAATGTAATATTTGTTAGCCGTTTATTCCATATATTTCCGCATAAATTTGGTTTGTTTTGTAACAAAAAAAAAGGAAAACGTACACACTATTGTTGTTTAATGTCAAAGCTGAAATTGTCAGCACTAATTTTTCACAGTATGACATGTTTTAGCAATTCATGACAGATTAAGAAATGCATTATTAATTGTTTTATTAAATTAACCATTCAAAATGTCCGCCATCTCATATCTGGTGAATGAAGCTTCATCGGTGAAAATATTGAACAAAAAACTTGGATACTTTTTGTTTAGGCCAATAAACCATTCACAATATTTTTGCCATCATAAGGGTAAAATAACTGCGTTTTCAGTATTCTATGTACAACATATTGGCAAACTCCAACTTATTGCAAAACAGTTCGAGTACTTCTGGTATAATTATTTTTAACAAGATGTAAAATCTGTTCTTCGACTTCAGGACTGATTTTTTGCTGGACCGAAGTTCTTGACATTTTGGTACCACACTACCCGTATCCAAAGTCTTTGAAAAACTTGGATAAATATTTGCTGAACTAGAAGCGGTCTTTCTGGGTATCGTTGCCAACAAATACGCCTAACCCCTTCTGTAAAGAAATAATTTTTGTCGCAATTTTGAAATAATAACACAAATTTAACCTTTTTTGAAGTAACATTGATGGCAATATGTGTATATGAAATATTTTGTAGCCATAAATCCGAACATGATAAAGCAATTATTGTAACACTTAGATGAATTTAAAATTATAAAAACTTCGAAATCTTCGTAAGAAAACCACGACCAAGAATAAAACACTGAACATATTTTTAGTAGTGTTACGTTTATTTTATTATAATTGAAGTATTGACTTCATAGGATGCTGAATGAATTTTCAAGATTATTTCTGGTTGGCACACCCTAATACTTAATATTTATTTATAATGTTAACATATGCATTAACTATTTCTCAGTTTCAGAACGAAAATAGAATAATTCTTTAACGCATTTTCGATCAATCTTATTTAAGGATTGGCAAAATTTTATTTTAATTACAGATATATTTTCGCACCATCATTTTAAAAAAGTTTTCTTATCAATCATTTCAAAGTGGCATATAGATAGTTCTCAGTATTTTAAACCAATTGATATATTCTCATTGCTTATTTTGAAAGAGACATAACATTCAAATGACTACAGTAGATTTGTTTGAAAGTATCTTTATCGATGTTTGAATCAGTAACAGATGTGAATGTGGAGTTAGTTTTTTTGGGACTACAAAGCCATCACATAGGTGCGACATTTCACCATGATATTTTTAATTATTTCTCGTTCTAACTTTTTGTCGGGTAAAACACTTATTTGAGACGCTGATATAAAATCATTCTGGTTTGCAAATAAACAAAAGAGACGTATGGGATTTGATTGGATCAGTAAATAATATCACATTCTATGTTATACAGTAAGATATATAATATATAATATTATAAGTTACGGTGATTCAGTATCCTCCTAATTTATTTGGTTTTCTAACGAAACCCATTTTTGATGGATTCAATTATAAATCAGCTTAAATGAATACATTTTTGAAGATATTCCACTCCAGAACACTGTAACTAGTAAGAAGGAAAACAATTATGGAAAATGATTTCCTTCATAGCCGTCAGTCACCGTGATATAAAGCTCTCTCGAGTGTTTTAAAAATATGTTGAATAAACTAAAATGCTTGTTTTATATTCAGTGTACCTAGATAATGTAAAAATTATAGTGTTTTGATACAGTACAAAATGTTATCTTTTGTAAGTTTGAATACAGTTTTAAATTAAAATCTAATCTCCATTGTTAATGGGAATCGTCGACCATCTTTCTGACAAACTTTCTATTCTCTTTTTGAAAAATGGGAGTGATTTTATATGCAAATATTCTTCAAATAAGCGCAGTTTTGATAGCTGTCGCACTACAATATTTTTTCCACAAAGAAAATGTTCCATAGATCTGTAATGATGGTAATCTGATGGTGCAGCAGGAAGAAAATACTTACGGTGAGGAAATCCTTCCCATCCTAACTCTTTGTTTTATTTCTTTATGATTCTGGCACTATGAGGTTTTGCTGCAAAATAAAACTTTTTCGGTTAATCTATCTTGGAAATTTTTCAATCAAGGCCATGCTTCCAATCAATCAAGCTGAACACAACAATGTTCAGTACTTACGGTTTCATTAGGATTTATAACCTCATGGTGAATAATTTCTATAAAATCACACCATATTGATAGTAACACTTTCTTTAGGGTGACTACCTTTGGAGTGAGCAAAGGTGGTTTCCTGATGTTAATTTTTTTTTCCATGGGAATGGTAGTATACAATCCACTTTTCATCTCCAGTAGCAATTTGTTGAAATAAGAATATATATATATATATATATATATATATATATATATATATATATATATATATATATATATATATATATATATATATATATATATATATATATATATATATTGCTATATATTTGAAAAAAATTATATTATTTATCGGTACATATTGACATATTTACATAGCTTATCGGTAAATAACTCCTAGGTCTGGCAGATAAAACACTTATTTTTTGCAAATGTCGACTTTATGCATCAATATATTCTCCTTGAAGAGCAATACAATCCTTCAAATTCTTTTCCAACATGTCTACACCTTTTTTATAGAACGATTTCTCCTTGCTTTCAAAATATCCTTCAGTTACGGCAATTACCTCTTCACTAGAGGGATATTTCTTTCCAGCGAGCATTTTTTGAGGTCTGAGAAAATGAAATAATTGTTAGGGGCCAGATCTAGAGAATACGGTGGATGAGTAAGCAATTTGAAGTGCAATTCACGCAATTTAGCGAAACAGCACTTTTTTTTCATTTGGAGCCTTCTTTACGATCTCGTTCTTCAAACTCATCAATAAAGCTATGTACTATTCGCTAGTGATGGTGTTACCTTTCTCGAGATAATCGATGAACAATTTGGCCATAACCTTGGCTGCATATGGTTTTTGGAAAAAAGAAAAAATCGTTTTTATTTGGCTTAAACAGCTCCAAACATTACTCAGAATCATCAATACGTTGTTGTTTTTGGTCCGCTGCGAGAAAACGTGATTTCATTGATACAAAAAGGTGTAAATACTTCCTTCCAATATTTCCATGATATCAGTTAGCCCTTGAAGCTTTACTTTATGGTTTTGCGAAATAATTTTGTCTATTTTTTTGATTTTGTCGGGCCTCGTTTCAATTCAGCATACCAACCAATCATGGTAGATTTTCCGGAGGCAGAGTCCTGGTAATGGTTATCAAGCCATGTTTTGCTCCAATGGTATTTTTCTTCATCAAAAAGCAATGCTTAATCAACACACGAATTTTTTTTTTCCACTGTTGGACTGAACTGTTCCACTGTTGAAAATAACAAAAGTAGCGTCATTTAAAGCACAAGTTAGAAACTAGTAGACAGATTGTCATGAAATTTTGCCAGATGATGCTAGAAGGTTGGCACCATTGACCGCTGGTAAGAATTTTTCGTAAGTGATTCCATTTATATGTCAGACGGGGGCTTATTTTGAACGATGTGTTATTTTTTGATACATATTTTTTAATGACATATTTTTAACTAGTTGCTATTTGTTTTGAAACTAATATCATTCAAACGCGGATCTCCAGCTCCTGTGCAAATTATTAACCTTTTATAAAAATTATTTGCCGAAACCACGTTGTCATTCTATTCATCAAAAAAGTAGACACCAATGAATCCTCAAGACAATGAATTACACTAAACACTTGCTATTTGAGGATGTGATGGTAGTTTGATAAGTTTTTTGGATTATCTTTCTATCATATATCAAATACATATTCTCCGTATCTGTTTAACACATTCGCTATCCCCGACATGCACATCATGCCTGAATTAATTCGTAAAATCCAAAATCCCCACAGGGGAAACGTCTCAAATTTACAACAGTTCGAGACAGGACAGGAAGTCCGGATTCCTTCTGATAAGTTTTCTACATTGATCATTCATCAGAGGGAATTGACTTTTCCAAGGTTAATCAATAGTTAATGCACCTGGTTTGGAGTCCAGGTAAAGCTGTAAGTCTAATCATGAAATATCGCCATTGATAAACCTAACCTAACTAAACTTAAATTGAAACATAGAACAAGCCATCATATATGGAGTTGGTGCGCATGTATTAATGAAAATCTGTTAGAAAGTGTATATGCTGTTTCTTAATAACGCTATTTTTATAAATAACAACTATTCGGTTTCTGAAATTCTAAGACGATTAATAAATATATTTGTCAAATATACACTATATTAGCGGTCAAATATGTATTATATCAGCTGTAAAGTAAGAACTATTGAAACGATATAATAAAATAAAAGATATACTTAAATAAAATGTAATTGAATAAAACACATTTTTACTTTGTTAACCATCACTTCTTTAACTTTATGACTATAATTTCGCAAACAATGTTACAATATCAAACACGACTTAACTTATTTTTTAAAGTCATGTTTGATAATGTAACATTGTTTACAAAACACTAGTCACAAAGTAAAAAATAAAATAAGTAATAGATAACAAAGTAAAACTTGTTTTACTTTATTTTAAAAATGAACTATTACAAAGTAATGGACATATCACTCAATTATTTGAAATTTATATTTGATATTTTTATATTTTATTTCGTGTAAGTTTTTATACATACTGTTCATAATAAATTAAACATGATAAATTATAAAAAAATGAATTAATATCTAATTTTATTAATTAAAAATGCATGGATTTTTTTGTTATTGGTGTATTTTATGGGACATGTCAGTTGTCATTAAACGGTAGTGCGGCAGTAAATTGAAACAGTAACTGTAAATTAATGTTTTTAACTTCTGTTGCGTTCAGAATGTGGGAAGAGACAACAGGAATACCGATAACTTTCGCATATAGATGTCGTGAAATGATATGCAAATGGCTTTATTTGCGGCAAAACGTTGATGTTAGATGAAGGATTGTGTGATTTATTTATTAAGACATTTTTTTCGTTATCGGGCTCGTTAAAAATAAATGTTACAGACATTCTTAGATAATCGCTTATTCAGATCGCACTTTAAGCACTTTGAATAGAAAAAAGGTGCCGTTTCCTTTAATTATTATGTGTAATAAAAACCGTTTCGGATTTTTATCAATGTCATCAAAGTTATTCGAATGTATGTAATGGTCGAGGCGTACAGCTTAGGTTATAAATTATCCATATGGTCCATTAGTTTCATTATACTGTACCCTTTTTTTATTATGAATTCTTATATTTCGCTCTTCTCAGTGTGAAATATTAGGTTAAAAAAATATTCGATAAAATTTTTGGTCTTTTAAAATAGTTAATAAGCCAAGAGCCAGCCACATTGCGTCGAACTTCAGTTCTAGATAACTGAAGTTAAGCGACGTCGATAATGATCGATATTTGAGTGGGCCTTAAAATGGGCAAATCCAAAAACAAAAAAAAACCTCCCTATGCTTAGCGGCAAAAGGAATGTCAGAGTGAAAATCAAACAATTAATTGAAATGTTTTAAAATTAAATATATAATTATGCTTGCGTTTCTCTTTCTCTTAAATCCCAACGAAATTTCCGGACAATCCGAGATGATTCTTAAAAATTCCTTAATTTGTTTTAACGTAAAAATATTCAGTTAAAACGACATTGTTATACAAAATTATATTTAAAATATTTACAGATACAAGAACATCTGACAGGCAATTACTGATACACGAGTTTGTTAATTTATGACGGGTCTATTGAGACTTAAGAATTTTCATTATGACTGTTTAAAATAACACATCGGTCAATAACTCCTCGATCTGACTTATATAGATGGCTTATATATAGATGGCGTCACTTACATAAAATCCTTAACCGTGGTCGATGTGCCAACCTTCAAAAGTCATGTATCAAAATTTCATGACAATCTGTTTATTAGTTTATGAGTTGTTCTGTTTTAAGTTAATTAAACATTACTTTTTGGTGAAGAGAAATACCATTGAAGCAAAACAATAGCTTGATAAACATTACCCGAACTCCGCCCAAGGAAAATATATCAAACTATAATTGATTGGTATGCTGAATTCAAACGTGGCCGTATAAGAACTAAACCAGACAATATCAGAAAAATTCACAAAATTATTTCGCAAAATCGTAAAGTAAAGCTGCAGGAGATCGAGCTGATATCACGAAAAAATCGAAAGGAAGTGTTTACACTATTTTGCTTGAATATTTGGTAATGTGTAAATTGCTATCGAAATGGGTACTGCGTTTGCTCACAGCGTACCAAAAACAATAATGTATTGATGATTCTGAACAATATTTGGAGTTGTTTAACGAAAATAAAAAAGATTTTTTCATGCGGTATGTAATAGTGGATGAAACATGGATCCATCACTACACTCCGAGTCAAATCGGCAATCAGCTGAGTGGAGAGTAGCCGGTGAAAGCCGTCCAAAGCGACCAAAAACACAACCATCAGCAAGTAAGGTTATGACTTGTGTATTTTGGATGTGGAATATTGTTCATCGATTATCTCGAGAAAGGTAAAATGATCAATAGTGAATATTACATAGCGTTATTGGTACATTTGAAGGACGAGATTCCAAAAAGTCTCCAGATGAACAATGCCCAAATACAACACAATGCACTTGGAATTGAAAAAAATTCGCTCATATGAAGAGGTAATTGCCGAAATTGAAGAATATTTTGGCAGAGAGAAATCGTTCTATAAAAAAGGTGTAGAAATGTTAGAAAAATGTTGTAATAACTACATGGCTCTTCAAGGAGAATATATTGATGAATACAATCGAAATTTGCTAAATAAAAGTGTGTTTTATTTGTCAGGCTTATTGTAAAAAAAGAGTGAGAAGGTACCTTTGTTGAAGTTGGTTTAATTTTTACAATAATTCGATGATTGAGTGTTAAAATTCTGTCAGCTCCTGGTTGATCAGCCAAAATATGTTTTTTATCATCGTGGTAACTAGCAAGTATACACACCTGAAAATATTTAATACCTAGAGTTTAAAATTTAAAAGCTACAAAGATTATGGGACCATTATCCATTGGTCAACCATAAGTTAACCTTGTGAATGAGAGGCAGGTACGATTATAGCTAGTAAGTTCATACCTAAACCCGAGTGGGTTTTCCAAGTAGTGTATATTTTTTTATTTAGTAAAAATATTTAGAAAAAAATTAAGACATTTTTGATATTTACATTAGAATTATCAATTTATATAATGAAATTGAATTATATAATAATCACAGTTTATTTTTTCATATCATTACTGCAAAGCAAATTATACATAGTTTAAAAAAATAAAAATTAAATTTATTTCAAAATGAAAACATATTGAATATACAAGGTGTATCTGACGGAAAACAGGACATAAAAAAACAGAAATATTAATTTTTTTCTCCAAAAATCATTATTTTTATACGAAATAATCTCCTTGCACATTAATACAACGTTTTGCAGAGTCAATTTGGTTAACGAATGAATTTTTGAGCTCGGCCAAAGATATGTTCTTTAGGATGGCGGTCGACGCCTTTTGAATGACTTTAATGTCGGCATAACACTGTCCTATCAAATCAGGCGAGTATGGTGAATGATTGATGGTTAAAATGCCATTTTTGGTAAAAAAATCAGTGATGAGCGTCGAACGATGGGACGGCACATTATCGTTCAACAAGCGCTAGCTGTCTTGTTGATGGTATTGTAGCTGCATTCGATGAATACGCGACAACAGACGCTTCATAACACCAAGATAAAACACAACACTGATCGTTTCACCAGGTGGAACGAACTTCTTGTACACAATTCCCTCTGAATCGTAGAAACAAATCAATATTGTTTTGATTTGTGACTTCTCGAGACGGTTTTTCTTCGGATTTGGCTCGCTTGATTGCTTCCATTCGGCACTTTGGCGCTTGGTTTCTGGATCATATTGAAAACACTACGTCTCATCACCAGTAACAATGTTGTACTTGAAGTTTTCGTCCTTTTTCAACTCTTTAATTAAGTCCTTGCAATGTTGGATTCGGAGCCATTTTTGGGTGTCAGTCAATATGCGTGGTCGAATTTTTAAATGATCGGTCAAAATGCGATGAATTTAATCTTTGGACATGATTTTTTATAAATTCAGGTACAATTTCTATATTATTTTGAGTAATCACGGATTGTTTCGGACTAGGATGTTCGTCGTCTTTGATGTCCTCACGACCTTCTTTGAATCGTTTAAACCACTCGTGGACTCTGTCCCCTATACACACATATATATATATATATATATATATATATATATATATATATATATATATATATATATATATATATATATGTGTGTATGACAGCAGCACTGTGTCTAGTTACGATGTCCAATTTGAACACGATAATTTGGTAATATCGCTCGTTAACTAGTTTGTTTATTTCAGCTGCTTCGGTTCGACGTCAAGTATGTATTGCGATTTAACTATGAATAAAAATATTGAGTAAAGAGTTTGCCTTAAATTTTGTATGTTAAATAAAATTTTGTTTGCCGAATCTCTGAAAATGTCGGAGTAGATCTACGGTAAATCGTACATATTAAAAACACAGGCATATTAATGGTATAAAACCTTCAAAGAAAGTCGAGAAATGGTAATTGACTTGCCTCGCTTTGGTCGAATGATAGAAACATCGACAAAATCAAGAAACTAGTGCTCCAAAATCGTCGTATGAGTTTTAGAAAGAGATGAACATATGTTTAAAGTCCGTTTATATCATATTGTTTGATATTTTGGGTATGAACCTTATTGCCGCAAGACTGGTTCTGAAAGAGCTCAATCCTCTCCAAAAAGAGCATCGAAAGCAGGTTGCTAAAAGATATATTTTTCCGAGCTTTTACGGAGTCCACTTTTATATATATATATATATATATATATATATATATATATATATATATATATATATATATATATGGTTTTCCAATAAGAGAGTCAGAGATTATGTATATAAATTCGCCTGTGAAATAAAGCAAATTGATGAAGCTTTCAAACGGAAACTGGTATCAATAGAAGCGGACGTCGTAGATCAATCGGAAAATCAAGAATCTACAAAAGAAATTAAGAACCAATAGGGAAGTTATTGTGTGAGAAGTAATTTTTTAAGAAGTAGAATGTGAGCTGACATAACAAAGCCACATAGACTAAACGGGCGAAGAATGATCCCTAAATAAATTCTAAAATTGACCCCGGCAGAAAAGAGGCGACATGACTAAACTAAACGTGGATCGATAAGATATAAGAAGCCAAGTCATAAATAAATTTATATCTCCGAGATTGATCCAGGAACTGGAATTTTATTAAGAAATTTATTTTAGACTAATCAGTCTGTTTAATTCAAACCGAATAAAACAATTTTTTACTTTGTTATCTATCACTTTTTTTTTAACTTTGTGTGACTAGTTTTGTAAAACGAAGTTACATTCTCAAGCACTACTTTAAAACTACTACTTTAACGCTACTAAACTACTAACTACTTTAGCACTTCTTCAACCTTCTCCTACAACCGAATCAATCTACAGCTGCCTGTTATCAGTTTTCAGTAGTTCTTCAGCATTTTTTCTTATATTGTCCTGCCATCGTGTGTTTGGTCTACCCCGTTTTCTGTTACCCACTAACATCACTAACATGATATTCTTTGGTACTCGATTTTCTGACATTCTCGCCACGTTTCTCGCTCTTCTGAGTCACTGAACTTTCCGATAGTCTACAATATCCAGATCTTTATACAATTGCTTGAGTTCGAAGTTATACCCGATTCTCCAAATTTCAACGTCATTCACAGCACCGAAAATTCTGCTGAGTTCTCTTTTTTCAAATCCTGCAAGTATCTCTTAAGTTTTCTTTGTGAGGGTCCAAGTCTCGCAGCGATAAGTGACTACTGGCCGAATGGGTGTTTAATAGATCTTAATTTTTGTGTCCCTTTAAATAAATTTAGATCTTAGGACAGAATGCAGGGAATAAGTAACTTTATTACCCTTCATAATACGATTTCTGATATCTCCTGAGATGTTGTTTTCGTAAATGCCGATGATCCATTTCTGCTCTCTTCTTGAATTAGTTTTTTTTTCTATCACCTAGTGGTGGCTCGTGCTGCTAAGTAGATGCTGAAGATGCTGAAGATTGAAGTAGTGCTGCTGAAGATTTTTTTTGTTTTCCCCTTCCTTCTTTTTACTTTTCGTGCTATTGAATTCCTATGCAGTAGGTGAACCAGGAAAACATTAAAATTTTGTATTGTTACTACAAGGACATTGGAGCATGGGTTGTTACCTGTTGCGCAGATAGAGGAATGAATAAGTACTTACCTTTTCTCTAAGAGTAAACCATTCAAACAGTTGATTGTAATTGTAAATCAATAGAGAAAATTCGAAAAAGTACGAAAAAAAAAACTTAAATTAGTCATTATTAACTGTTTTAAATCAGACACCTTCATGTTTGCAATTAAAAGTTGATTATTTTTATTTAAAAAGTACTACTTAGCATACACACGTAGCCAATCTCAAATCAAAACAAGTATTCGCGAGGCGAACGAAATACGCGATGTGAGACATATCAAATGCTCCGTACCTGTCAAATCAGCGTTTAACACTATTTACCGATACGCTCGGTCGCAGGGAATCTACGTCCAAATTGCATGTTTTAGAAAGCAGTTAAATCCCCGAATTCTGGCAACCAACAAAACATGACGAGAAAAGATGACACTGCTACCACCTTTGTTTTGTCTCTATTCATTTCTAAAACGGCTTTTTTCAGCTTTCACCTTTATTTCATCATATGTTTCGTGTAATATTTTTTTTCGATGGTGATAATTCGTTTAAATCATCTGCATATGATACGATTTGTTTTTCTTTATTTATCTACTATCACTTTGTTCAGTACTATGTTAAACAAAAATGGTGCCAATCCATCCCCTGTCGGCAATCTTATCCGATAGCAAATTTTACCGTCGTGGTGCACACAAAAATTAAAAAATTAATCGAATTAAATATATGTTTCACAGTGTTACTTTTTTTTGTTTTAGTAAATATTTAGAGCATATATTCATTTTATTCGGATCCATTACTTTTAAATTTGAATAATATGTATTTCTTCAAAAACTTGATTTTCCATTTGAATACAAAAGTGCAACGCTAACTAAAAACCAAAGAAAGTACTTTGTCCATCTGTTGAGTAAAATTATTTAACTTGGGCAAATAAGCTTTTTTTGCTGGCAGGTATAGTCAAAAACTATAAAGTTATGTTTAAAACAAACACGTCGCATGGTCGTTTCTTAACGTTCTAAGAAATCCATCGGCAAACATGGTTCCATAATAGATAAGTAAACATACACAGTCGAGCAAACATTGAAAAACAATTTTATACCTGAAGTTGGCCAGTTGGACTGACTGAAATGCGTTATTCGATTATCTTTAACCTACCGAATTTTTTTTCTTTTTTTTCAGATAATCATGCCCGAAACTGCCACCACAGCTGCTTCTGATGAGCGTCCACTGGCGTTGTCGAGACGAGACTTCCCGTTGCCATCACCAGGGAATTCAAATAGGTCTTCGTCTGGGGGCAGATATGAAGGACAAATAGCTTATCACCAGGTATGACAGTGATAAGATACGGTAAGATTGTGAATAAACTGTATCGAAAAATTTTTCTTTAGGTTTCACTATCGTCGACAATGAGTCATCATCGTGAGAGTTCGGCTTTCGTGCCAGTTGTGCCCTCAAGGAACATGCCGCATCCCATGTTGTATCCGGGTGACATACATCCGTTACTGGGCTTGGAAAATAGAGAACGAGGAACTGAAAGCAACAAAAGTTCTGAAGGTAAAAAATATATATATGTTACTGAAAATCAATTTGGCATATAGATTAGCATAGCATAGCATAGCACAGCATAGATTGAATAATATTATCACATAACAATTATAATTAGTTATATTAAAAATAATAGAAGATAAAATATAAAAAGTATTTGCAAACTTTTGAAACATGTTTTTATCCAGGAAATTTAACACCATATAATTCAATATTATTTAAATAAATACGATTAAATACGAGGAAGGAATGAAATGTTAGATATTCTTTAGATAGATTGCTGTGCGTAAAGTATTTTCTCAAGTATTAATCATCAATTAATAGTTAACATCTGGAATAATGGGCAGATGCTTGCAGCGTGGCAGCAGGCGGTAACATGACAGATTCATAAGAAAAGAGATACACTGAAATGCGAGAACTACCGTGTCATATCGTTGATTTGTACAACTTACAAAGTTCGAACAAATATAGTAAGGCAGGGGATAGTACCATATATCGAAGAAGGAATGGGTGAATATCAGGCTGGATTTAGAATTGGATTTAGAAATTTAGAAGAGGCTGCTCAACAATAGGTTAATTGTTCATAGTCCGTTAAATAATGGAGAAATCAAAATAATTTGATACACTCGTACAACCTTGTACAAAGATCAGTAGCTTATTCAATTAACCCGGATGACGAAGCTGAATTCCAAGGCAGCAGTAAAAATCCAACACACCGAGGTAAAATTTGAGACTGGAGAATATTTTCGAGAGGAGAGAAGATATTCTGGATTAGTACCAGCTGTTTAACATTGTACTGAACACAGTATTAAACAAAATCATCAGCGAAACATGATGTACATTGAACAATGATAAATAGAGAAAAACAGAACGTAGGGTAACTTATTAAAAATATCGAACACATTAAGAGAGATATATGGTGAAATAAAGGTGAAAACCAAAAAAGTCGGCTTAGAAATATACATATATATATATATATATATATATATATATATATATATATATATATATATATATATATATATATATATATATATATATATATATATATAGATATATATATATATATATATATATATATATATATATATATATATATATATATATATATATATATATATATATATATATATATATAGACAAAACAAAGGTGATGGAAAAAAGAACCAATCCAACTAGAGAACAGAACTGAATAATCGACTATGACAAGGAAGCAAACCTGATAAAAGCAAAAACATCACACGAGATATCAGAAATCGGGAATAAATAGTAACAAAGTTTCTTATTCTCTGCATTCTGTCATCAGAATTCTCTGCATTCTAACATCTAAACTTATTCAAAAGAACACAAAAATTGGAATTTATGAAACACATATTCGGCCAGTCACTTATGGTTGCGAGACGTGGGCCCTCGTAAAGAAAACAAGAGAGGTACCTGCAGAATTTGAAAGAATAGAGCTCAGAAGAATTTTTGGTGATATCAAAGACAATGGAATTTAGAGGATTAAATATAACTTTGAACTGAAGTAATTGTATAAAGATCTGGATATTCTATAGATTGGCAGAGGGGTGCTGGATATAGACTAGGTTGAAAGAGGTCAAGGCCCACTGACGGGCTGTAGTACTATAGAAAGAAGAAGATGCCGGTATGATCGTAAAAGTGGTTGCATTTTTGAAAAGTAGCTCCCTTTCTAGTAACGGTCCATGAATTGTAAGCCGATATGACATTTAGTTTTGTTTTGACAATCTTCGAAAGCAGATGAGGTCAATATTTTTGATATCGTGAGAAAAAGAAAATTTCGTGTTTAAGAACTACTTTTTGGGTGAAAAAACATAGTGCAAGTATTGTAGGGACTCGCTCCTTTATATTTCATGGTTTATAAGTCGTTTACTGAGTTTTGATATGGTCGAATCTGCAGGAGTAATCCCCATCACGGAGGAAATTTCACCAAGCTCATTACAATGGAAATAGTCAATAAAATTCATGATATCGAATAGACTGATCTCTGAGTGAAGGCAAGAGAGATTGTTAAGAAATTAAATAACTTGGATGAATGCATACGGAACATGCCACCTTTGCTCACTGTGGAACAACAACGGAATCCAGATTCCCGACTGTTGACAAAACTTGGATTTATTCATACACCAGAAATGAAGGAACAGTTAAAAAGAGTGGGTTTTACTTGGCGAATGTGTCCTGAAGGAGATAAAAGCGCTACCACTGACAGGAAATTGCAAGGCACGATCTTCATCGACTATTTGGAAAAGGAAAAGGAGATCACAGGGAATAATATCGTTGAATTATTGGTCAAATTTTACCGAGAGCATATAAAAAAATTTGTACTACGAATGATGAAATGGCTAGCTAGAAATAAATTTACATCCAATGAAGAGGTCATTGTCGATACAGAGGATTATTTTGTGGTCTACGACAAGTCGTACTTTCATCGCTGGGGTGAAGTGTATCGAGTCAAAAAGGAGACTACACTGAAAAATAAACGATTTTCGATGAAAAAAACAATCTTTTATTTAAAAAGTATCTGATTTTTCACTTCAGCCTCGTAACTATTCCATTTTAGTTTCATATTAACAAAAAGTTTATTCTCATTGAATTCGTATAAAATACTAGGCTAATTGAAAAGATTGTGGAGCGGAAATGATAAAACAAGTTTATAGTTGAAAAAATGATTTTATTCTTTCAAAGATTCTCCCTTAAGCTCAATACATTTTTTCCCGCGGTTCTTCAATTCATGAATTTCATCTTCGAAATAATTTTTTGGAAGTCCATCAAAATACTTATTTACGGCTGTTATAACTTTTTAATTTCATGAAAGACGCTTGCCACGTAGGAAATTTTTAAGGTTTGGAAACAGATGAAAGTCCGAGGGAGCTAGGTCTGGTGGATACTCCAACAATTCGTAGTGTAACTGCTTCAATTTGACAATTGCAAGAACACCCCTGTAAACCCGTGCATTGTTTTAATGAAAAATGTTTTTTTTTCTTCGGCAAACCAGGTTTTTTCTCACGAATTTTTGCATCCAACTGAACCAAAAGATTTAAGTAATACTATTTTGTTATTGTTTTACCGGTCTGAGGGCAATCAATTAACAAAATGCCTTTTGCAGCCTAAAAAATTGATGCCATAACCTTTTTGGTCGATTTTGATCACTTTGGCTGCTTCGGAGCTGAACAACCGGGCTCAGTCCACTCTGCGGTATGTTGTCATAATTCAGGATCATAATGGTAAACCCAAGTCTCATCTAAATGTTGGTTAGAATGTTTTACTCGAAGTTGTTTTTATGGCCTTAGCAATTTCACTCAAAGTCAATTGTCTGTCATCTTCTAACATAATGTTATGGAATGTATAGAATTAATGATTTGTTCAGTAGTTGCACTTATTGGACGTCCAGAACGAGGATTGTCATTCAGGCTTGTGTCCCAGACAAGGTTGGTAATCCAGACAAGGTTGAAACTCACCTGCCCACTTACAAACCATTGTCTTTGAAGGAGTAGACTCCCCTAATACATTTACCATTTCACTATGAATTTCCATTACCTTTAAACCTTTTTTTACAAAGAATTTAATCACTGCACGATTTTCAATATTTTCCATTGTAAAAAATACCACTGATACGCTTACTTTAAGCTGCTGTTTTTATACGAATGAATTGACAGATCGACTTGAAACTTCACATATGTTTATATGAAGGATAAAACTTCAAAATGTAGTAGATTATATAGTTTTTTTACTGCTCTATAGGTGTCGCTCCGCTTTCAACTAGCCTAGTAAACGTTTCAATTAGCCTAGTAAATGTTGGAAATAATGTGAAAAAAAAATTGTTAAACTTGTAACTGAATTAAGCACATATTTTCGTTACATACAAAGTATTAGCTCCAGCTAAAAAA
This sequence comes from Cosmopolites sordidus, assembly GCA_031761425.1. Taxonomy (NCBI): domain Eukaryota; kingdom Metazoa; phylum Arthropoda; class Insecta; order Coleoptera; family Curculionidae; genus Cosmopolites; species Cosmopolites sordidus. The sequence goes on from JARFXV010001012.1 coordinate 289,868, forward strand.
TAAACTAAATTATTTTTCAAATGACTCGAGTTTTCAGTTTTTTTTTTAGATTCCCGTTAACATAATTTTATTCAGTCCAAAAAGTTGTAGAAATATCAAGGTAACCTAAGTTGAAAATCAACTATACAGCGAAAATTCAATATTTCAAGTCGTGAACATGCCACGAAATAATATATTTTCAGTACAGCCTACATGGTTCTTATTTCGATGACAATTTCATAAATTATTGTCACCAGTTAACTACCAAGAAGTATCCATTCCCATAAAAGGTTATGCGTGGCGAAAATTATAACATCACCTAGGTCGGTCGGAAGACAATTTATAATGCGCTTTCAGAGCGTGTTTTAATTTATATTTAATAACTTTCACTCACTTCCTCAACCTCTAGTTATATTTACATATTTTGGAAAATGGTTTTAGTCGACATATTTTAGTATTTTTTTATTTTAAATTTATTTTTAAAGTTTCATGTTGTTTTTATATTTCACTTTTAAAATATACAATATGTTATTAACCAGGTTCCAATACATTACACCCTGTATAAAATATATTGTCGGCTTTTAAATATTAATAAAACACTTTTTATCGATTTTATGATTGGATTTTTATCCAGTATCAAAATACATACTCTTCCATTAAATATGATAAATTAAGTCAGACCTCGTCGTCACTTCGACTTCGGTTGCAAATTGAGGTTCCTTAAAATTTTCGATTACAGATTTGCACAATCTCTGATGAAGTTCATCGATAACATCTCGAATTTCGCTTTTGAGATCGTCAACTGCTTGTGCATTGCTGATGTAGGCTTTCGATTTCAGGTACTCCCATAAAAAAGGTACACTGTGTTAAATCACAAGACCTTGCTGGCCAACTGATGTCGGCATTTCGTGAAATTACGAAACCATGGAATTGTTGGTGCAGTAAATGAATTGTTGCTCAAGTTATGTGGCAGGTGATGACGTCCTGCTGGAACCACATTTGTTTAAGGTTAATATGGTGTATTTAATGATAAATGACTCCGTTATTATGCATTATATAGCTATTCATAGTTACCACATTTCCAGCTTAATTTTCAATAAAAATATAGGCTTATCACATTACCTGCCCAAAATTTACGCCACACAGTGACTTGTGGGGGTTTACCTTCTTCTCATGCATTACGCAAGATTTTTTGGAGAACCAAATGCGACAATTTAATTTGTTTACAAAACCTTCGCTTCCGATCAAATCAAAAAACAACCAATTGGTCCACTGTCGGCGGTGATAATGGCCAACTCTCGCTTGGTGTCAATTGAACTTTATACACATGATTGTGGAGGTAGAAAAGTTTAGTTTTTGTGCACGATGTAAAGTCGATGTTTTCGGATTTGTATTTCTAATAGTCATGGCAATATTTTCACAGGACCTTGTTCTACATTTTTACTAACGAGATCTTATATCCATTACTGATTCAGTTTTGTCATTTTTTTTTAGCTAATTTGGGATAGTTGACTCATTTGGTATCATTTTTCAACCAAAAATCTAAAAGTCGAACTGTCTTCGTAAAATTTTCATTGGATTTGTAATGGCAAAAACACACTGTTCTTTCGTAAAATTTTCAATATTTTCTAATCATAAGAATCATAGATTATAAATATCCTAGTATCTGAGTTACGAAAGACAAAACAAAAATTGCAGTGAAATTTAAATCGGGTGATTAATTTGGGTCACCCTTAGTAACAGTCTATATCTATAGAGTTGTGAATGAATGTATTAAAATGCCAATAGCTCGAAGGCAACATAATACCGTTAAATAAGAGTTTTTCAAAGGATTAAGTTACGTAAACCGGAAATTGTATTTCGTGAAATTGCTAAGTGGATAAAAAGAAATATTGCTGTAGATATTCCTGCTGTAGATATTGTTGGTGAGACTAGGCTCGGGAAGGTATGCAACAGCGACAACACCCGGGATGTTTAGACGATCAGAATAATAACAGATCGGGAAAATTGGATATAACAGTGATGTTTTTTAGATATAGGCATCATAATATTACCTTAAAATGCTACATGGCCGCTTTTATACTAATTTCCCAAATTCCATAATCCAAGATTTATTTATACTGCTGGAAGACCTAACACACTCTTTAACAATGGATTAATGAAAATATTATTTAAATATTTAAATGTATCTTAATAAAGTTTTGGAACCAGTTGTTTTACTATACACTCGAAGGTTGAATAACACCACGTTTCTTCAGGATAATACCTATTACTATGATATACAGTAGGTCAAAGGGTTTGTATACGTATAAACTTTCAACGCCTAGCAATTGCTAAACAGTTCTTTCAGTTTCAATTTCAGTAACAATTCTAAACAGTTTACAAGTTCTTTGTGATGAACATCATTAGAAACGTGCTCAGATGAATAACAAAGTGTCTATTAACATGAAACGGCAAACTATTATTGAATTTTCTCTGTAAAGAAGTGAGTGTTTCAATAAAAATATTTTTGGTTATTTACGAAATATATTTTAAAAAATTATATATTTTGTTTTTTATATATATTGAGACAAATATTTCTTACTAGGTTCTCCCGCTTTGCGTAAATCTAACCCCTCCTTCGATCTAATGGCGATGATGGCAGACAAAAGAAAGGAATTACAACTTAGAGAAGAAGCTGCCTGTGTAGCTGCAGCCCATGCCGCGGCTCTAATGTTACCTCATCGTCCTGGCCCACCAGGTGCATTGTTGGAATCATCAGGAGGGCAACAACCTCACGGGTATCCAGGATTTTTACCCACTAGCCCAGCTAATGCTGGCACATTTACTTTCCCTGGAGGCGGTGCACTTTTTCCACCAGGTAAGTCCAATTTTTATTATTTTTTGAAAGCTAATTCTTCATTTTGAATTTCTTATTCACAGGCCCACCTCAAATGCATGCCCATCTAGACCGAAGGCTTTTGAGAGCACCCGGGCGAGCTTCAAGACCAAAAAAACAATTTATTTGTAAATTTTGCAATCGACAATTCACAAAGAGTTACAATCTTTTGATTCACGAGAGAACCCATACAGATGAACGTCCCTACAGTTGTGACATCTGCGGTAAAGCATTTCGACGCCAAGATCATCTTCGAGATCACAGGTAAGTTTAATTTATACATTTATTTATTTCTGAATTAATGTTAGGTATAACATTTCAGAATTTCTGAGATATAAATGGATATAAATGTTATCTTGAATATAAATTATATCAGCATTGAACAAATTAGATTGAATTAATATTTATCTGAACTGTTTACATCAGCTTGACTAATAAGTTTTATATCAACTTACTTATAAAGGGTTGTCCAATAAGCGGGTCAGAACCTTAAAATTAGCTAAAATGATAACTACAAGTGATAATGTGCTAGTTTATATTTTATCTTGATGAACAAATAATGACATTATGTTTTTGAAAATAATGTCTTTTAAAATATCCCCTCGGTTAAATCAGATGGAATGAAATGTATTCTGGAGATTCACTTTTCCATTACATTTTCACATTTATAGTGCGGTATATTTTCAATGGTGGTCTGAATGTTTCGTTTAAGGTCACGAATTGTTCAGGACTTATTTCTGTAAACCGGAGATTTAACATAACCCCACACAACATAATCCAAAGGCGTGAGATCGCATGATCTGAGTGGCTAGTTGGCATTTCCATTTTGCGAAATACAGCGTGAGATGTGTGACAAGTCGCACTATCTTGTTAAAAGAAAATATTATTTATATCCGCATTTATCAGTTCAAGCTAAATATATTCTTCACCATTAACAGTAATATGATTTTCATCATCGTCTTCAAAAGAAATAAGGTCCTACGACCGCTTTACATCAAAATCCGCTCCAAACAGTGACTTTCAGAGAATGAAGTAACTCTTGAATCATTTGGGGATTCTCATAGGCCCACATTCTACCGTTATGTTTGTTCACGAATTTATTAAGCCAGAACTTTTCCCAAAATTGGTTTTCGATAATGCATTTCACCAGACAAAGCCGAATTGAATTACATTATTTTCAAAATATAACGCCATAATTTGTTCTTCATTTTGAAGTTTTGACACTTTTATTGGACACCAATGGCTTTCCGTAAGGTTTTCCATTTCACCATGAACAAGTTTTCGTTGCCACAATGTTGGGAAATTGTCCAAACATCTTATCAAAATTCGAGAAGTTTTGTTGCTACTCAAAGAGCATTTCGTCAAAACACGGTCGTCATTCAGCTTCTTCTTATCAAGTTATCCATAGTATAACTAATAAGTTTGAAAGTGAGTTTAGTTTTTATGGCCAAAATATACCGTCACGACTTTGTAGTGGTCGTAGTGAAGAAAATATCGCGGCTGTTCCTGAAAGTTTTGCCGAAAACGATAATGTGTTTGTTCCGCGCCGTTCTCAACCGAATCTCGGTTTACACTCAAACAAGATTGTATTAGCACAATAAGTTAAGCCAACTAACAATCGATTACGTTGATAGTTCGCAGATTGGACGTAGGAAGCAATTGAAAACAATCAAACAAACAAAATGGCAAAATCATCTTCTCCGATGAGGCTCATTTTTGGTTAAACGGCTACATCAATAAGCAAAATTGTCGTTATTAGGGTCAGTCATACCTACATTACATTCCGAAAGAATTACTGTTTGGCGTGGATTATTGTACAGTGGTATTACGCTATAGTGCCATGTTATTTGATTTTTTCTTCCCGAAAATTGATGAAGTTGATGCGGGCGAACTACAGTTTCAATAAGAGGACGCAACTTTCCACACAGCATGCATTTACAATAGACGTATTGGGCAATCAATTTGGAAAATCGGTAATTTCACGGAATTGCCCTTACAACTGGCCATCAAGAACTTGTGATTTAATGTCTTTAGACTTTTCTTTGGGACTATGTTAAATCACACGTTTATGCCAACAAACCCAAGACTCTTGATGAACTTAAAGCCAACTTTCGAGCAACCATAGTCGCCATACCACCCGATATTCTATATTCGATATGTCGATATGATAAAAACAATGAGCATCATTTTCGGACGAATTTTCTGTGTTTTATTTTAGATTCAAATCATATCGTGTTTATTGGGAAACCCTTATATATATATATATATATATATATATATATATATATATATATATATATATATATATATATATATATATATATATATATAGTAGTAAATCATTAAAAACTAAAAATCTTAAACACTATTATAAACATTTCAAGCCATAATCCATTTGGCCTTTTAATATATCAGAGTCAACCTATTCAGTATTATCCACTACCTTCGTTTTATCATTAACATTGAAGACGCTGTGGCTTTTATCCTTTTTTTAATGATACAATTCGTATAGATTAGAGTTAAAAAGGTCCAAAAATATTAATCACGAGTAGGACAATAGGACGGACCAGTCCGAAGCGCTCTGACAGCCTTTGCCTTTTGATGGTATGTTTGTTGGACGGCTCAGGTACTAGTTCAGTGGCGTAGAATACTGAAATTATTGAGTGTAGATTTTCTACGCCGTGGGGCTAATTAATTGTTATTTATTTAACGTAAAATAAAATATATTATAATATTTTCAAATATTATATTTTTTAAATGCTTTTATTTCAATGTTATCAATTGTACTGCTATATACTGCTGATAACAACACATACTAATATTATTCAATATGCTCCCTTTTTTTTCACGCGTTTGCCACAGGTTTGCCATAGATATCTCTTATATTTGTTTCTTTTTTTTTGGTTTTTCGCCACAATCTAAAATTCAACAAATATCAAAAATATCTGTTCTTATGTAAATAAAGAATCACTGGATAAAAACAAAAAACCAAACGAATACAAATTTCTCAGTGATTTTTTTCTGTAATAAATTTGCCTAATGAACAAAATTTTAAAAATATAAAAATGTTCTAAAATAAATACAATCTTTTAAACGTTAACGTTTCGGGAAGTCTTCTCCCCGGTTTTCAAGACAAATCTAAAAAAAAAAAATATATTATATTTAGTGGCGAAAACCCCAAAAAAAGAAAAAATATATGAACACGCCACAATCATTCAGACAGTACATAGAGATATCTTCTATAATGCCCAACCAACATGGTCTCTATATAGGTCTGAATTATATTTTGCAGATAAACGGAGAATTTTAAAACCAAAACGTATGTAAATATTAACTTTATCTTACTAATATTATAAATGAAAAAGTATGTTTGTTTGGATGTTTGTCCTTCAATCACATGAAAGGAAACATCAATACAACTTCGCGTGAGTTGTAAACATGCTAAAGAGGCATTAATCCTGGGGTGGATGGACACTAGCTGAGTGATGATAATTATTATTCTCTACGAATCCTTTATATTTCACATCTTCACCTCGCCTTTGGTCGTCCTCTTCTTTTTATTTCTATTAAGTTACATTTGAATATTCTCTTGTGTATTCTGCCTAACTGCATCCTTTGAAGATGCCCCAGCCATCTCAAGCTTTGCATTTTAACAAATCCCAATATTTCCGGTTCGTTAAGTAATTTCCTCAGCTCTTGGTTACTCTTTCTTTCCTACGTATCTCCGATCTTTTTGCCATCAAAAATCTTTCTTGTGCTTCCAAACTTTTCTTCTGATGATCCCAATATCCAAATTTCATTTGCAACGTTGACCTAACTATTGATCTTTTAACGGCTTTATATATTTTTCTTTATATATTCATTTCGTATCAACCATAAGAAAATTTTTGCCAAATAATATTCAAAAGGGATTCAATTGTGTTGCTGGATTTTTATATTCCATTAGCATACAATAATTGGCTCCAGAAGTAAGATTTCCTAGTATTTTACAATTTAATTTACATCTTAAATTCTAAAAAATTGATCATAAGCAACTACTAAATTGTTTCCCAAGCCACTAAAGTAATATATCTTTTATTACATGTAATATATGCATATGACAAAAAATAATTTTGCATGTCAAGAAGTAATGTAAAAGTGATATTTTTCGTAAATATGATCTTTCACAACAATACTGTTAAACTGTCAAGTAGCTGCGAGGTTTAATTTGTGAATTTCAGCCATTTAAATAGAACAACTTTTGTGATTTTACAATAATGGCAAAAACATTGAATATCAAGCAGTGATAAAATACTTATTTTTGAAAATGAAAATAAATTATGAGATTAAAACGGAGTTCAGCGAAGGGGACTGTGCATCTTCGTTATCAACCATAAAATATAATATTTATTTAAAATAATTCAAACGTACAAGCATTTTTGATGAAAATCGTCCAAATTAGATCACCACATCAGAAATGTTTGAAAAATCCACCATATCCTGATAAACGACCGAAGAGTGAAAGTGCGTGACATTGCTGAGACTGTAGGCATCTGAAAAATTGAAGGGGTGCAAAACATTTTAACAGCTCATTTGGAGAATCTCATTAAAGTGTTTTTTTTAAATTAATGTTATATTTCTTAAATGTTAAATGCCATAACAAAAGGTATAACAAAAAAGGTCATAACAAAAGGTAGATCTCTATATTTTCTTTTATATTTTATTCATAAATTATTATATTGGTGACACAGTAAATGCATAGAGTTTTACGGCCAAATACCAAATCACTTCCTTTTAGTCTTTCGAGCATTTTTCTAACATATTAGCATCATCAGGAGATGACTAAATCAGATTTAATCTCGAAAAGATTTAGAGTTTACCTTCTCAGTTTTTCTATTTGTGATAATCTCGTTGATTAGAACACTTGTAACTTCTTTTCTGGATGATTAAAAAAGTGGTAATAATAGCAAACATTCATGTATACGAACATGTATATAAACTTAGAAACAAAATTGGTTAAAACTTTTTTAATGGAATATTTGATTTTAAAGTTTAATATTTTCGTGATTTTAAGTACCCTGCTCATTATTATCAAAAATCGAAAGGTACGACACTGAACTACCACCAAGTGGATACCTCAACACACCCACTAAAATACGATTGTAGCTCACATATTAGAGGAGTTTGTGTTTTGAGACGTGTCTCGAAAAGTTAGATTTTTATCTCAAAATCGACCCCTGGTGTACGGTAAGGATATTTTTTAGGTTTGGCGGCCACAACAATTAAGTTTCAGGTGCACTGTGGTTTACCGTTAAATGGGATACTTGAAGAAAGATCATAATGTAATTAATTTCGGTCCTATGATTTTTTTCCTGTTTGTATAAAATATTATTTTTTCTTCATATAACAGATACATAAAAAATAATGTGTTTTTTCAGAACTTATACATTTATACAGTCTGTCATCTGGACATGGAATATAAAAATGAGGGGAAAATTGAAAATGAATACAATGTTACGAACCATTTTTTGGAATCAGAAATTTCAAGGCGTCAACAGCTCTAGTTTACAATGGCGGCTCGGGGGTTTTTAAAGTGGGATGACGTAGAAGAAAATAGTGCTTCTGAAGATTTTTTTGCTTTCCCCTTCCTCGTTTTTACTTCTCGTGCTATTGAAACCCTATATAGGAGGTGAACCAGGAAAATGAGTTAAAGGAAAGAACTCGAACGAAAATAAAATATGGTGTTTTGCTTTGAAAAATGTTTTACTGTGATATATGTTGGAGGGGTGGCGTCCCAACGCCCTCCTTCACGAGCCGTTACTGCTAGTTTATTGTAATGATGTAAAACTCTAGTTTAAGTTGGATAAGACTATCAAAGAATTTTTTATAATGATTCACAGTATTTATGGTAATGAAACAATACATGGTAATGAATACAATGGTAACGACATTTTATTACTCACACAAGTCTATGCGTAGCTGCTGGAACTACAGAAATAGTCAAAAAGTCACTGGTTCGACCGAATATCCAACCGAGATTTTTTAGCTGAAGTTATGGAGAACCATAATCATCGGATTTGGTTTCGTGCAATTTTTTTTATTCCCAAAAATGACAATGGCGAAAAATAAGCATTTTCATGCTATTTTGGAGTTGGCTTGGACCGCGATTTTGGTAGCGACTTCAAAATACACTGGTCAACAGTGAATTTGTTGCCCTTGATATCGGAGTGGTTCTAGGATCTAACAATACAAATGGTTTTCCGAAATTGGCTCTAGTTTTTAAATAATCGCCATTTTCGTACTACACTAAAAATGGCAGTAGCTATATTCGAGATATATTTAAATTTTGTTTTTAATATACATAGTTTATTGAAAGTCACTTTTTTCAGGAGGAAAAGTATATTACCTCTTAGAAAAACACCTCTTATAAGACTTCCTTTGATGGGATTCTTGAGAACAATATCTTTGTAGAGACCAACAGTAATTTGTCATCATATGTTAATCCCATCTGCCCTGATATCTCTCCTCCATGACTTTTATATCCTGGTGAAAGCGCTCTCTCTACTGCTCGCTAAAATATCCCAAGTTATCGGGAAATTTGTCCACCTGGACGATGATGCATTTTTATGCTCGTATTTACTCCTAAAACCCTTAAGCTTTCTAACATCGTTTTGATAATATCTTCATAATTTGACGCTCTATGGTTACCAAGAAAATTACTTATAACAGATACGAAACTTTTCCAGACTTCAGTTTTCACAGTTTCACAGTACTCATGACTTTTATAATCGCATCTTTAACTAATATTTGAAGCCGAGGGCTGTCAAAATTTCCAGCTTTTAGCTTTTCCATGCCTAACTTAGGAAATGCTCTGCAAATGTATTCAAAACATTTTCCGTTCTTATCCAGTGCTTTGACAAACTGTTTCATTTCGTAGCTTTACCTGCAGTTAAGGGTCCTCTTAAAGGTCACAACTTTTGTTCCCAGAGATTTTCTTTTTCTCGACTGTCTCAGAGACAAATGAAGGAATGGTATTTTGTGTATCCACTTGTTCAATTCTTCTATTGGAACCTTTGGTGTGAAACACTAAACTTGAAGAGATTTACCACTAAACACCAATACACTTTTTTAAACTGCTCGACGCACGTTTCGCTAACCATGTTAGCATCATCAGGAGATGATTTAATCTGATTAAATCATTTCCTGATGATACTAATATGGTTAGCGAAACGTGCTTCGAGGAGTTCAAAAAAGTGTTTTGGTGTTTAGTGGCAAATCTCTTCAAGTTTAGTATCCACTTGTGTTGATCAAGTAGAAAATTTACCATTTTTAAATTTACACAAACTGACCATTGATATTCCTTGTAATGATTTTTTCAAGAATTAATCTAATATTCTTGTATTTTTGTTTTGGTTTGGTTGAATGGACAATTGGGATAGATGCATATCGGTTTCTATTCTATAAAGAGCCGCTAATCAGTAGGTTTACATTTAGATAAAACCATGTCTAGATAAAACAATATCTAGAAGTAACTTTACAATGTTGTTACAGTAGACAAGCTCTTCGACTTCATTAAATTACGGTGAATTGTTTTTCCTCTAGTTCTATAAGCTGTTATTAATACTTCTGGCTACAATAAATTATTTTCCTTTAGCCTTGATGCTAACAGTCCCGACTCCTGTTTTAAAAAATTCAGATCTATATTAAATCAGTGAATTCATTTTCAGAAAACAACTGTGGCGCTGACGGGTCTGCTACATATTTACTTCCATTTGTACTTATATATTGTATGGAACAATGCGAGTCCGAAAACGTTGTTCCTTCTGACGGCCTACGTTCCAGCTGTGAGGCGTAAAAAAATCTGGTCTATTACGCAAAAGTAGTAATCATCGAAATGTTTTTTGGACTCCCTCCAGATCATAGGAATACCGAAATTTAATGCTGAGCGTTCTCCTTTCTTCCACAAGCGCAAATATTGAACCCAGTATTTAGCTTGTGAGGAACCCATGGCTTATCCTGTTTTTAATTGTAGTCCGAAATATAGGGTATAAACCTCCTTCACGCTGTCGGTGATATTTCGTGTGTGCTTTACTGTTGTATACAAACCGCAGATGTAGTAAAATACATCAGGTTGATATCGGTATTTTCTTCCCGAGGAACTCATCATTCTATGTACAATTTGTATTATAAAAATCAATTAACAAAATATGAGTTACATTTTAAACATAATGCGTCTGTAACTTACTAAAATGCACGTTGTGCGTCCATCAACCAACTAGGGCCTGTTACACGGGGTGGGGGGCGTAAGTAATATTAAGGTCACGTAGACAGCAGCGTGATGTTCAGATGCGCAAAATGAATGCGCATTAATCGCGTTATAACTAGAGCCAATCTGATACACTTATGATTTGATTCTTAAATTGTGTATTCTAAAGTATGAAACTTCACAGAGATAGTAAGGGTAACAAAATGTTTTGTTTTCTTATAGAGTTGTGATATTAGTGCAATTCTTGCAACTCAACGTACATTTAGATGATAATATTCTAATTGTCCGGCGCCTCAATTTATCGTTTATTCAAGCAATATTATTAACCTGGACCAGTTGGGGATACACCCCATATCAAAGTTTCAAGAACAATCCGAAGCGCTGAAAATATCGCATGTACGTACGTTAGTGTATAATTGGAATTTTTCCACGCAGTTTAAGCTCAGTTTTCAGAAGTTACTTGCATATATTTCCCTATCAAATTCAAATTGTTCAAGACCCGTTGACTACAGACAACAAAAGCGAAGAAGCGATCTAATTTGCCGGCTTCGGATTATTTTTTATGGGGATTTTTGAAGAAAATGTTTACACAAATAAGTCCCAAACCATGTAACTACTCAAGGACATCTGTACTGAAATGTTCTGCATTAAAACCAGATATGTTGACAAAAGTATAGAAAATGTGTTAAAAAGCCCACATAGTTGCAGTGCTTCTAATGACTCATATTTGATTGAAATAATTTTCAAGAAACGTTTAACACAAAATTTAAAGAAGAAATAAACATATTATAGAAAAAATATTATGTCTTGTTTCTTTTAAAAGTTATAAATAATTATAAAGGTAGAGTGTTACTTACCCTATCCGCTATAAGCAGTAAGATCTAAGGTATAAGTTCGATTGTTCTTAAAATACTGGATGTGTATAATAAAATTGCCCCTTTTTAAAAACAACATATTTTCTCAAACTAAAGAAATAAATCCATAAAACATATATGTTCCATTAAGTTTGCCTAAATCAATATTTGAACGACGATTCATCAAATGTACCTTATGTATAACTCGGTACCTTAAATTATCCTATAGACTCTCCCGTTTTATTTACTTAACTCCCACGTACCTACCCGAAGCCTTTGAGCAAACCGAGTCCGAGAATGTTGACCTCTCGTCCAGGTGTACCATTTACACTTCGGCCACAATGCATCATACATAAAACTTTCCATCGGGCTGGTTTCGTTTGTGTAGGCAACGCTCGTTGAAAAAACCCGAGCAATTTCTTCTCTCGCCTAGACTTACGCAATAGCCAAAGGAAACCGAAGGAATTTATTAACTCAGTTTCGAAAATGCACAGAGTAAACTTGCAATATTTTGCTACTAATGCACAAAAACTATCTATTTGTTTCAAATTATTAATAGGGTTATAGGCTATATCAATGAACGCTTAAGTAATTCTATGATATTTAATTTGACACTGTCCACAAATATTTTTGTTTTGTTCTTATTTGACTATTTTTTTTTTACAATTTTAGTTTATTATGAAATTAATTATCCTTAGATATTAAGTCAAACAATTATATTTTAATACTGGAATATTAATATACCTGGAGTAAAGTAATGAGGTTTTCAGGTGGTTTAAGACAATATGGGAAGGCCGAAATTCGATTGAAAACGAACCGCGCAGCGGAAGGCCTTCAACTACAATAAGTGATGAAAATGTCCACATAATATGGGATCTTGTAGCTTCTGATTGTCGGGTGATGGTTAGAATGAAGAGTTGAATTTGACTCACACAACCGTTCATCAGATTTTGACCAATGAATCGGGACCTCTGAATCGGGAATCTGGATAAACCTTCCGTAGGATCCAAAAAGCAACATGAGGGTAACATGTTTTAACTTTTTCGTGGCGGATTGAAAATTATTCTTATTTTCTGGAACGTATTATTATTGCTGATGAGTTTATAGTGCATCGTTGCTTGAAATTGCTGTCACTCATTTTCAAAACGTAATAGACAAATCCGGGTCCCGAAAAGAGTTACTACGGACCACTAAGTAACTCTAAGGAGTTTAAATTCGCACTGAAGATGAATCATATGTTGGCCGGTCTCCCCTTCAAAGAGCAAGTCAACAGTGTTGCCAGATTGAACGTTACGCCACAAGTGTCATTACTTTATTCACACCCCATGTAATATAATTATATAAAATCATTCAGGATATATTTTCGAAAGTGATTAAGATAACTTAACATAAAGGTAACCTTTGAGATCTTGTCTTATTTAGTATATAAACATTATTGTTAATAAATAACTGTTACACAGAACCAAACAACTATTAAATCAGCCATCTGCTTAAACTATTTACTGCAGTTAAGTTAACCAGAGAGTACGTAACAAAGGGTCATTTCTGCAGAATTTGAATAAATATGTGAAAGAAAGCACTTCAACTTTGTTTTAGATCGCTATATTTAATAGAATAATATTTGGCATAACGGTCGTTTCTTATTAACTACATCATCGAGACGCTTGAAAATCCGTCTCGATGATGTAGTTGTTACAACGAAACGGCCGTCACGCCAAATATTATTCTATTAAATACAGTGATCTAAAACAAAGTTGAAGTTCTTTCTTTTACATAGTTAAAATATATGGTCACAAAGTAATGGAAGAATCAATTAATTATTCGAATAATTGTCTACATATATTTTCAAATTATTTATAATTTAGTATTTGTTGAAGTTCTTTCTTTCACATAGTTAAAATATATGGTCACAAAGTAACGGAAGAATCCATTAATTATTCGAATAATTATCTACATATATTTTCAAATTACTTATAATTTAGTATTTGTTTTTCTCTAAAATCTACAACAATTTAATGTTGGTATATTTTGAGACTAATTAATTGTCCAGTTTTAAATTACATACGACGTTTTGCTTTTCACATTTTTATGTTCCCTTTTTAATTTGCTTCTATCCAAGCATAATTAGTTATATTACTTATTCCTTTAATCATTAAAGGTGCCAAATTTTCTCTAAAATAAGTCTATTTACTTTTAGATTTTACATTTTTTTTAAATTTAATTTAATTTCAAATCCCTTCTATTCCAATCAGAATATACCGATTGAATGTCAAAACTCAAAAAATTATTCTTCCCATTCGTAGATTTTTCATTGGATTTCTTCGACACTTAAGATTTTTTCGGTTTTCTGAAATTGGATGCAGAACTGAAAAGGATGCAACGTGGCGAAAAAAACATTGAACTTGATTAATTCAGTCGAATATTTTTGAATGAAAAAGAATCACATCATAAAATTACGAAAATAAAACTTTTATCATAAATGTCCAAATTTCCGCTACTCTTCGGCCTTTTCATTCAGAAACAAGTTGAAAGTGATTCTGACAATGGTAAAAAAAGTGATCTGTAGCGAATTATTGCTTTCGACAGTGTGTACCATATATAGGTGGTAACGGCTCTTTCAAACTGACCTTTTTTTTTAAATTCGTGAATAAAACTCAGATGGCGTCGTGCATTTGCCTAGGTTTAGTTTCATTTCAGAAGTGTAATGTGTGACATATATAAAGATGAAGTTGAACACAATACAATAACGCATTAAAATTGTTGAATTATTTTCTAAAAATGAGCGTTCAGTGAAAAATGTTTTTAGAAAATTATAATCGTGATATTTACGGTTTGCAAATCATCCATCTGAAAGCACTATATAGCCAAAAAGAAAAAGCAATATATAGTCATAGTGGTCGTTCACAAGACCATATTGATTAAGCAGTGAAAATGTTTGCTGACGACCCAGAAATTTCCATTAGTCGACGTTCTCAACGATTTGGACTCACTGAATCCACAATATGACATATTTTATGAGAGAATTCAGCTCTGAAGGCATATAAGGTTCAAATAACACAGAAACTAAAACCACTAGACAATTCAAAACGTGCATTGCATTTGTTAATTGGATCAAATTGAAAGAGATTTCAGATGAAGCATATTTTGAAATTGGTGGCTATGTTAATAAACAAATTTCCGCATTTGGGATGAGGAAAATCCACAATTGATTTATGAGAAACCTTTACATCCTAAACGAGTTACTGTTTGCTGTGTATTATGGTCAGGAGGTGTAATTGAGCCGAATTTCTTTCAGAATGCAGTGGGTGGTGTTCGATATCGTGAGATGATAACTGGATTTTTGGTGGCTGAGTTGAATAATATTGATCTAGAGGATATGTGGTTCCAACAGGATGGCGCTATACCGCACTCTGCTAACGAAACAATTGATTTATTTAAAAAAAATCTGGGCGAGTTATTACAAGAAACGGTGATGGTAATTGGCCACCAAAATTATGTGATTTGACACCGTTGAAGTATTTTCTTTGGGGTTACGTAATAAGCCAGATCTATAAGAATAATCCAGAATCGATCCCTGGAACTAAAGGATGAAATTATTTGAGTCATTGGTAAGATAGAGCGACGCTTATGCCAAAATGTCATCCAAAATTTTGACAAAAGAGTGGACGTCTGTGGAGCTGCAAGAATTATCAATAACATTTTTTTTTGACATCATCGCAAAATCTGTGTTTTATTCAAGAATTAAAAAATCTGCTCAATTTGAAAGACCTTTTATATACCTTCTGTCAAAAAAGTACCAGGAATTAATCATTTGAAAAGCCCGCTTAAATGGATTGTAAAAATTCTTTTTATCGCTAAGTTGGCACAATTGTCCTCTACATTGACGCGGAATTTGAATGTCATCTGTCATTTAATTTGTTTTCGGTGCTCGATTTTGTCAGTTCATCTCAAGTGTGTTTTGCGATTTTTATAATGGATAAAAACATCGAACATACAACTCGTCTTAAATTTTGCAATACAGAGGGAATTTCGTGTGCCGAATCGCTGAAAATGTTGCAGAAGGCTTGTTGTGAATCGACTTTATCAAAAACATGTGCATATGAGTGGTACAGTGCATTCAGCGGTCGAGATTTGGTGGAAGATTTGTTTTGCTATGGTGGGCCATCAACGTCTTCAACTGAAGTTAACATCGCTAAAGTGAAGGAAATGGTGACTGAAAATCGTCATTTAAGTTTCAGAGAGATAGCTGCTAATATGTGTCTCACGAATCAATTCGTACCATTTTAAGCGATTGTTTGGGCATGAAGCGCGTGCCGCTCGACTAGTGCCGAACTGAATTTTCTTCAGAAACTCAATCGCGTAAAGGTGGCTGAATATATGCTAGAACGAGTCAATTCCGACCCCACATTCATAAAACGCATTGTAACTGGTGATGAGACATGGGTATACGAGTTTGAGATGCAAACCAGTCAACAAGCTTTGGAATGGGGTCTTTCAACTCTTTCCCTGGGGGGGTCTTTCACTTCTTCTTTGATTATCGTGGTGTTGTGCACTCGGAATACTTGCAAGAAGGTCAGACGGTAGATAAAGAACATTATCTAAACGATATAGGGCGTTTGAGAGAGCAAATTCCGCGAAGAAGGCCAGATTTATGAAAGAAAACTCTTGGATTTTGCATCACGACAAGGCAACATCTCACAAGGCTATCATTGTAAACGAATTTCACATTATTATCAGATATTTACCTGATATGGCTCCGGCTCCTGATATGGTTCTTTCTCTTTCCAAAACTCAAATCATCATTTCGAGGCACCTGTTTTCAATCGATACAAGACATAAAAGAGAATTTGCGGCGAGAACTGAAGTCGATTCCGGAATATGCGTTTAAAAATGTTTTGACAATTGGATTATTCGTTGGCAGTAAGTGTATTAATTCGGAAGGGGCCTACTTTGAAGGCGATACAATAAATTTGGATAAATAATAAACATTTTGTGTTTTATTGACCAATTCCCGGTACTTTTTTAACAGAATGTATATACTTCTGGACGTATATATCCTTCATGATGCCCGCATATGGCAGCGCAATGAGACAATTTGGATGCAGTGCGGTTAGCTGAAAGTGTCACTTCTTAATTGAAGGTGTATTAAAATTACTTAAATAACATAATTATTAAAATTGAAAGCTTCTTAAACAACAAGAAAGCGTCAAATTATAATAAAATTATATATCATAGAAATATTGAAATAAAGCATGACATTAATTATAATTCGAATAAATTCTTCTTATAACTTAAACCTGCACTGCTGCTGACTTTGGTGGCTCTTTCTGCTTCCACTTACGAGATGACTGCCGTATAATGACGATCATCCCGAAATCCGGGCCTATTAAAATAATGCGTCCAGTTTTTAATCCGTCGTTTTTAATTAGTGAGAACGTTAAAGAGGAAAGTTACGATCTGCCGAACACCCTGTATGTTTTAATTAAGATCGGGCGGAAGATGAGCGGCTCCGAAACGCTTTTAACGAGTTGCTTTCGCGACTTGTCCCATTTCGGATGACTTGAAAATGAAAAATAATTGCAGCTACCAACTTTAATTAACATATCTTAATAAGAACTTCGAATTGTGATATTTTAGAGCCAGTGAAAAGTTAACGAATAAGCATATTTTTACATTAATTACAATAAGATTATTTTGACTAATTTTAAGTTTCTTCGGTAACCTTTTGTTAATTCGTTACTTGGTGTTTTATTATATTTTATTCAGAAGTATATTCAACATATTTATAGTTCCTTTGTCCTTGCTGAAAGTATGAGTCAGTAATTTTAGATAAGTTTCTAGAGCAAGTAAACGTCTGAATATGTATGAGAAATATGAAACGATTTTTAATTTTATATCTTTCAGTTTTTTAAATGATAAGGCAGATACTTTTATAAGTTTTCCATTATCCAAATTCCTGGAATGAATACTTTATGTAGAGAAATGAAGTTAATAAACAAATTATATTACGAATGATAAACTATAGCCCGAAGGGGAACAAACAGACGTAGAGGAAGTTATAAAAATGATTCAAAAGGGAAATGCTGAGGGAAATGATGTCATAGCTGGCGAAGTGTTAAAAATTATAGGAGACATTTAAATATTATGATAGACTTTTTTCCAAGATGAGCAACATTATAAGCACAGTTATGTGATTATTATAGCAAGAAGTAGCAATTTGGCCCTTATAGACGTGTGTGCCCTTCAGACATTTGAAGATCTGAATAGGATCATTAGCAAGAAGACAGACAATCGACTTGTAGTTATCATATGTATACGTATATATATATATATATATATATATATATATATATATATATATATATATATATATATATATATATATATATATATATATATATATATATATATATATATATATATATATATATATATATATATATTGTTGCCCCTTAAAGGGGGAAAGTTATTTTCGAAACGGTTTATGCTAAAGCTGTGAAATTCGATATACTTCAATAAGTTGGACTGGAAAAACGTTTTTGTATTTATTTTATGTATTGAATGTTTTAGCCAGAGGCGTCTGTAATTTTTTATCCATGTTTGAATAGATATGATACATCTTCCATTAGGTCCAGATATGGTTTTCCAAGAAGTTCAAATACTGTTGTCTATTTTTTCGGTTGGGAAGAACAAACGGTCGAATCAAAAAATTCCTTAGTATCCCTGCTCAAATATTGATAGAAAACTTGAACCCGAATCGAAAAATTCACATGGATTTTCTTCCACCCACACATGAGTATTGTGAGAATTAAAAATTCCATTGCGTGTAAACAAAGCTTCGTCTGTAAAGATAATGTAGGGTACAACATTTTCATTTAAACGCAATTGTTCCCTTAACCATTGGCAAAATTGGATTCTTTGTGGCAGGTCATTAGCCTTTAAGGCTTGAACTTTCTGCAAATGATATGGATAGAGCGCTTGCTATCTAACAATTTCCCACACGGAACTTTTAGGAATGCCTTCTTAAACAGCAATT
This sequence comes from Cosmopolites sordidus, assembly GCA_031761425.1. Classification (NCBI taxonomy): domain Eukaryota; kingdom Metazoa; phylum Arthropoda; class Insecta; order Coleoptera; family Curculionidae; genus Cosmopolites; species Cosmopolites sordidus. Next base: position 308,860 of record JARFXV010001012.1, read on the forward strand.
CATCTGACATTCATTCCTGGATTTTCTGCTACATTTTCTAAAACTCGTTCTTTATTTCGTACAGTTCTGGTGCTCCGGCTTTTTCCACAGTCATGTTTGGAAGGCATGAGAGATCCCTTTTCCCATAATCTTTTATGCAGCTTTGTAAATCTTTCTAAACAAGAAAGTACTCTTCGGGGTATTCACAGGCGTGTGAAGGCTTTTACCTTTACACGCATTCCCATTCGTCTTCCCGTTCATAAAATGCATATTCGCCATTTCTTCGAAGGAATAATGGGCCAAAATCTAGACTATATTGCCTAAATGGGACCATTTACATTTACAGTTTTACGAAATGTCAAAGACAAAGATTAACAGTGATAGCCGCCTACTTAATTATTAATACGCAATTCGATATCCATGTAATCGTGCATCGATTTAGAAAAAGTCAGTTTTCTGGAAAACGGTTTATTTTATTGCGATTCAATAATTTGATTTAAAAAATTATAAAATATTACAAACAAAAAACATATGGAAACATTTACCAAGGAGACGCCCCTGGCTAAAATATTCAATTATTATCACAAAAAGCCTTTATCCATTCCAAATTATTGAAGTATATCTAGTATCATGACTTTAGCATAAACCGCTTCGAAAATATTGCGAAAAAACCATCTTTAAAGTTCCCCTTTATCTCGCCGTTATCTTTATAAGATTTTTTGATGGTATAATCCCTAGAGTCACTTCCTATATATCATCGTCCCCCCGTCATTATATATATATATATATATATATATATATATATATATATATATATATATATATATATATATATATATATATATATATATATATATATTGGAACCTTATTAATCCTTATTAATCCTTAAGGATGCATTCCTAAGCATGTTGCCGCCTAATCATATATTCCTAATCATATAACCCTAATTCATGAGGTCAACAAAACAAGGAAAGGAACAACATGTGAATATTGATTTAGTAATAACTGGAAGATGATATACAAAGTTAATAGATTTATATATCTTCTAGGTATAGTAATTATGACGCACAACGACTTCGTTGAAGAGGGCGTTGCAGCAAGAATAATGGCTGGAAACAAAAGTATTTTCATCCTACAGAACATCTTAAAAAGATAAACTACACAATAATTAGACCAATAGTATTATAAGTGACAGAAACATGAACAAACTATCGTTAAGTGCTTGGGAAAATAAAATACCGAGGACAGTACATGGCCCCTTCCAAATGAAACGAGGTTGGAGAATTAGAATGAATGAAAAACTAAAAGAATCTTGAATAGTCCAGATTTAGTGAAGGTAAATGGGTCCCATGTAAATTGTTCACCCTTCAATGTTAAAAAACATACCTAGATGATATAGAGGGAGGCAAATACTCTTGATAGGCTGTTAAGCCATGGATATAAAGAATAAGAAGAATGCCTCTCTAAGAATATAATTGAATTTTTTGTAATCTGATATTTTTCTTCAATAGATTGCTTTATTTAGACGATTTCCTTGATTAGTTCAATGTTGGTTGTCAATTGTCATTTAAAAAAGCTATCACTAGAACAGAACAACGAAAAATGTTGATAAATATTACATTCCTTATCAATAACTCAATAATATAATATATAATAATATGTAAAATGTTGCTAAATGTTTAATGTTAAACTAATTGTGCAGTGAAACGCTTCAAATTATTTGTTGAATGTTCCAATATGGTCAATGAATCCTTAGGCATTTTTTAGTGGAATTTCATTGAAATAAGCTAAGTTCAATACCGGTTTTTATGATATTCTTCTGGTTTATTAGTTCTTCAGTTATACTGTTGTTTAACTTGAGATTAAACCGTGCACTGTTTAATGCCTCAACTCACTTTTACGCTTAGATAATTTTTATCGGCGTTCTTCGAATCAGTGACAATAATAACGCCACTTCTGTTTTCTAACCGAATATTTCACTTGTAATAAAATTTTTGTGAACAAAAAAATTACTTATACTTTATGCCAATCTCTATATTTATATAGTGTGTCGCATTTAAGATGAAGAAACCCCCATATTTTTGCTATTTGAAAGAATACAGATTTTAATTTTTGCACAGTCATACAGATTAATGTGTCACATTTTTTTAAGGTACTCAACTGAAATCTGAACTTAAACTCAGCTTACTACGAATTCACAAACAGAGTCAATTCTCGATATTTTGTTTTGTGTTAGAGATATCGAAAAAAGATATTAGAAAAAGTTGTTGAGAAAGAAAAATTAATGTAACTCATCAACCGCTATGACTGCAAAAATTGAAATCTGTATTCCTTTAAATAGCGAAAATATGGGGCTGTCATCTTAAATGAGTATATATATATATATATATATATATATATATATATATATATATATATATATATATATATATATATATATATATATATATATATATATATATACATACACTTATAACCTTATAGACATGTCATTCACTTATAAACAGTTTTCATGCACGACTTCAGAAATCTCTTTCAAAACGGCCAGCCTATTCTTTTGAATTGCTTTTATACTGAAAACGGCGTGCATGAGGTAGTTTCTTCAATCGAAGGAAAAGGAAAAAATCATATGGTGCCATATTTGGTAAATATGGTGGTTGGAAAAATTGACGAACAATTACTACGGCATGCGATGGTGTGTTAAGGTGATGCAAAAAGTATGAATTGTTTTTCACTAAGTTTGGATTTTTTTCGAATGCACGCATGCAAAAGCCGAATAATATTCTTTATTAACCGTTTAACTAGTGGGAAGGAAGTTTTTGTGAACAATACTTAGGTAATCGAAGAAAACAGTTAACTGACTTTGATTTTTGACCAGTTTTCACATGTTTTTGGTTCTACTTTAGCACTATATTCTCTTGATTATTAAGCTGTTTCTGGATGATTAGCATAGATTCATGTCTCATTATCGGTAATTATGCCATCAATCAAATAAAGCATCTTTTCTATAAAACAACACGACGATATTTTTCAAAAAATTCAGAGTTTTCGGAACAGTTTCGGAAAGTTTAAGACTTTCTTTGTTCGATGAATGTATCCATTTTAAAAATCAATGAAAAAATTTGATTGTGTGTGATTTTTTTAAATAAGAGTCATCTTATTTTTTATCATGGAATATACGAGTGTAGTCCCAGTACCCGACTTAACGTATAGATGGCGATTGTTGTTTGAAAAGAATGACTATGGTAGAAAGTACTTTATAAAGCTTAAGTTTGAAGTATGACGACGCTACGTTATTTGGTATTTGTTTGGCAGCCATTAATAGTGAACGCTCCCAGTGAATTTGTAAAAATGGAAAAAAATTGGTCATCGTTATGTGAAATAATACTTTCATTTGAAAGGTCTCAGTCCAACCGATATCAAAGCGGAATTAAATTTTTCTCTGGGATAGTCTGCTCCTTCGTTTGCAACAGTAAAATATTTGGCGGCAGAGTTTAAACGAGATCGTACGAGCTTCCCCAAGACGAACATTGCAGTGGTCGACCAAATGAGGTGATCACGCCATAAATGGTGAAGAAAATCCACAAAATGGTATTGGATGACCGTCGACTGAAAGTGCGTGAGCTAGCAGACATGGTAGGCATTTCAAAAAGTGTTGTACATCGCATATTGACTGAAAATTTGGACATATAACATATAAAAAGCTGTGCGCAAGATGGGTGCCTCGATTACTTACAATAGAACAAAAACAGCGTCGTGAGGATATCTCAATCGCGTGTTTGGCGAAGTTTTAAGCGAATAAAGCTCCGTTTTTGCGTCGATTGATAACCATGGATGAAACATGGATCCATTACTTCACACCTGAAATGAAGGAACAGTCAAAACAATGGACTGAAAGGGGAGAATCAGCTCCAAAGTAGACAGTTTCGTCTTCAGGCAAGGTCATGGCGTCAGTTTTTTGAGATGCGCGTGTGATAATTTTCCTTAATTATCTTCAGAAAGGAAAAACAATCAACGGCGTGTATTATGTGAACTTATTGCAGCATTTGAGTGATTAAATCAAGAAAAACGGCTGCATTTGGCGAAAAAGAAAGTTTTTTTTCATCAAGACAATGCACCTGTTCACACATCCGTTTATCGCGCCAAAATCAATGAGTTAAAATTCGAATTGCTTCCGCACCCTATTCGCCAGATGTATCCCCCTCCGATTATTTTCTGTTTTCAAACTTGAATGGTTTTAATGGAAAAAATGTGGTAAAAGATTTGCCAACAATGAAGAGGCGGAGTCTGCAGTTGATGGCTATTTTGAGGAGCTCGACGATTCTCACTATAAACAGGGAATCGAAGCTATTGAACATCGCTGCGAAAAGTGCATCGAGCTAAAAGGAGATTATGTAGAGAAATAAAGATATTTTTTCCCTAATTTATTGTGTTTTCTTTGTTAGATCGGGTACTTCTGAGACTACCTTCGTATTACATGTACAATTAATTTTCATTAAATATTACACGAAATATTCGGTTATTCAATAGAAAGCCTTTCTAATTTTTGAATTATACTAAATGTTTCCGTTTTTTTATTTAATTTGAAAGTTGTTGCTATTTATGTTTTCCTTCTCAACTTATAATTCCTCTGGATCATTAGTCATACCAAAAAGTATGAAAAAGTATTCCAAAAAGTATTCAAGAAAATGCCGCAACCACCCTCATACCAAAAAGTACGTTTTTGAAGTTAAAATGGCAATTAAATAATTTCTTGGATTTTCTTGGTCATATATTTCGGCAATTATGTTTGTTGGTAAATATTTTTCACAGTGCAACGATTTTCCTAGTAAAGTAGATATTTTTTCGATAATATTTAAGTAACGTTCCTTATTATTTGATTGCATTTTATATATTCTATAGCCTTATTTCCGGTTTTCTTTCATGTTATATTACAAAATATGTTCAAAAGTTGTGTGTGTTCAGTATTATATATATATATATATATATATATATATATATATATATATATATATATATATATATATATATATATATATATATATATATATATATATATATAGAACCGCGTTTTAGTTCAATACCAGATCAGTATTATAATGAACTTGCAGGTTACTTTTTATTTTACATATACTGATAATTGAATTTTTCGACCACACACAGATCTTAAAGTAGCGCAAATTATTTATTATTACATTGTAAAATTTCACGATTAATTTAATCAGTTAATGAAAATATATCCATCCAATTATTTACACACCATTATACGCAACTTCTACAAGACTAATATCTTATCATTTTTTAAAATGTTTACAGGGATGTACTAACAGTAGTTCCATTATTAACAATTTATGTTCATTAAAAGTATATGAACTTTAATTCTACTTAACAACAAACGGTTTTAGTTAATCTACTACGATATCTGTTCAATTTTAAATTGAAACCCATCGATCTAATCCATTTTTCGAATAAAATATAGACAGTTTCTGACAATTGAGGGTACATCAATCTGCTGAACGGTCGAGAATCCGTTCCTGATGTCTCGGCTGCAACAAGAATTTTATCAGGCAGAATCAGTCGTGCGTCAAAATAACTGGTCCAGCGAGTTTTGCCGATGGACTCTTATCGTTCGTCTCGATCGTATATACAACGTACAGGTATCTTGGTCTGACAGTTAGAAGTAATTAGTAGGAGAGCCTTAATGGATGACGGGATAGAACATTACCTAGTAAGACGAGCCTTATAGAAGAAATAAACTATGCTTTTGAAATGATACAAGGCGTGCTTCGTTCAGTGCTGAAGCTTATAAATACATTTTATTAACATTAAACATGGTATACTTCGTTCTTTATATTGATAACTATTCTAACTTCAGTAAAATTATTTGGAAAGGCCCAAGAATCGTTTTGAAGAAATGATACTGATACAAAATGTCCTGTCGGATGATGCGGAGATTAATTAAGAAAAGCTTTAAGGTTGGTAAGATTTGATATATGTGAAGAACGTCTGAAAATGCATTTATTTTAGAAGTTTGTTTGTTTAAGATTGTGTTGTTTTTGATTGTTAATTATTGCTTATTATCAATTCTTCTATTGGAACCTTTGGTGTGAAATTCCATACTCGAAGAGATTTATCACTAAACAACAAATTACTTATTTTAACTTCTCAATGCACGTTTTGCCAACTACATTAGCATCATCAGGAAATGATTCAATCCGTCATATTGAAAGGCGCATCGAGAAGTTAAAAAAGTGATTTGGTGTTTACTGTTAAATCTCGTCGAATTTAGTACTACTTATAATTAATTCTTCTATTCGAACCTTCGAGGTGAAACACTAAAATCGAAGAGATATAGCAATAAACACCAAATCACTGTTTTAAACATCTCGAAGCGCGTTTCATTAGGACATAGATTCGATCATCTCTTGATGGTTTTAATACGGGTTGCGAAACGGGCGACGTGAAGTCTGAAAGAGTGATTTGGTGTTTAGTGGTATATCTCTGAGTTTATTATTACTTGTTAATGTCTACACATTCCCAAAGATAATAAAAATATTGAACTAAGATTTCATATATATTTTTTAATTTAGGCTAAAACAACCATTTCCTCTCTCAATAAAGGACCTATAGAGATTTAACTCCTTGGAAAGAGTTTTTTTCTTAGTTGCTTTTAGTTTAGTTTTTGTTGCATTAGTTTGAATTGCTCTAAAATAACCTACAGGTGTAAAATCAGGTGAATAGAGCCGGTTACTGTATATTCTTATATAACAAACGGTTTTGTCTAAACGCCTTCCAGAAGTGAAACATGCGACCAGTACTCAGTTTCTCCCGGTTTGTTTATTTTCGATAAGCTTAGTGACTGTCGGACTGCATGTGATGATTTATTAAATACTTTTTTTGTACTCAAATGGTAATTTTCATCATTTGTAACTGGCCGTTAGTCCATTGGAATCGCACAAGAAGATTAATATAATGCAACATATTAATTAGACAAAAACCTTGCGGAAAATCAGTCTTTGTATATTTTAGTAATAGCTTTTACGTTTCTTTAATTCAAGACGTTCAAGGCAATCAAATAAATCTCACATATTTCTAAATTAAATATTAGTCATAATTTGGGGAACACTTGGTTTCAATTTGACTTTTTCAATCAGTATTTTTAAAGAAAAAAGTTTTAAAATTACTAGCAAATAATACGTAAAGTTAATCGGTTGGAGGATATATGCTAGATTAAAACATAATTGTATGTTTCAGGTATATTTCGTCACTAGATATTCCGTGACTTACTCAAGGATGGTTTGAAACGCATTGCTCTAGTCTCATTTCCGCTATAGCCGCCATTTTCTCCAGGCCTAAATCCTTATCACTTATAAAGTAACTTTCATAGTTTTCTGTCAGATGGATCAATAATGTTATGTCCATGTTTTGAATGGTTTTGGGAACTAATGGAAACTAATGGAGCGAATGTCTCATGGAAGTACCGGTTGTACGAAGTTGGCCATATGAGGACTTTCAGCACCTTCAGCACAAACAGCACCCTTCAATTGGTTCAGTAGTGAAGCGTAATACTCCCCGCTGATAGTCCCATCTTTTGCCAGGTAGTCTATGTGCATCAGACTACGAGAACCCCAGGAAAACGTACCCATGATTTTTCCTGCTAAATGAGTCGTTTTCACTTCCTTTAGTACACTTTCGCCTGCTCCCACCTTTTGTTTAAACTGTCGTTTCGTCTCTGATATGTCATGGTAAATCTATGTTTCGTCTACTCTTATAAAACGTGGAATCAACCCAGCAGAATCTCGCTTAAATAACTCCCGAGAATTATTCATTCAAATGCGTGATATATAAAAAAAGGGACACCCATATAATGGGAAGCGTTTTCAAATCCAAACCATCGTCTTAAATGTAGTAGTAAATCGGAATCTTTACAATGTCAGCAGTCGACGTCTGTTCTGAATTTGTACGACTATTTTGTCGGTCGTAGAATTTTCTGGCCATCCCAAGCATGCATCATCTTTACTGGATATACAACCACTTTTAAATTCAGTAGCCCACTTTCTACCGTCAAAGAATAAAATAAAAGTGAGGAGTCCTTTAAAGTGGAATCTAAGGCTTTTTATATATACCCATTGGGATATTTTAACAGTTTGAACGTTTATTGATTTTTTTAGTAAATTTATAAAAACTTGTTTGCTTTACTCAATCATCACAAACAAGCAACTAAACGTATGAATCTAAAACTACATTATTTGATGAATCCTACTAGACAAATATCATAGTCATTTGGCACAATCTCTGTATCGAAAACACATAAACAGGCAAAAATTAACTTAATTGCAGGATTTGCAAATTAACTATGATTCGTGATTTCTTCTATTAAAATAAAGTAAAAACAGAACAGAGAGATATACAGAATTGGTAAGCAGGGACTTAAAATTACATAGGCTTTATGAGTGTTTTTATGAGTTCTATATAATAGCAATGCAATCTGATATAACAATCTCTACTGAATATATAAACTAAAACAATAATAATAGCGAAATAATCATTTAGATGTGATAATAGTCGAAGATAAACCAATAGAGTGAGTAATGAATATCGATCACGTAGGCATAAATATATCTATTGATAGTGGAAGAATAAAACACAAGGTTAACAAAAACAGGATAGTGGGGTGCCTCAATGGTATCATATTTACAAATAAATTTTTTTGTGTAGAAATTACGGTATAAATAGAGTAAAATGTTCATAAAGAATGACATAAAGAAGACCTGATGGAACTGTAACACAAATAATGTTATAATCAGTGGATATGGATATGAATATTAATAAGAGAAACAAATAATACACACGAGAGGTGGAACAATGATTGAAGATATAAGGCACACATGTAACATAGATAGCATTAACAGTGGATAAAAAGAAGCAAAATTTAATTGGATCAACATCTATTGGAAGGATGGCAAACAATAGGGTAGTGAGAATTGGAAAAGATAAGTCGCCTAATGGGAGAGGCTAAGAAAAAGATGATGGGGTAATATAAACCGGGAGGAAACCGAAGAAGAATACAGAAAATCCAGTGGTCAACAATAATAAAGGGTCTTTCAAACTGAGCAGTTTTTTAATTGTTGGATAAAACACAGACTTTGCGTTGATTTTTTTTTATTGGTAGTTGAAGTATAGTGATAATATCTGCTAAATGCCCACATCTTACAGCTCCATAAACGTCCACTCTTTTGTCAAAATTTTGGACGACATTTTGGCATAACCGTGGCGCTATCTCACCAATGACTCGAATAATTTCATCCTTTAGTTCACGAATCGATTGTAAATTGTTCCTATAGACCTGGCTTTTTACGTAACCTCAAAGAAAATAGTCCAACGGTGTCAAATCACTTGATCTTGGTGGCCAATTAACATCACCGTGTCCTGTAATATCTCGCCTAGGAAATTTTTCTCTTACTAAATCAATTGTTTCATTAGAAAAGTGCAGTGTAGCGCCATCCTGTTAGAGTAAATGTTTGTTCTTTGATCCAATTGATAGATGCTCTGCGTTTTTCGGTGGTTTTCTGGCTCCGGTGGTTTTAGTTCCTGTATTATTTGAACCTTTTATGGCTTCAGAGCTAAATCATTTCGTAAAATATACCATATGGTGGATTCACTGAGTCCAAATTATTGTAAAGGTGGACTAATGGAAATTTCTGGGTCTTCAGCAACATTTTCACGTACCAAATCAATATGCTCTTGTGAACGATCACTACTATATATTGGTCTTCTTTTATCTTCCACCGAACCAGTTTCTTGAAATTTTTAAACAATTCGATTGATAGTGCTTTCAGATGGACGATTGTGCAAACCGTAAATATTAGGTAATTTTCAATCAACATTTTTCACGGAACGCCCATTGCATAAAATAATTCAATAATGTGGAGCAAGTTAGAAGATCTACAAGAAACAGTTTTACCCCGTTTCGGAAATAATTCGTTTCAACAATAAGTTACATGTTAAATAAACTAATTAAATGTAACTAAAGGAAGTTCAATTTTATTGTAATGTTTTCTGATTTTAAGCTATTAATTTAAAGGTTATATAAACACTTTTTATAAATGCTTTATAGCGAACCATACAATAAAAAGGATATTTGTAGTTGATGAAATGTTTACGAAAAAAGAAATATTGCCAGTACAAGCACTGATTGTGGCCAGATTATACATTGCGATTCGACAAGGTTACTCAACCGTAAATTGCAGTTTGAAACATGTCAGTTACGATCAATAAAATTTAATGAGTTTTGCACTAGTAGACGAGTACTCGAATATTAACAGTATATTACAAAATAATACTAATTTTAAACTTATATCCGTAGGTTTTAAAACATGATTACAATATAACTAACAGCATTACATTATGAGAATATTTTTATGTGACTAATACTTACCCATTTTGGGTTACTTAATCTATTGAGATGCTTGAAATAAGACTATACATTTTTCGACATAATAATACTATCTTAGAAGCAGCAATATTTCATTTTTCGAATTAATTCAAAAGGAAAATATTTACAGAATTTTTCAATAAGAGTGTCAGAACTTTGTAAGGTAATAGCGGAACAATGAGATTTTAAAAATTTTGAAATGTAAATGTTACTTATAGACTGCTGTGTTCAGTACCTTGTGTCAATACACCATGGAAATATATACGATTCTAAAATTGGGCTCTAGAAAAATTTTTGAAGTTTTGATCCTCCACTTTTGGGAACAATAATATTTTCCGACGAAGCGCATTTCTGGCTTAATGTGAACGAACATAACTGCACGATTTAAGTTGAAAAAAATCTTCAAGTGATTCAGGAGTTACCTATTTATCCTGCAGTTTTTGGGCTGAAGGAGTGATAGGATCTTACTTTTTTGTAGACGATGATGGAAATCGCATTACTGCTAATACTGAACACTATAGAAATATGCTTTTGAATAGAACATCTTTGGCCTGAATTAAACAATGTTTTCTTTCAACAAGACTGTGCGATTTGTCACACATCTTGCAAAGCAATCGATTGTAAGAAACGTTTCCTGGAATTTCATACCCTTGGATTATTTTTTTATGGTTATGTTACATCTTTAGGTTCCAGAAAAAAACTCCGAAAAATTTTTGACCTTAAGCAATATGTGTGAAAGAGTAATATAAAATTGGCTATCCCGCCTGCATACCACCAGATGAAGCCGAGGGGAAATTTGAACTACATTATTTTTAAAACATAATGATATTATTTTTTATTCAAGATAAAACAAACATTACGGTATTATCTGTTGAACTTATCATTATCGCACAATTTAGTTCCGACGCTCTTATTGGACAACCCTTTATAACCTAGATGTATGCATTAGTACATCCAGAAAAACTCCTTTTTGCTTTGATATATCTAGGGAAATATAGCGCTTCTAAGTTTGTTTTTCCAGGATGCGTCAGTAAAATTCTGATAAAATGAAGAATTTTTTGAAACAAAACTGTCTGAACGTTTGTCAAACATTTTGTCCTCGCAAAAATGGGATCATCTTGCGGTTAATCGGCAAGTCAACAGTCATTTTTGGGCTTGTTTTTTTTTCATAAACATTAAACATTTTTCCGTTAAAAAAAAAATTGGTTCTGTGACTTCCCTTTTCGTGGAACACAAAAGCAAGTTGCAACAGGAAACTCCTCTTATTCTAGTGCCATTAAAAAATATTTGTATATCTTAATCGTAAACGATTTGTAGTGTTTGGGATTTTTCTGAAATTAAACGCATTATTAATTAGCTCAGTACAAATATTGCCCGGCTTCACTAAATGGGTTTACGAGGTCTTTAGAGAACTATTGGGGTTTTTGCCGTATTAGCGGAGACTTTTTTGGACTTCTCCGAAGTCATGTATTTTGCAACAATGTGCTAAACGATAGGTTTCGGGTACCCGAGAAGCCGAATTATTTTGGTCGTCGAACTTTTGCACCAGAGCTTTCAATTATTACCGCTCTTCAGTTATACTCAGTACAAGATCTTAACAGTTCAGCCACTTTGAGATTATGCAAGCTAGAAGCTCCTGGCTTACGGAAATAACAAAAGTATCGCTGGCATACAATACGGCCGGAAAAACAAAAGTGAAATTTATCAATTATGGACAGTTATTATTAGCATTTCGCCCACACGGCTGGCAAATCTGTATTGATAAATATAACTATGATATAAATAGATATAACTAGCTATATCATATCAAATTTATATCTATCTATATTAACTCTAAATTTTAATTTTTCTTATTCTTAGATTTAACTATATCCTGAATCCTCTTAAGTTTAGTCAGTAATACTTGTAGTTACATTTAGGGTTTTGTAAAACAATTTAATTTGGTAGATAAATAGAAAAAAAAGGCTTTGCTTTACAATTTCTTCAGGAAGTTATATATTATAAGTTATATACATTGTGTGTATATATGTATATATATATATATATATATATATATATATATATATATATATATATATATATATATATATATATATATATTTATATATATATATATATATATATATATATATATATATATATATATATATATATATATATATATATATATATATATATATATATATATATATATACACAATTTTTTTATACAATTTTTACTTGTATATATATATATATATATATATATATATATATATATATATATATATATATATATATATATATACAAGTAAAAATTGTAAGAATTCCACCCAATCTCAGGAGCCGTTGTCTTTTTTCTAAAGCGATTCGGTCTTGCGGTCGATGTTGATGGTTTTCCTGGGTCAATCCATAACTTTCTGGGTTTGGGGTTCTCGAAATATATCTATTTTTCGTTTTCAGTCACAATCCGATGCAAAAAAGTATTTCTTTCACGCCGAAGCGACAAAACTGCCATTATACCATTTTTCGTTTATCCATCTGTATGCTTTTCGCTATTCCATTTTCCTGCCTTCTGGATCCAATAATATTGAATCCATTACAATAACATGCAGATAATTACAAATAGTTCAACGACCAACATTTAACCTCTCTGCCATTTGTTGAGTTTGCATATCGTCTTCTTCTAACAATGCTTGAAATTTGTCAAATTTTTTCGGTTGACCTGGGCGTTGATTCTTCGTGGAATCGATTTTTATCCGAAAAGAAAACAGGCCCAGTCATGTCACACAGGTCTTCGGGCATGAAGTCTGACCTTATGGAGTATATTCCTGATGGCTCGGTTATTAAGTATCAGTGGCGGCTCGTGGGTTTTTATAGTGGGAGGGCGTAGAAGAAAATAGTGTTTCTGAAGATTTTTTTGCTTTTTCTCTTTTCGTGCTACTGAAACTTTATACAGGAGGTAAATCAGGAAATTGAGTTAAAGGCAAGAAACTGAACGGAAATAAAATATGGTGTTTTGCTCTGAAATATTGTTTACTGTGCACCCCAGCACAGCAACGCCCTCCCCCATGAGTCACCACTGCTAAATATCACTTGAAATGTGGTAGGCAGTTGATTTACTAATAGTGATACTGAAATATTGAGGTATCGTAAAGCCTCTAATAGAAGAAAACAGGGTTGGAATTGATTCACTCCTTATACGGTTTGCATGTCGTTGGCTACGTCACCTGTTTCTTGAAACCTGAGCCATAAACGATTAATTATACTTTTGTGTATGTCAAGGGCTTAAGCAACTGCACTTTGTCTCATGGCCTCTTGAATCATTTCCACTGTACGTAATTGAGTGTATCGGTCTAAGTGAAGTCTCCCCATTATTAACAAATGCAAGATTAAACAAAAATCATACAAAAACACATACAGGAAATAAACAAAAAAGCCTTAATATCATTTTCAGATTAATAATATAAAAATGCATGTTTCTCGCATTTTGTTATTTTTATGGGAATTTCTTATGGGCAAATGATTAAATTATTCTATAAACAACTGCTAAGCTACCAAAGAAATATTCTAAAACTAATTTACTCTAAAATATTTTTAAAATTTTTACATAGTTGTTGTACACTTATAACATGTTGGGATATAAACTAAGAAAATAAATCTGTTACCTCAAATATAGATAAGAAGCATCGAGAGTTTATTCGTTAATTTTCCTGACAGTTAATCCGTTTCCAAGACCTTTCTATCTATACAAATACTGTATTTCAAGACATCCCACGGCGACTGCTCCACTAACATCAAGAACCTGTTCCGGCGACCAGCGTCTTCCTCGCCGAGAGTCTGTTGACTTCTCCGCAAGAGCTTCGCCACCGGTCCTCGGACTTCGCAGTTCGAACGTCCATTATGCAAAAAAATGGACGTACTGTCAATTAATTAGTGTTTTTACGGTCAAGTAATTTTTCGCTCTCTCCTTTCACGCGGCGACAAAAAAGAATGGCCCCCATCAAAAAAAGTCGAAGAAGGAAAAAAGAGCAAAAATCCGATCAGCGGCTGCCTTTCTACCGTCGTCCCTCATCAAAGTTTGATCTTCACGCTCGATCTCACGACAAAGAAATGGATAAAAATCAATTTTTTCATTAGCGTTAGCCGCTCGATGAACCAATTTTTATCCTGTTGATGAGATATATGTGGTTAAATTACTGAAGTTAATTGCTGCTTGAAAAATATTACTATTGTGTAAATTACATTACAATATGTGTAAATACTCATATGATCAAAAAGTAAAGTACTTTAAATTAAACACATACCCAAGAAAAATTTTTTTATTCGTGCTGGTTTATTTAGTTTATTTCAAAGTAATCTCTCTCAATGCAATAAACTTGTATGTATGCGTCATCGCTAGCTGCATATTTTTTCCATATCTCTGGGAATTTGTGGATGCCCTTTCAGAAAAACCGTACATTTTTTAAGGTAGTCCAGTTGTCAAGCCAATTTTCGACATCTCCGTAATTGTTGAAGTGTTTCATGGAAAGTGCATGAGATATCAATAAAAACAAGTGGTAGTGGAAGAGGTCAAGTCTGGAGATGCCTCTTGGTGGGCCAAGAGTTCCCAGCCAAGTGCAGAAATGGTCTCTCTGACCGTTTTCGCTGAGTGTAATGTGACGTTGTCGTGCTGCAAAATCACGTTTCCGGGTCTTGTAGCCCATGTTTGTCGCTTTTCGATCAATACATGATACCAATTGATGAATTGTTGACGGTTTCACCTAGTTTTATAAGCATATGGTACACGACACCCGTCTGACCCCACCAAATGCACAGCATTGTCTTCTTTCCAAAGCGATTCGGTTTTGCGGTCGATGCTGATGCTTATCACTTTTGAATCCTCTAAATCAACGGCTTCAAGCATCTGACGTTGGGACATTGTCACCGTAAGTTTCCACAAGTATACGACGGCTTTCACGGGCGTTTTTCTTTTAATTGAACAAAAAAGTGTATGTGCATGTGCAGTGCATGCCGCAACTTCTCTTTATTTGACTCGAAATTCGATATGTTTTCCACACGAAGAGAATATGACGATAACTCGAAATCATTTAAACATTAATTGCGTTTTAAAAGGTTCTGTCGTAGCAACAAAATTACATAAGAGATTATACTGTGAACCGACAGTTGTTTCCAGCGTCATTTCTTAAAAAAGTTACGAATTATTATGTGTGGTATATTATTGCATTTCCTTCAAAGTAGCCAGCAAACTCTCTCGAATGGTTCTCATGGACTCAAAATAGCATCCACGAAGTGGTTTCTTCACTTGAGAGAACAGGAAAAAGTCACACGGTGCCATGTCTGCTGACTATAGTCCTTGTGAAAGGGTGTTTTTTTTGATTTTTTAGCGAAAAATTGATGAACAATTGCGTTGCATTGCATACCGATGCAAAATCATGAACTGTTTTGAAGAAGAGGTGAAAAACAACCCTTTGATATTTAGTAGGCTATGACAGAAAAAGTCACGGGTGACAGATGAAGTATTTGATTACACTTGACAACTGTTAGACTGACTGTTGAACTGTTGACAACGTCAATTTGTGAATTTTAAATATCATTCAATTTTTATATGGAATATAAATGTGTATTTAACTGAAAGAGAAAGAATTAAAATACTAACTAATTGTACATTCGAAATATAATATCACTAAGTTAACAGTTTCAAAAACGGTGAAAAGATTCAATGATACAGGCAGCATTAACAGTCGTCCAAAATTAGGAAGACAAAAACAAAAACTAATGATGAAAATTCGTTGAATGTTTTAATTGATAATAGACAATGGTAAGGTTTTCATGTAACAATGAACTTAAATCATAACAAGTGTAGACGCCCAGTCCAAAAAATAATTAAAAACATTTTTATTGGCAAAAATAAATACCACTTCAAATTTTGTTTCAAATATTATTTTCCCGGATGAAGCAACATTCTGTTTAAAATTTTCATGTTAACACACACAACTGTAGTTACTGGGCTGATACTAATTCGCATTGGATAGAGCAGGTTCATACACAGTATGCTTAAAAGTTTAATGTTTAAATGGGATTTAGTGGCAAGAATACTATAGGACCTTTTTTCATTGATTGGCAACTTGACAGC
The DNA here is from genome assembly GCA_031761425.1 of Cosmopolites sordidus. Taxonomy (NCBI): domain Eukaryota; kingdom Metazoa; phylum Arthropoda; class Insecta; order Coleoptera; family Curculionidae; genus Cosmopolites; species Cosmopolites sordidus. The sequence continues at coordinate 325,390 of JARFXV010001012.1, forward strand.
AGATAAGTATTTAGACCTATTGGGAGAAAATATTATCCTTCGACTTTTGCGTATATTTACAAAATTAATTAACGACAACCAGGAAATATGGTTACAGCAAGATGATGCACCGGCACACTATGGCATTAACGTTAGAATTTTTTTTAACACTACTTTCCCAAACAGACAGATCGGTTGACGAGGAGCTATCGAATGGCCGGCCAGGTCACCAGACTTGGCACCACCCGATTTTTTTTTGTGAGGCTATTTGAAAAGTATCGTTTACGTTAATAGGCCAGAAAATCTCGAAGATTTCAAATTACAAATTCGACAAGAATTTGGTGGACACTTTGAACACCTTTTGTAAATAGTTCTTTAATAAAAAAATACAATTTTGATATTGTTTTTTTTAAAATTTGGTTTTAAATCTGGTACCGACAAAAGAGATATACAGAAGTGAAACATAAAACACTCACATTACAATCAATTCAAAACCTTTGCGTAGCCCAGTGAGAAATGGAAAGGTGTTTACTCGGCACTATACTGCGGTTACATACAAATGTATGCGACATCATTGGAAGAATAACAGAATTGAAATGGAGATAGGCAGACCATATGACCAGGCGATGTGATGCCAGATGGATCAAAACATTTCTGGATACCGCTTGATCATAAACGTCCATGAAGAAGATCGAAAACACGATGGATTATGAAACACAATGGCTGAGTAATGATATATTCAGTGATGTACAAGATGCCTTATATAAAGTATCTGGAATACAAGATACAAGATACTTTTAAGTAATGTATTTGAGATATCAGAAATAAGTTAATTTTGGAAATGGTATTTGTATTTCAAATACCAAAAGAATGTTGTGTCTGATATCTCAAAGACATTACTTAAAATATCGTGCATCTTGTATTCCAGATAGTTTTTATGAGGTATCTTGTACATCTGTGGATATATAATTGCTATTATTATTTTATCATACATAATCGTTTTTTCTAAAGACAAATTATTCATTTTGATCGCGTATAAGTCCTGTCAATTTAAAACAAGAGTAAAAGGAATATCAAACACTCAAAATATAACTTTAACCACAATTTGTGGAATATTTAATTTCATTGGTGATTTAAGAAATATCACAAAATAATTTAAACAATTTCAACAATTAATTCCATTTCATAATTTCTTTCGTGCGAATTACATAAAATTTGTTTAGATTTAGTTCAAAATTAAGTATAGTGATTAAATATTATATAGATTACGATTGCTTTTCGATTTAAATCCTTTAGTTTACATACACGTTCACATACATTTATTAAAGAACTACAATTATTAAAATTGTTGAGGAAGAGATTCTGATAGGCGTGGATACAGCACTAAAGAAAAAAGTATTTTCAAAAAGGCGGTCGTATGCAGTGATTATATATTTTGTCTTAAAAAGTATCTCTTAATTTAGTAAGTTATTTTGCTCCGCAATGTGGGGGAATAATTTGGAAGCCAACTAAAAGAATAAAAGGATAAGAAACCTGCAAAGAAATAGGAAGAGGAGTGAAGAACACTTTGATATTAAAATTTAAGGCATATATTTTTTTACGAGAACCTTCGTAATTATCCATGGACGATGGAGATCGTGCCGAAATTTCGACACACGTCCAACGTCAAATGTCGGAACTGAGCCTCGGATTCCGATTCATTTTGTTGCGATTGAACGGTTGCGGGTGGTCTGGGGTTCGGCCAATTTTCAATAAATTTTCGAGCGTTAGCTGATCAGTTCTCGTTGTTCTTATTGCATAATATTTTTTTTGTTCGTGCGTTTATCGCTCCGCTAGGGAAAGGCTAAAAAATGCATCGGTTATTGTTGCTACTTGATTGCGTTTCGGACTATAATTTATTGTTTAGTTCTGCCTTTATGAAACATGAGGGGCAATAAATTGAATTGGGCAGCTGAAATTAATTTTATTACTGTTATTATGACCCCAAAATGACCGTTGAACTGATGAAAAATATTTTCTTTGCTTTGTTCAACTTATTATTGTCAATTTTGTTCAATTATATTTTACCTTGTTTTGCGAACGTTCAAAAACTTTTCACTGTTATTGATGTAATAAATTAATATATCTATGATAAATGTACCTTTTACCATATACAGCATTTTGGAAGCAAATAAAGTATTGATAACTATCAGGTGTGCCCAGAAGTAATATAGCTTTTTCTCAAATTTAAAAACCATTGTCTACTGATCACTGACAATAATTGAACTTAATATAACATAACCTATATTATAATTAAATATTATAGAAATGTAATTGTACATGCGCTGAACGATAACCTTGAAAAATTCAGCGATATTAGATACTCAGTTGTTGTTTAATAGTTGTTTATGTCAGTCGATGTTCATGTTTATGTAAAGATGGAAAAAATCCCTCCATCCATCCAACCATCTCCGCTTTAATTTGCATAGGTTCAATGTCTTTCAAACGAGAGAATTTAATGACGGTTCGATATGTAATTTTTTCCATCTTTACAGAAACACTGAAATCAACTGACATAAATGACTGTTAAAAACAACTGAGCATCTAATATGGCTGAAATTTTCAAGGTTATCTTTCAACACATACGCAATTATATTACCAGAATATTTTTGACAAGTAACACCATCTTCATGTTGAGGTTAGAAACTTTTCAGACTACTCTCGTATTCATATTTAGTATGCTTATTGTTAAATTTTCAAAAAGATTCGTGAATTCTGTAAGAATGTAATAGGAAAGTGTAGATGAGTTCAATATTAGACATGTTCCGAAGGCATAATAATGTTACAAGTACCATGAATACTATTTATCCTGATGCGTTGGATAGTAGCTCCCATCAGCGTTGCTTTAAAAAAATGTATGAACGGTGATTTTAATCTCTTCGACCGTATACAATCTGGATGGCTTGTTCAGTTTCATGCTGAGTTGATGTTGTTGGTTGAAATTGAATCTAATCCTAAACAAACTATCCAAGAATTCGCTAAAAAGCTTAAAACTTACAATGCTTAAAACAACGGTATTTGAAATAACTGAGTAAAGTGGAAGAAGGAATGTGGATATCAAATCAACTTTCATTTGAAAATAGAATTTAACATGAAACAATATGCAGTGCAGTTTTGTCTGTGCATTTACTGAAGTTGAAAAGTAAATTCTATATAGCCAGTAATCCATATAAAAAATACAATGGTTAATATTAGGACAATCACTTTCGCCCACTCGAAAAACAGGTACAATACAATTGTTAGATAATTAGTTTACTGACCTCCTACACACCCTATTGAGCGTCACCAAGCTTCTATACGACGACCCCTGGCGGTTGTAGGTTTGCCCAGACCCAAATTTGGAAGTGGCCTAAATTAGAGTGAATTTATATATGGCACCAGAGGGTGTTTTTGGGGTGGTTGGTAGTAATACTCTTAATAATGTATAATATGTATAAATATATAATAAATTATATTATATAAAAATGTATAATAAAAAAAGTATTAAAATAATATATTAAAACCATCAAGAGAAGCACTTCAGTGCTTCCCGATTCAGGAGCACATGGGTATGGCATACCCATGTATTTGATGTATGTCTTTGATTATTAATATCTTTTAATTAAATTATCCAATTTAATATATATTTTTTAATTTAAACCTCAATCAGTATAGAAAAAGACTATATTTATAGAATGTCAAAATTAGATTAGAAGATTATTAGAAAATTAGATTAGATCCAAAAAATAATAGTATTCCTAATACCATCGAAAAAATCAGCAAAAATAAATAAAAAAAAGTTAAAATGAGGTGTTCTATTCAAACCATCATATATAGGCGAAATTATAGACTTTCTTCCAACGGCATTTAAAAGGGGACTTAATGTACTTTCAGATACTTATTACATAATTTAGCTTTGTTTTAAAAAATATATATATTTAGTTTGGCAAAGTTCACTGGTATGATGCTCTTCAAAAACCGATTCGGTCTCACTTCACTTTCTTTGTCGTCGAAAATATCCGCTGCCTCATATAACGCTTCTACTTCAGACGCACAGCGAGTACGAGAACGCGTGTTCATTTTGAGCTCAATAGAAAATGAAAGAAACTGATAAATACATGTTAAAAAAAAACAAAGTTTTCAATAAAAATACTTTGCCATAAACATATTTTCGACCAAAATAATATCATATTTTGGATCGTAAAAAAATGTTACCTCAGTGCGGTGGGACTTTATAGATATTATTCATTATATCAGGTTTTTAATCCTAATGAAATCAAGTGCTGAATATTATTGTGCTCAGTTCGATAGACTAAACATGGCTTGAAACGTTCAAGACTTTGGCTTGGAAGTACTTCCTTACCCATCGTGTTCTCGTATTGCAGCAGTGTCAGATTACCATTTTTTTCAGATCAATGGAACATTTTCGTGGAAAAAAATCTACAGTGACAGATATAATCAAAACTGCAATTTAGGATTTTTGTGTGCAAAATTACCCAATTTGTTGTATATTAAAACTATATTAACTCTTAAATAAGATAAACAAGTTAGTACACTTAACACATTACGTACTGCGAAGGATGTCGGATGAATATTTTTTATTTTGAAATAAAGACGAATGATTTTCTTAAAATCAATTGATGGTAACCGTCTTATTAACCTCATCTTTGAAAAAATAGAAATGTTGTTTATTTACATATCAGAGCAAATAACAAACAACATTAACTAAATAACTATGTGAAAGAAAGCTTTTCAACTTTGTAGTTGTTACTACGAACCGGTCGACACGTCAAATATTATTAAATAGACTGATCTAAAACAGAGTTGAAGTGCTTTTTTTCACATGGTTAAAATGTACGATCATAAAGTAACGAACGCATCAATCAATTATTAACTAAATAGCCCTGCGTATAATAAAATAAGCTTCTACTATCAACACTTTAGTGATCTGAATTGAAGGACAACAACTAAAATGGTTTTGATACTTAGTAAGGATGGGAGAAAACAGACAAACCAAAAAGTATAGGTAACAAGACGTATTACTTAAAGAATTAGAGGAAGGTCAAGAAAATGTTGGAATGATCTGGTATAGGAGTGCTTTAACGAAAATGATGAAGCCTGAATTGATAGAAGAAATATTGCGAGAGATAGGAAGAAGTGGGCAAAATTTATTTATAATAATTAAATTGATGGTAAAACTACGTTAACATCTTCGGGTATATTGAGGTTGCAGATTATCTATGCATGCAGGAAATGCAGGAAACTACATTTGGAACTATAATATTTGACACTACAATGGATATTTAGTTTGTTTGACTTGACTATTTATAGTAATTTGGTAACATGATAATTTATTAAGAACAAGTTAATATTGGAAGAAACCTAGGTCTATCATTATGACCAGAGTAAAATGTGTAATAAAGTGAATGGAAGCATAAGTGCTAACCAGCTTCACGAAAATTTCGCGACAACATTTCCCGCGGTCACATTTTATAATGGTTCATGCTTGTTTGAATATGTATTTACCATAAGCATAGCATTTTAGGGGAATATTAATTTGGAACGTACACCGAAAGTTTGTGAAGCAATAAAAGAAGGAAAAAAAAGTAAAATGATAAAGCTCCAGCTTCCACCGTTTACAACGTATATTTTAAATTTTTTAAACAACTTTCCAATTTTTTTGATCTTTTCCTCAGCTTTTTTTCTTGATTAGAGACGCATCAGCTACTAAGGCTAGTGACCAACGTAGAATACCTCTCAGAAGGAATCCGGCCTTACCCAGCCTCGAACTGGCGTGCTGAGGCCAAATTCTTTGTCGGATTTTACACTCTTGCTTTTTGAAATTGAATAGGCAAGGCTGACCTATCCTTGGTGGGTCACCTACTCAAATACTAACCACAACAAGCGACGTTACATTTCGACGTCCTCAGCTTTTACTTTTGAAACTGATTTTGAAGTATTTGTTAGATCAATTCATTTCTCTAACAACCGAAGATGAAATCGCTGCTGTGGATGCGTGGTTAGCAGGACAGGAAAAGGGTGTTTTTTTTTTTCCCAAAGGCATATAATATATCCGTCATCGATATAACATGTATTAACCTTTGTAGTACGTATGTATTAACCTTTTAGTAGATTATGGGGAAAAATAATAGTGTTTTATATGTTCCTAATGTTTTTTAATGTTAGAGGCAATAATTCCTGTACTCTCCTCGTGCATGTTCAACATGTCCTTGATAAAACATTTTAATGATATATTTTTATTATTTGTTTCATCTAATTATTTACCTCACAGAAACAAATACATATATTAAATAAAAATATTAAATATTTATTTTATTAAATAAAAATATAATATTAATAAAAATAGTAAGTATAAATTTATTAGTATTTGTTTCGTCTAATTATCTACTTCACAGAAACAAATACATATATTAAATAAAAACATTAAATATTTTATTTTATTAAATAAACATATAATATTAATAAAAATAGTAAGTATAAATTAATTAGTATATTTATTAATACTTGTGATACAATAGAAACACAACACAACACCACACCACACCACAAATATTCATTTAGCAACCAGTTTGGGGTTTAGTTCAATTTCTAAGCGGTGTATGGTCAACCGCGAACCGTTTCTAATGGCGAGCCATTCGTTCCCACGACACATTTTTTAATTATACATTTGGAAAAAACCACCAGCGCACATACACAGCTCTGGGCTGTCACGAAACGGCCACAGAACCGAATTTGCAATAATACAGACGGGTACCAAAAATTAATATTACGGTGATTGTAATATCATTTTTTTTTCAATAGAAAAGAACCTACTATTATTTTAGTTTGCTTTTTTGTAATCAATTGATTCATTTGTTCAAATACATATATTTTTTGTTACATAACCAATGCTTTAGAGCGAAGGAATAGGTAATGGACATTCTTATATAAAGAAGACTTTATTATTCAGGTATGATTTTTTTATGTAACAGAGCAATTAGTATTTATTCATATTATTTGATTGATGATTTTATTTTAATTAACTTACTTGATGCTAGACTCACTATGTGTCAGTTTGAAATGCTCCCACATTTTCGGTAATTTTTGATCATAACTTTATCTAATAGAGGCTATTCCATCTACAGGTTTAAACTATATCATATATATTTACCCTCTCTCATAGGGATACTAAAATAACCATTTAAATATTTTGCGGAATTCGAAATAAGTAACAATTATCATGTTGCTAGATATTTATTTAGCTTATATGAATTCTAGAGGAAACGTAATATGTTGTACTGGCAATCTTTTGTTTCTTGTTTTCTGGTTTTCCTGCTGCAACTCAATAAATTATTTGTGCTTCTTTTAAGCTTTTTGTAAGTAAACATAGAACGAAATAACTTGCAATATATCTGGCTTTATTATTTCAAATAAGGGAAAATAACTACTTGGGCTCATCCAGAGACAGATACAATTAATATAGTGCTGATGTCTTATACAATGCGTAATCTACCCTGGAGTTTTTGATATTAGTGTTCACAACTTCACATGCTCTTCTGAAGTATGTATATTCAAATGTATTTCTAAAAAAATATTAATGAGTAGGATCATCATTATTACTAAAATATTCTGTAATTCTGCATCGCGTGGAACGAATTAGATGATCTATGTCATTTTGTTGAAGGTATCGCAGGCGCGTTGTACGCCCTTTTTTTAAGAAGAAAAGAAGTTGGGATTATAAATGCATCAACTACTAAGGTTATTTAGCGATAGGAAAGAGGTGGGAGGCGAATAAATGAAAGTAAGTCATGCAATTTGGGACAGCAAGCAACGGATACGAAGAGTATAGCGTCTGTATAGTGGATGCATGTTAAACGACAGCTCAATAAAGTACATGTAAAATAAATGGGATAATATATTAATATTAGGTTGTTAAGAAAGTTATTGTGGTTTTTAACCATCAAATTGAAATGCACACAAAACAAAACGTTATTAATTGAAATAAAAATCTTTAAAATCAACACAATTTTGCCATCGATAAATAAGTTTATTCATACCGGTTGCGTAAAATTTTGGAGTCCTGGAAGCGACGAAGTCGTTGAAGGCAGGTTTTGCATGCTCTTGATTTTTAAAGCATTTCTCGCGCAGGAAGTTGTCGAGATGCTTGAAAAAGTGGCAGTCGATGGTTGAGAGTTTCGTAGCCCAACTAATGCAAACTTTACGGCGTGATCATTGAGATATGTGGCCAAGCATTGTCTTGGATGAGAATTAGTTCCTTCCTGTTAACCAATGTCGGATACATGTGCCGCAATTTTTGGTGCATTTCATCGATTTGTTGGCAGTAATCGTTTCGCCCGGATTCAAGAAGTTGTGATGAATCAGACCTGCCGCAGACCACCAAATAGCCACCATGACCTTATTTTGGCACATTTTCGGCTTTGTGAAGTGTTGTGGAGCTTCTTTGCGGTCCAATTACAGAGCCAATTATCGTAAATAATTCACTTTTCATCGCACGTCACAATCCATCCGAGAAACGGATCGTTTATATTGCGCAAAAGAAAGACCGACGACGCTTTAAAACGACATTTTTCTTTGATTTTGATTCAATTCGTGCGGCATTCATTTATCCAGCTTTTTTAACTTTCCGATTTTCTGCATATGATTAGAAATAATTCAGAGGCAAGCTCCCGAGCAGTTTTGCATAGACTGGCTTCGACTAAAGCCCTCAATTAGTCGTTGTCAACATCCGATGGCCCGTCGGTGGTCATTACGCTCATTATCTTCAAGGCTCTCATCACCGCTACGAAATTTTATAAACCACTACTGCGCAGTACGTTCCATTAGTGGTTTCAGAGCCAAACGCATCGTTAATATCGCGAGCTGTTTCGGCAGCTTTTCCTCCTAGTTTGAACTGGAACAAGAAAATTGTGCGAATTTGCTTTTTGTCCATGTTGCATTTAATGATCTGAAAAAATTGACCAAAATTATTTTAGAACAAAACTAATACCACAGTTAGATAGAGCGAAAAAGGCGCTTTGAAATGATATATAAAACTAAAGCAATTTAACACAAATTTATTTGAAAATGCAGCATTTAAAATTAAAATAACACAAACCGCGATAACTTTCTTAACAACCTAATAAATGGATCATATTCAGATATTAAAGTTATACACTACAAGATCATACATTAAATAAAAAAAAATCATTAATAAAGCTATATTAAAAAAGATTAGATTTGCTCCAAAAGATAGAGTTCTTTGAGGAAGAGGAAGTGTGGATTTATCTGATGTAGAAGAAGAACTTGACAAAAACGGTGAACTATGCTTGGACGAAATGTTGTTTTCCGCATGAGGTTTGATTTTGGTTTAGAGATGATAGAGGCATAAGAAGAACTGGCGGGTGGAAGCACCAGAGATTTGATCGTGTTTTTGGTGTCGAAGTCGGAAAGCTTTTCAGTTTTTCTAATGCAATCCGGGATCGTTTAAACACTAATAGTGGAATGGGTTTGAATTGGATATAGATATGAATGTCCCACGAGAAGGAATGAAAATGAAACCACCTGGGTAGTGTACCTTGCTCCTGCTACCATCCGTACACCGGAGGGGAGGGAAGTACTCCAGAGGTACTGTTCACGACTCCTGCTATCCTCAAGTGTTACTGAGACCTTGCCACGATACGCGTAAGATCTTGGCTTAAGAATAGACTCGAGCCCCAGGGACGCCACTCCTTGTGCCTGGAGTTAATCTCCAGGCCTTGCGAGGTGAAAATCATTTAAAGGTCCCTGCATCCGGAGCAATGGCCTAAGAGTTCCACCAATATTATCTCACACTTTTTCTATGGGCGGTAAGTTTGGATAAACGAACATTTGGGAATCTCGCCGACCAGTCGTGGGTCATTAACGCAGACTTTTCTGTAAACTATATTGTTTGATGGCTTTATTTTGCTGAAAGATAATTAAGTTTCCCCTTTCAATCCGAAAACGCCTGATCCTTTTACGCCCACAATGATCACCTGAACAACATATAGACTCATCAGTAAAGCAAATACAAATCCATTTCAGGACGTATTCCTAAAGAAATTGTAAGAGAAAGCATCTAATAAAGACAATACGTACGCATCCCCATCGTGAGTAAATGTCAATTAACATGGATCAAAAGTGAACAGGGACAAAAAGTATTCATCAGTATATCAGTTTTTGTATTTAATTATGTCACTCAGTGAGTATATTTTCAGTTTAATTTTAATCTGAATACTGGGTGTTGTACTTTTTGCAGTGGCGGCTCGTGGGTTTTAAAGTGGGAGGGCGTAGAAGAAAATATTGCTGCAGAAGATGTTTTTACTTTTCGTGGTATTGAAACTCTATACAGGAGGTGAATTTGTGGTGTTTTGCTCTGAAATATTGTTTACGGCGATAAATGCTAGAGAGGCGGTGCCCCAACGCCCTCCCTCACGAGACGCCACTGACTTTTTGTCTGCGCAGTATATAATGGATTCATCTTTTTATTATTATAATTAATTTTATTATTATTTTATTATTATATTAATTTATATAATATTATTGTGCCCAATATTTCATGTAGGAGGTATATTGAAATTTTCAAACGATTTTAATGTCTTGGTTTCTGTTGCCCTACTATAATTTGCCACAAGGGGCGGTTTGTATTGAAATGACACCATCGATATAAAGCCGACGGAAGACGAGATGAACCACCCACGCAATTTGATCATCAAAAGAGACCGCGCCGAAATATTTCGATGGCCTTTAAAACTGGTTCTGATTATTAATTTAGTTTTCATAACTTAGAATCAATAGATAGATTGTATGTTTTTTTTAACACGAATAAAAAAGTTTGGAAACTGAAGCAATAAAACCGAAATTTAACTTATATCAATTATTTTCACATTTTACAGCTGATTTTAGATCCTGTTCAAAAATTAGCAGTTATTTTTTTTAATTTCATCTATGCATTTAAAGGAGTCTCCATATAATGATAAAATTAGTTGAGGGAATAAGGAAGTCACAGGGTGTCTATCAGGCAATTACGATATGTAGTCGAAAGTGTAGGTGGCATCATTATTGTATTGTCATTAGAGTTCGAGGGTTTTCTTATCCTAATAAATCCTATACTAATAGCTCCTATTATGTTAACTTCTTTTCTTCATTCATGGTAGTAGATTTTGGTTTGTTCTGTGGCCTTTTTTATTAGAGTGATTTCTTCTTCATTCTTTTCTGTACGATATTTTCAAATCGATATTTGAAACAAAGTCATTGAATTTATTTCTATCCCTTGAAATTATTTTTTATGTTATACTACTTGACAGTCCTATTATCTGACGCACTCTTGATTTAACAGCTGTCAAAATGAAACTTATGAACGCAGCACTCTGACGTGACGTTTGACAGCTGGATTATCAATCGTATGACTTGTGACGTCAGAAAGTGTAAATTTGACAACATGTTACAAAAAGTGTATGAACACAGCCATATCTTTGTTATCCTACGGACTCCTCAGACGCCTTCGTAGTTGCAAATTATGTGATGCTATGACTTCTTGAATGAAGATTTTTAAAAACTTTTGAAATTCGAATGCTTTTGTAACGGTGCAAAATTGAAAGTGGTAATTTAAAGCTATGGATGCGACGAAAAAAGTATGTGATGTGGAAAGTGGACGAGCAGTCTGACTTAATGTAGTGCCAAAGTTATTAAGAAGTTAAGAAAAAGAAACCAATCTACGACATTTGCACAGGAGCTGACGTATTACGGAGATTATGTAGCAAGTTGATGAAGCGAATCTGCTGATTATAACTAGTATAATATATTTTGAGCTCAATCTTCTAACATCATCAGAGGTGTATATTTGTATGTTCTTAGTAAGCCGTTGATATTCACTATTGAACTATTGGCTATTAAATACTTGTCGAAAGCTGTTTCATAATTCACAATCTGAAGGTTTCAGAAACTGAATTGTGACTTGTGAAAAAAAAGGAGTATAATAACTTCTTAATAAAATAATAATATAATAATAGTATAAGTATAAATTCATTGAGTACGATATATTAACTTCAATAATTCTAATACGAAAAACCAATGATTAGATTGCCGACAAGGGGTGAAACTGGTTACTAAATTAGTCAGATTTCTTAAAAATATATTATTATGTATTTGGGGGAATTTTGAGGGTAGAGTTGATTTTGAGCTGCTTTCAAATAACCGAATTATTAACATGCACCTTCATTGTGCACAATTCGACAGAACTTACGCAGTACTGCAATGAATCAATGATGCAATGTTTTAACAAACAGAAAGTTGAACGTTCTGAAGTAAAACAATACCAAAAGTGTATTATTAGACAAACGAAAAAAAGAAATATTCTAAAAACTCGACGCAATTGAACCTCTACCGCATCAGTATAAAAGTGACATATTGGGCTATCGGGCTTGCACCATTTTCCTTCTTTACCACACTTTTTGCGTGGCATTTCAGTATTCTTAACGAGGCTCTTTAAATAAGGACAATGAGCGACTTGGGCTAGATCTCATCGAATAATAGAACAAAATGGTTTTTACATTGAAAATTGATTTTTTCCTGAACTTTTTCTTGAATTGAACATTTACATTAGAAGTTAAAAAGCGCATGACGTTGTGGATCACCCATATTAATCTTTTCGTTTCTAAAATTTGACTTGATTTTCTTAAAATACCATATTATACTCTGTTTGATTCGTTTATTGTATAGGATCTGCTTCCACGCAAATTTTCGTGTCTCGAATACCTGTGTTAATCAATTTAATTTCTTTTTATGAATGATAGTGACAGTATCATGCTACTATGTTGTTTTGGAAACATTTTTGTGATAGTTTGGGTTTGGCTGTTGTGTAATGCAGATGTTGATGTGTAATGTATTATGGATAAATGTACGCTAAAACAGTGCAATAAAATTGTTATAATTTACATTAAAAAAAAAACAATTAATGTCTAATAACTTCTTAAAATATTATTATTTTATTACCTTTTTTTCCATCCAAAAAATTGTTAAAAAAACCTCTGTTTAGCTTATTACAGTTGCGTTACCCCTTAAGGACAACATGCATGTTGAAATCGCTGTATTAACACCATATATATTTGGCGATAGTTATAAAAAATGTGCGTTGAGAAGTTTTCTAAAAGTGATTTGGTGTTTAGTGGTAAATCTCTTCGAGTTTAGTGTTTCACACCGAAGGTTCCAATAGAAGAATTGATCTACGATGGCTGCACGGTCAGCGGAACTAAATCTTTATAGTAAGTACACTACTAAAATTAGACTTTTTTTTATTTAAAAGCTGATAAGGGAAATAAGGTTGTAGTAATGGACAAATCTGATTACTTTGAACGCGTTGAAAAGTTAATTCAAGACGGTCCGTATAAACGATTACCTAGGAATCCATTATCAAAAATGGTTAACGAAGTCAGAAATACATTGAAATCTTGCAGCAGCCTTATTTCTCCTTCTCGGAAAAACAAACTATATATTTCGAATACAAAAGTGTAAAGATTGTATGCTGTACCAAAAATTCAAAAATCAGAAAATCAATGACACCAATTGTACCAGCCAATGATTCTCCATCATACAACTTGGCAAAATGGTTAACAAAGGAATTTGAAAATACCAAACCAATTACCTTCATGTTCTGTGATAAATTCAACAAAATTCATAGGAAGAGTCAAAAACACACATCTACAGAAAGGTGAGGTCTTGGTTTCCTTTGACGTACCATCGTTGTTTCCAAGTGTCCCGATTCCACATACCTTGAAGTACCTGAGGGAGTTATTCGAGTTAAACAGTTTTAATAACAAGATTGTTTCTGAGTATATCTCCTTAACGAGATAGATAGAGAGAATATATGTGGATGACGTTTTTGTAATTTTCGATTTAAAAAATGAAAATTTAGTAAAAACTTAAATAGTAAATCCTAAAACATAGTATTCACGCATGAATTCGAAAACAACGACAGTTTGCCATTTTTGGATGTTTTAGTCAATAGATATAATGAAAATAGGTTAGACTTTGATATTTTTAGAAAAAATACCACCACTTCGAGATACATTCCTAATGATTCGAATTATAGCTTCCAAAATAAGATGGCTAGTTTAAATTTTATGATAAATAGATTAATCAATTTTCCTTTAAATAAAGATAATTATAATAAGGAATTAAAATGAATTAGGGAGGTATTCGAAGTAAACGGTTATAATAAGAACTTTGTAGATAAATTAATTAGAAAACATAAGTTTAGAAAATTATTGAAAGAATCTTCGACTTTTCAAAAGGATATGGACATAAGTACATTCATGGTAATACCTTTTTATGCCCAATTAACACGAGAGCTAGACAAAATTTTGAAAAAGTGGACATTAAGGTTGTGTATAAACCATATAATTTATTTAGAGAAGTCCTGGGTAATCCAAACGATAAAGTAGATCAGCAAGAAAAGTCGAGGATTTATGAAAAAAGTTGTCAAAATTGTGATCGCAGGTATATTGGGCAAACAAAAAGATCAATTTGAACGATTAATATGGGAAAAATGAAAAATATTGTATTGCTCAACATGCCATCGAACATGACCACAATATAGATATTGGAAATTTAAGACTCGTAAAAAGTGTAAATAACAATAGGGCTTTGGATGCATATGAAAGTATTCAAATAGAAGAATGTAAGAAAATCATGAACCGGGATAAGGGATCTATTCCGTACAGTCAATTTTTTCAATTATTAATGTAAAGCTCAGTAAACTTCACGCTTCATGCTTTTCATATGCTTCATTAGGTAGGGTTATCATATAATTATAGCATAGTTTAGTTTTTAGAATTAGATTAAATTATCTCCTGATTATGCTAACATTGCTAGCGAAACGTGCACCGAGAAGTTTTCAAAAAGTAATTTGGTGTTTAGTGGTAAATCTCTTCGAGTTTAGTGTTTCACACCGAAGGTTCCAATAGGAGAATTGATAAAAAATGTGTTAAAAAGGGGATAAAATTGCATTGTTGCTAATGACTCACATTTGATTGACATAATTTTTTAAAATTAATTAATACAAAATTTAGAGACGAAATAAACATAAAAATATTCTGTCTTGCTTCTTTTAAAATTATAAATAATTAAATTGTTTGCGTGATCCTTGCCTCACTCGTTATAAGAATTTCCACTTTTTCCACTTATGTTTTTCAACGGAGTTCCTTTTTACCCATTTTTATTTTTACAAAGATTGTGTTTCAGTTCATGATTGAAAAAGTCTTATTCTTGATGTGCATTGATCACCGAAACATTGTAATAACATTTTCGGTGTTTTTCTTCAAGGGGCTTAAATATCATTTTAATGGATTTATTAATCAACAATAATAATGACGTAGTATTTGAGATAGATACCAGTCAATTTCTAATCATTGACACAATATATTCACAGTTAAACAAAACAAAAAAGCGAAATTGGTAAAATTTACATTTGAAATGGTGGCATTAAAAAAATAGTTCTTTGTTATTATACAACTATTACTTTCATCGACTACGTTTCGAAACCCCGAAAGCTATTATTCATAAAATCATAATTATGGGGTTACGAGTTAATGGCATGTAAATTTGTCGAAAATTACGGGTCAGATTTTAATAATAAATCAAGAACGCAAAAAACCTTGACTATAATAAGCGATCTTTTTCATGGTTATTGGGAAAGGGTAGTTTTGTTGGATAGAATATTTAATCTAAAGGATTATTTTTCTTACAAAGAAACATTAACATTCAATACAATTCTTTATGAATGTTCAAAATTAATTACCTTAGTTTGAAAAGTTCGCATTTTGAATTGGACAGGACCATTTAGTCTGGTGAATTTCAATTTTGAAAATAGAGAACAACAATTTCGTTCGCTATAGATGAACACACTAATTTAGGAAATGATCTGAATATACATTGCAATTAGTTGAATAAATTGAACGATTCTAACGAAAAACGATTCTAAGAGAAATATAAGTTGAATAAGAATGATATACTACTTACATAATTGCGTTCGCATTTTTTATTTTCAGTTTGAAGTTATCTATCATTTTATTAAGAAATCCTTTGGCTTCCAAACATATATTTTACTTAAATTTTTTTGATTTTAAGGAAGTACGAGCGATACTTATAAGTATCATAATGATAAAATAATGTCTTTCTAAAGCTTAAAATAGTTACAGAAATTTATAAGTTTTATTTATAAACTAAAACAAAGTTAATAATTGTTAATAAATTAATATTTATTTAGAAAAAAGTAACGAATTGACTTCGTTATTATTAACACATGGTTCGACAAAAAAGATATGGCAACAGCGCACTTGTTTATATTTATATTTATATCAGTGTATATTGTGTATATGTATGAGAATTTTGACGCTATAATAGAGAAAATGTATGTTAAAAATATACATTCTATACACAAAGGTAAATTATGTAAGAAAAATAACTTTTTTAACCTCCAATTCAGAAATGCCATACATAGTAATCTCTCGTTTTAGCTATAACTCTATCTCTTTTTGTTTAGTTGGTTATTAACAATCGTAAATTGAAAAAAGTTTGACTTCGATTATTTAAATAATTATAACGGTAATCCGATGTTGGCTCCGATGCTGGCAACACTGTTGGCTCCCGTTTAGAGGAGTGGCTGGTCAACATTTGACACATCTTCAGTATGAGTTTCAATTTCCTAGAGTCATTTAGTGGTGCGTAGCAATTCTTTTCGTGAATAGGATTTTTCTAATGCCTCCTAAAAATGGATGACAACAACTGATGATCAGAACGTACAAGTTCATAATTAGTCGAGTTTCAGCCTTCTGAGAATGTCTTAAATCATTTGAAAACCTGGTCCCTTGATAAGCCATTGTTTTCATAGGTTTACTGAAACAAAACTTGAGAACGCAACATTCCTCGAAATTGGTATCACTCATTTTTACAAAGCACTAGAAAAGAAAAAAAAACTAAGTCTACAGAAATAATTGCTACGGACTACCAACTGACACTAAGGAGTTCAAACGCATACTGAAAGCGCATTAGATGTTACCCTGTCTTTACTCTAGACGGGAAGCCAACAGTGTTGCCAGATCGAACGATATACCTTCATTACGCTCATTACTATATTTACACACCTCGTATACAATTTATTTGTGTTGTTATCGTTAATGTGTCACTTAATTTCGAATTCCCAATTAATACATGCAAAAAAAAGGGAAAAGGATGCGATATTTAAAGCTTTTATTAGAAAAGGTAAAAAAACTCGCCCAGGATTGATGCTAAATCAACTGTCTTAGTTATATATCGTTCATATTATGAACTCCTGCATCTTCGTTTAATCTCTTTCTTTGCATTGTATAGAGTATGGGAAACTATTTATTAAATAATATACTAAGGAAAATTCAAATTTAAGAGGTTTTAAGGAAAATGCTTTGAATGGACTGTAAGAGATGCATAGTAAGTACTATATAATAAAGGGTAGCCTAAATTGAAAGCAAACTTTATTTTTCGCGCATTTTTTGTTTTTAACTTTGTTTGGTAAGTCTGATTCTTTGACAGTTATAATCTAAGATTTTTTGGATTAGAAAATATGGAATCTTATGTCAAATAACAGCATGTTATGTTTTCTAAACGCATTAGAAATTCGATGAATATTTTGCGGGAAAGGAAGGAAAACTTTTGGTCGAAAAACTACGCCAAATGAGTTTTGAACTATTGTTGAAGAATGACTAAAGAATTTGTTTAAACTCAATCGGTAATGGATGCAGCATCTCGTGAGTATAATCATGGGACAAGATGCTGTCAGGACATTGCCATAGGAGTGAAAGCATCGTTGTAAATTCGAGAACATTGACTCGGCATTGTGCAAAACAATTAAGCATTTTGAGAATCTCCCTTTTGTGTAGGTGACCTGATTGATAAGCGTATTTTTCTTTTTTTTAAATTATATATTGGAAATATATCCAATGTATGGAAAACTGCTAAGAGCTATCGTTGCCATAACATAATAACGAAGTTTATCGGTACCAACTAGACGATAAGCTCCTTAAATGTAGTTGCACCAACAGTTAATTTCCTAGTGGCATAATTTCATGAAATGTAGAAATCAAGCGGTCAGGCAGCTTTTGTGATTTACCAACTTGCGACTTCTTTTTGTGATTTTGTGAGGTTATCTGAAATCTATGGCTTTGTCATCAATTTACAAACATACGATAACCTCAAAAAGGAAATCAAACGTGAATTGATGAAACTGATTAGAGAGAGTGCGAAATTGTAATCCAACCTTTCTGCGAAAAGAACAAAGATTTGCAGTCAACGTCGAGGTAGCTATTTTCCGTTTTGTATCTCATTTAAATCCGTCCTTCCATTTGGGTTGCTTAATACAATGGAAAGGAATTTAAGAGAAATATATACAAAAAGTGCGCATACTGAATAATTGTGTGCTGCTTGACGTTGTTTTAACGTGGTTTTGACGTTGTTAAATAAAAATATTAAGTTTATATAACAAAATACAGTTATGTGTATTTGTATTAGGCACTCCCAAATTTTAAGAAAAATTGTAACAAGGTTGGATTATAAATAATAATTTCATAGTTATATTATTCAATGTTATTTATTGACAACAAATTTAATATTTTATCGATCCAACCATGAGCTTTAATCACCGATTTTAAGCGTTTAGGCATCGTCGATGCCAACTTATGACATAAATCGAGAGAGATAGATTGCCATTCCTCCAATATTTTTTGTTGAAGTTGGGTTTTTCCATGGCAGAGGAAAAATGCGCCAAAGATTTCCGATGGGCGATAGATCTGGGGACTATGCCGGCCACTGCAACACACGTATCCTATTATTACGGAACCAACACATTGTTGCTTGAGCCCGATGACAAGGCACTTTATCATGCTGATAATAGCATTCCTCTAAGCTGCCACCGCAGAGTTGAAGTATGGACGGTTCCAAGGCTTCTTCTAGCATTGCCACATAATGCCGGCTATTCATGTGCCCCTTGCACAAAAAAATATTATCGTGTCTTTACTGCTGACATGCACCTCCAAACCATGATGCTTTCGCCCCTATGTTGGACGGTAGGTGTCAAGAACTCCATGAGATATACTTCGCCGCGTTTTTCCTAACTTACTGAGCCCCGGATCGCGTAAAAATCTAAAATCCAAAATGTAAAAAAATACGGAAATTAGTTTTCACTTATCTACCATATACTGAAAGATTTAATTTTTTTTGTATCTACAAGAAAGAAAAGAAAGTAAGTGAGAAACGTACCTCTATTTGACTTGAAAATTACTTTAGAGTAATCTTCGATTCAATTCTTCTATTGGAACCTTTGATGTGAAACACTAAACTTGAAGAGATTTAGCACTAAACACCAAATAACATTTTTTGAACTGCTCGACTCACGTTTCGCTAACCATCAAGAGATGATTAATCTAATTCTAAAACTAAACTATGTTCTATTTATATGAAAAATCCTACCTAACGAAGTGTGTAAAAATCGTGAACCGAGAAGTTTACTAAGCCTTACATTAATAATTGAAAAAGTTGATTAAACGGGATAGGTTCTTTATCTCGGTTCATGATTTTCTTACATTTTTCTATTTGAATGCTTTCATATGCATCCAAAGCCCTATTATTATTAACACTTTTAATTAGTCTTAAATTACTAATATCTATACTGTGGTTGTGTTCGATTGCATGTTGGACAACACAAGATTTTTCATTTCTCCCATATCTAATGTGGGCAATATGTTCTTTATATCTTGTCTAAAGATCCATATTGAACTTTGAATCGCAATTTTCTACTAAGTTTACTCTCGCAATGTGTGTATAGCAGTAAGTGATAGTATGAAATCGCCTACAGGCAGAGAGTTAATAAAATACCCATTTAATAAGTTATAAAACTCTCATTTTAAGCCCCTTTGTAACCGATTAGGATACATATTTGTCCGGAATTTCTATCGTTTTTATAATGGCGGGTTTTTCTAAGGGTACTTTTGCATATAGTTATATATTGTGTTTCTTTGAATAGTAATTTTCGTTTAATAACCCACATTTTTGGAAATTAAAACAATATTTTTTTTTGTTAATTCTACAAATAATTTTTATCTGTTAAAATTAAAAATTATAATTCCGAAATATATTTTTCATTAGAACTCTCATTCGGTATGATCCATTATGAAAAAGGTTTTCGCACTACTGGATACCCATAAATATCACAATTAAAAAAAAGTGAAATACCCAGTCTGATAGGTAATCCAGGATGTTATATCTGCGGCTAGTCATATTTTTAGATCGGCTATGCCACATTACAGCTGAAGAATTTCGATCCGATACCATTTCCATTACGAGTTACAATTAATTTCAAAAGAACCTGCGCTATTAATAAAAAAAAAAGTTGCGGTATCAGCATCCCATCGCCGCATTCAGCCAATCATGACTTAACATCTATGGGGATTAATTAAAAAATATAACGTTCTTCTCGCTCTGGCAGCCGTCTCGCTTCTTCCTCTGAAAGCATTTCTTATGCGGGATTTCTGTGACCATTCGGAGTCGTGATTATTACCTTTACTCCCTGCAATACAGTGCTTTAAACTTACCATATTTTTAAATAAGTAAATATATTTGACAATGTTTTTGTATATTTTAATATTAATATTTGGAATTTTTATAGTTCAATAATTCTAAAAATTATTAATTTTTGATTGCTTTATTACGTATTTTGCTTGGGAGTATTCATTGATGAAATTGACGATAGTATAATTTGTATATGCACACATTGACTTGGCATATAGTCTCTTGCTAGTTACAAGTCATGCTAATACAAATAAAATAATGCTTGTGAAACTTGATGAGGAGCCAATCCAGAACGATTTAATACTGAATACATAATCTACGAATGATTCTTAGACACACAGATAGAACGAAATTATAACATTAGATATAACTCACTTGAATACCAAAACACTTGATATTAATTTATTGACGACCGTTTTGCTCGTCATCACAGCATCATCAGGAGATAATTCAATCAGATTGAGTCATGTCTTGTTTAACATTAGCGAAACGTGCCTAGGGAATTTAAAAACCAGTGATTTGGTGATTAGTGGAACATTTCTTGGATTTAATATTTCACAACAAAGGCTCCCATAGAATAATTGATAGTCTGTTGAAGCTGACAGGTATAATAAACCCAACGAAAATTCTTTCTAACATGGTAGTATCACCAGCTCAAATTATACAGTATCTCAAATCAGGAACCACATTAGCTGTGGTGTCTAAAGCGTCAGCCTTACGTTACGGCAGTTAATGTGGAGCGGGTTCGAATCCCGTACTAGGCAAAAAAGTTTTTCTAAAATTCTTGTGAATGTTTCTAAGTAAGAGTTTAAAATCTGACAAGGAATCACTCCTCAGTCACGCCAGTTCGAAGCTGGGTAAGGCCGGATGCCTTCTGAGAGGTTTTCTACGTTGGTCACTCGCCAGTCGGTAGGCTTCTCGAGATACTTTCAATTAGCACAAAACCAAGGGTTGATAGCCCGAAGGGGGTGCTGACCGGGGTTTTTGGTGGCTGATGACCGTGGTTCGGAACCCACGTTAAGCTGTAGGTCCAGTCGCTAAATAGCCTTCTCAGTTGCTGATGCGCCTCCAACCCCAAAACTTTACTTTTTATCTCAAATCAAATTATTATGGTTTAAATTAACTTTGCAGTGGCTACTAAACATGGCGAAGGTAGGAATACTGAAGGTAGTATTATTGTAAAAAATCCAAAATTGTTCAAAGACGAAGCAAATATTTTAAGTAATACATTTTATCTAATAAAATAATGATCCAACATACCATGCTCATTTATGTAAATATATCCTAAGGCACGAAATTGAAATTGTTATTTATAAGTTTCAAGTAACTGTAAGGATGATTCTCATACTGGTACATAGAATAACAATTATTATCACTATCATTATTAGATGGTCTAGATAATATTGAGAAGAAAGACTAAAATTCTTCCATTAACCAGAATTTGTCAGCTTTTTTAGCCAAAGGTTAATTCAGAACATAATAAATGGAATATTCATTTCGTCTATTTCTAGAAGCATTCCTACTTATATTTAAAGGCTCTCTATAGTGTTCTGCTTTTTGTGTTATTTCCTACCATGCTACTAGTACTAACTATTACTAATACATACTTAGTACTAATAATACATAGAGGTATTTATAGGTAAATGTGAAAGCTTCTGATATCATAATACTGTATGCGTTCTGGCAATTGTCAAAACACAACTGAACAAAGAAAATCAAATAACTTGAAGAAAACTTTCACATGGTTAATAATACATGCATATAATTCACATGTAATAAAAAGAATGTCTGTAATATCAGAGATTATCCGATGAATAAATAATGTTAAGAAATGCTTCAGTTTTGATACCTAACGTTCCATTATATCCATATGCGCTCTATGCATACCAAATTTCACCATTAACAATTTCAGGAAAAATATAATTTAAGTTACTCCACTAAACTACCGTTGAAAATAATTATTTCAAACTGTATTAACTCTAGATCTTATCAGTAAAATAAGCTTTCCATTAAACTTTCAGTTAATTGGCGAACATATATTTCTTCTTTTGGCATTTATTTCAGTTAATGAAGTTAATTATTACCTGAGAAATATTTATTTCAATTTAATGGTAATAAATTTAATTATTTTTCCTACCAACCTAATATCTTCTCCATGGTTCTCGTTTTCATAAGCCCTCTTCGAGCTCAATCTTCCTTCTTTCTCTTTTTAATTGGGCGGTGATCTATTTCTGCTTCTTTCTCTTTTTAATTGGGCGGTGATCTATTTCTGTCCTTATCGTTCCAAAAGAAGAAAGAAGATATTTCTTCTCTATCGTTCAAAACAGGTGCGTTCCTTCGAGGTAGATCGATTTTATGGGGGACTATTCTCGAACAGAAGTAGGTAGAATGTACTAGAATTTAATCAAAAGTGAGTTAAAACGGGAATAAGTTTAACAATTAAAATTGAAAAAGGCTTTAAACAGAAAATTATTTGATAATTATGTTATTTTTTGTGATATATAATAATCCTGATAAAATTGTTACTTCTTTTCCTTTGAAACATGTTATAAATAGGTACTCTAACAGTTTCAAGTTAACAAATAAAATAATAAAAACAACTTAAACTTAATATCAAAAGTGTAAGTTATACATAAGTGCAAACGTTACATATAATTCTTTTTTTAAGTTTTCTATTTATACTTTCAACAGATACACTAAAAGGTTCAACTAATCATACTAGGTGTGTAAATAAAGTTATGAGACTGGTAGCGTAGCGTTCGACCTGGCAATACTTTTGGCTTCCCTTTTGGACGGAAGGCAGACTATGCCTGATGCGTCTTCAGTACGGGAGGCGCGGACTAGCCCAATAGAAGGCGCAAAAAGTTTAATAGAAATGTTATTTTTACAAAGTAAAAGCATTAATAAAAAAATTGGAGCTATGGAAATCAGATTGATTTTGAATTGACGACTCTTGAAAATGATAAATTGATAGAATTATCATGTGATGCTATATTGAAACCGAATTTTCACAATGAAACCCTAATTCAATTTTATCATCATCATCATCAACCCGTATCAATCCTCTGCAGAATAAGGGTCTCTTCAGCATGCTTCCAACTCTCGCGGTCCTGAGCTCTCCTCTGTCATTCGGGGCCAATTTACTTAATAATGTCATCAGTCCATCGTGTTTTCAGTCTTCTCCGTGGACGTTTGCGATC
This sequence comes from Cosmopolites sordidus, assembly GCA_031761425.1. Lineage (NCBI taxonomy): Eukaryota > Metazoa > Arthropoda > Insecta > Coleoptera > Curculionidae > Cosmopolites > Cosmopolites sordidus. Next base: position 349,200 of record JARFXV010001012.1, read on the forward strand.
AAGCGGTATCCAGTCCAGGACCGCCCTGGTCCATTTTTCGTTCCATCGCCTCGCTACATGGCCTGTCCACTTTCATTTCAATTGCTATATAATATATATAATATATATATTATAGAGCGGCGGTTCGTGGGGAAAAAACAGATGGGGCACGTATAACCAAATTCGCAACCAAAAATTTTCATACACACACTTTGCCGTGTAGAAATACGAGTGTAACTATCAGACATCAAATTTTATAAAAATAATTATATTTGAATACATTAAAAACTGCTCAGTTTTCCAAATGGAGCTTCATTCACATTCTAACTTTTTTTTTTTGGTTTCGTGGCGTGGTAACGGATATTTCTTCGTTAAAATTGCTAAGTTATTTGGTAGGCCTGGATTTTATGATAATGCTAAACAAATAATCGCAAAACGATAACCTTATAGAGTTACATCTATAAAAAATCTACCTAACTTGAATCTTTCAACCTATTTAAATTTTAGGGGTTGTTAATTCGAAAACTGAGAGACAATGTATATTTTGACGAATGAAATATTTATATATATATATATATATATATATATATATATATATATATATATATATATATATATATATATATATATATATATTGATATTACGGTTCGAGAATAGCGTTCTGCTCTTCATCTCGTCCAGCGGTCTTTGAACGCATTTCAAGGTTAAGTCGTACAGCGAAGAGCTCGGAAGAGACCTCGTACCAGCATGCCGCGCACTAGAAATGCTTCACTAATTTAATCTCGTATCGTGGAAAATTATTTATTTCTTTTTGCTGCGTTGTGCTGGATAGGCGACGCTTTTAACATATTTCTTAGATACATGCAAAAAATTATCAAATGGTATACCTATTTAGCATAGCAGTATATAAGGCACAATATTAATATATATATATATATATATATATATATATATATATATATATATATATATATATATATATATATATATATATATATATATAGATAGATACACTTCCGATTTATTTTTAATTTAGACATACATTTTTGAAAAATTTATATTATAGTTAGTAAAAGTCAAAAGGGTTAAATATTAAGTTAAATCCACCAGAAAAAACAATGGTTAATATCTGGACAACTTTTGCCCACTCCAAATTCAGGTCTTCTTCCTAAAAAAGTATTCATTATGCAGTTCTGAATGCTAATGAAACCAGTTACAGAAATAGTATTGTGCTACGCTTAATAGACTAAACATGGGTTTTATTAAAACACGTCCACAGATGATTAATCGAAAATATGTAATCTTGGGTAATCAGAATTACCCAAGAAAAAATCAAAGAGTTAGGCCGGGAATACTTAGGCCCCACCCACCGTATTCTGATGATGTATCTTTATATCTGTTGAGATCTATGGAACATACGAAAAATGCCTACCGTGACAGCTCTAAAAACTCTACTCGAAGAATATTTTACTTCAAAACCATTTTTACAAAAAAGCAATAGAAAGTTTCTTAGGGAGATGGGCGAACATTATCAATAGCTCCATCGTTAAAGGAGAGTATACGGTAGATTAAAACTGTATTAATTCTTAAATAAAACAGAGGGCATAATTAAAAAGAGAACGAGTTTCTGTTGCAACTTAATAGATTGACATGGGGTCTTTCAACAAAGAGTTTCTTATCTATTTTCAATTATAAAAAATATTAACTTTTTAATCTTATTTCAAAGAAGTATAACTTCACAAATAATAACGCCTTAATTAAAATTAATTAACGGCAACGGCGTTGATATCTTTAATATCCTAAAACCACTACCAAACATTATATAGTCATTTTTCGAAGATATATTCGTAGTTTCATAACCTTTTTTGAATTTTCTTTGCCTTATATAGGGCAATTTTCTTTGTTTATATATTGATTTTCTATAAAACTTCACCTTATTTAAGGTTAAAATGAAAGTGAAATTGTATAGAATGTTATTATTATCGTTGGTTTAGAATGACATTCGACATTGTTCGACGCCAATCTTTTTCTATCTTACCTGTATTTGGCTGTTCAGTTCTGGTAAATTTTTGGCATTGATTGCTTTTACAAGGCCTTGTTTCTAGTTGTTCCAAATAGTTGTAATCTTGACAGTATGCTATTGTCATACCAATTCAATTCAATTCAATTAAAAGTTAGTGGGTTCTCCATCGATACAAATTTTCTTTTCTGGTTTTAATCTTTCAATCCCATCTTACATATTGTGCTATTAATTGGTGCAATATGTACCACATATCTTCTCCATCATTTGATATTGAAACTTAGCAAGTTGAGTTTTTATGTATAACAGGGAACTAGCCTGCTGCTGTAACTCCCCTCCTTTATCCGGACTTAGGACCTGTAGTACTAGTACCTGAGGGTATAGAATTATAGTTCAGAATTTTATAACAAGTTAGTTGTATAGAATGTACATTTTTATAATTACCATCAATTAAATTTCTTAACCGCCTTAAACAAAAAAAAAACATATGTTAAAGTTATATCATAATACGAGGGTAGTCTCAGAAGTATTCGATCTGCCATATAGATGGCGGTTGTTGTTGAAAAGAATGACTATGGTCGAAAGTACCAACCTTATAAAGCTTAAGTTTGAAGTTTGACGACGCTACGTTATTTAGTATTTGTTTGGCAGCCATTCATAATGAACGCTCTCAGTGAATTTGTAAACATGGAAAAAATTTGATCATCGTTATGTGATGCAATACTTTCATTTCAAAAAGTCTCAGTTCAACCGATATCAAAGCGGACCTAAATTCTACTCTGGGGGAGTCTGTTCCTTCGTTTACAAGAGTTAAATATTGGGAAGCAGAGTTTAAACGAGGCCGTTCGAGCTGTCAGAAATGGCGAAGGAAATCCACAAAATGGCATTGGATGACCGTCGACTGAAAGTAAACGGGGCATAGAAAAAGTGCTATATATCGCATATTGACCGAAAATTTGGAGATGAAAAAGCTGTGCGCCAGATGGGTACGCGATTACTCACAATGGAACAAAAACAGCATCGTAAGGATAATTTAATCGAGTGTTTGGCGGAGTTTCACAGGAATAAAGCTGAGTTTTTGCATCGATTCATAACAATGAATGAAACATGGGTCTATTATTTCACACCTGAAACGAAGGAACAGTCAAAACAACGGACTGAAAGGGGAGAATCAGCTCTAAAGAAGGCGAATACAGTTCCCTCTGCATGCAAAGTCATGGCATCGGTTTTTTGGGTTGGGCGTGGGATAATTTTCATTGATTATCTTCAGAAAGATTATTACTATTAAGAAAATATACATTCTATATATATATATATATATATATATATATATATATATATATATATATATATATATATATATATATATATATATATATATATATATTACTATTATAAATATATAAGAAAATATAAATTATTATAAAAATAAAGTTTTGTTTCATCAAGACAATGCACTAGTGACTAATGAGTTAAAGTTCGCATTGCATCGTGCGCACCCCATACGCCATATTTAACCTCCTTGGATTATTTTCTGTTTCCAAACTTGAAAATATAGCTCGGTGACAAAAGATTTGCCAACAATTAAGAGATGGAGTCTGTGGTTGAGGGCTATTTTGAGGATCTCGATGATTCTCACTATAAACAGGGGAATCGAAGCTATCAAACATCACTGGGAAAAGTGGATCGAGCGAAGAATAGAGAAATAAAAATATTTTTTCCCAAATTTATTGTGTTTTCTTTGTTACGTTGAGTACTTCTGCGACTATCCTGGTATATGTCAAAAATTCCTTGCTGAAAGCCCTTTACACGTTTATAGTTTTGGTTATTCACTGCGAATGAATTCGCATAAATCAAGTTTTTAGTAATAAGAAGGTATAATAAAAGTATCTTTATTTTGGATTCTTTTACTGACCTTTTTGTACAAAGCACAATTTTGAAATGAATATAATTGTTCATTCATCAATATTAGCTTTTGGTCTTGATTATTCAAATCAGATATCAAAGTCAGAAATTGTTATATAATTCAGTAAGTATTTGAAGTTAGATTTGGTCATTCTTTACTCTAGTATATCCGTGAATGTCAAAGTAATATTGAGGTTTGTGCTAAAATATTTTATGGCTTTTCAAGTACATTCCGTGTATCGCGAAACGCGATTAATTGTAGAAAACGTGATACAGACGCAGAAATGGCGCCATACGGGTTTTCCTTCGGGGTTCGATTTTTTATACCAAGAACGATTTTACGCTTTTATAGCACGAAATGCCGAACGTCGTGTGTGAATTCCTAAACGAATACTAAAAATAACTCTTAACACTTTAAACAATAGAAAGAGGGTCAATTTATTCGTTCTCGTAGATTGTTCTTGGTCTGCTGCATAATTTTTGTCTCCTTATGGTCACCAACACCTACAAGTTACCATTTACAATACCTAAAATAATGTTAAATATTTACAAAAATGCATTTTTCATCTTCGAAATGATAAAAGGTTTTCTACATTTTTTTAAAACTTGAAGTTTCGGTTTTTTAATTTTCATCGGATCATGTTACAAATAATTTTACACATTATTTTTTCAGTAGCTTATTTTAAGAGTGTTGCTGATGAACAAATAATAAAACATGCGAATCAAATCCTTTAGTCCTTAGCAATTCTTTTCGTGAACCGGATTTTCATCTAAAATTACTTTCTGATCGTTGGTTGATGGTCATAATGATCAGGGAAAAGTTGAACACCTCAGTGCAGTATCACGACAATGCGTATTGCTACATAAAGATTTCAAGTAACGAGTTTTTGGCAAGTAAATTCAACACTGTGGCTCCGCTGCCCCTTTATTTACCAGACTTGAACCCTTATTGCTTTCCCCTCTACCGAGATTCATCTCAAAAGATGCCATTTTGAGATATTGGAGAACATTGAAAAGGCCGTTATCGACTAGCTGACGGCGATTCCAGTATCTGGGTTCAGTATTGCTATGAACAGTGGACAAACCATTTCCAGAGCTGAATGGCTTCACAAAGTAACTAGTTTGAAGGACGTAAAATTAAAATTTTAATTGAATAAACATATATATAAAAAAATCAATCTCATTACTTTAAATTAAAAGGTTACTACTTGTCATTTATAGTTAAGTGATTTATACATGTCTTTCAAGTAATGGAAAGACAAAAAATCCTTAACGTAATGAAAATTAATGTCAGGAGTGGAGCAGTTGGGAGGTAAAAAGGAGAAAGAATAATCAACGAACCCATTAGAGCAATAAAGCTAACTTTTCATGCTGTAATATAAGACAAAGAACAAAGCAGATAAGATGGTAGGCTCAAGTACAGATAATTCCTAAAAACAAAACATCAAAACAAATTCAAAAGCAAACAAAAATTATTAAGGGTCAAGAAATACTGAAATTTAAGTGAGTTGAGAAAATATATAAGTCCTGGACGCGAATACCATCGGTACATCAATGTTATTATTGAAAAGTCATCCAGTACATACCGAATATATACCGAGTAACAAACAAGGCACTAAGGGATAGATAGGAGTGTAGTCATAAGGTGCACATATAAAACATTAGCTAGTTGGTAAAACGAAGAACAATAGAATGAAATTAACACATTGGCAAACAATAAGGGGCCAACAAAGGATGGCAAACAACAAAGTAGTGAGAATCGCAAGAGATAAGGGAAAAGGATACTAGGATGCCCAAAAAAAGATGGTGTGATGACTTATAAGCTGGAAGGAAGCTTAAAAAGAAAACAGGCAATTTTAAGAAGCTGGAAGAAGAAGAAGAAGAGGAAGAAATGCTAATAATATAATATTGTATATTTATTTATTTGTCGAATGGTTGTAGACATATTGTTAAAATATAAATACAAACATATAAACATGTAGATATATACTATAACATGTTACAAACAAACGTTTTGTCAATTTAGTAATCTAACGATTGTCGGTCCGCCAGCAGGAAGTCATCGAATCTGCCATTAAATGATCTTGTGAGATATTCGTTTGGGGGTTCTCCACAGTCATAATGCGGAGACGGCCGCTTGTCCTAGCAGTGTAGACAATATTCATATTTGCTATGCTAGGTTCTGATTCTTTTAAGCGTGGACCACCTTTTACGGGGTAAATCGAAGCCAAGTGGTTTTTTGGTAGTGCATGGCATGTTATTTTGTTGTTGTGCAGCCAATTCTTGAATTCAATGTTAGCTCTCCCCGTAGTGGTGGATAAGCCAGTCAGATAATAGATGCCCATGCAACATTGTGACAATTACCAGAGGGTAGATTATTTGATCTGACAACTCATTAAAATTTGGTTATAGGATTGCTGAAGTTAAATCGATCTATCAATTATTTCAGCTTTCAAATCGAATTAAAATTTGAGTTATGGTAAAAATGTTCCTTTCCCAGGTAAATCTAGCATTAAAAGTAAATCGAGATTAGATGCTATTCTTATGAACTCAACAGCTACATTTTTCAAGGAAATTTTTTAGATTTTGAAATGTATATTTGTACAAATGTAGATACGTACTTAGGTGTGTTAAGCAAGCCAAAAATGCAGCACAGCAAAAACAGGTGATATCTCTAATTGTTTAATATATATATATATATATATATATATATATATATATATATATATATATATATATATATATATATATATATATATATACAATGGTATTATAGAAACTATTTGTAACCATGAGGAATGCTAAATCAGTACACTAAAAACTCTTATCATACTAAAAATAAACTCAAACAAAATTGTTGAATCGTTTCTCCCCACAAAAAAAAGCGGATCTACTAAAAAAGTAGTGAAAAAAAGTTATCAATTATTCGACCGAAAGTCGACCAATTATTACGGTATTTTTGGAAGTCGAATGTAATGATTCTGGCACTATGAGGTGACAAAGCATGCAGCTGCAGCAAATCAGCATGCTGCAGAATAACACCTTTTCGGTTAATACTTAATTATATTGGACCTTTTTGAATCAAAGGCACCAAGCTGAACATAATAATACTTAGCACTTATAGTTTTATTAGCATTCAAAACTTCATAGTGAATAATTGCTGTAAAATATCACTATCTGACAGTAACTTTTTTTTTTATAGTAAACACCTGCCTTTCAAGTGGGCGAAGGTGGTTGTCTTGATGTTAATTCTTGTTTTTTCTTTGGTGGATTGGATTCCACTTTTTATCTCCAGTAACGATTTGTTTAAGAAAAGGATATCTGCTTAACATGGACAAAAGTGAAGCATACGTGGAATATTCTTTTCAACTGAAAGTTGATATGGTACCCACACTCAGTGCAATTCCCTTTGCACTTTGTTCAGGTGTTCTAAACACCTTATAACCTTATTGTTTGAAGTTTTGCATGCAGTTTTAAGCTTTGTGGCTAATTCCTGGATGCTTTGTTTCAGATTAGCTTCAATTTCAGCCAACAACAGATCCTTATCAATTCTTATCGTTGAAATGATTGACAATACTTAATTTTTTTAAACCAATGCTGATATGTTCTACTACCCAAGACACAGTGATAAATAGTACTAATGGTATTTGTAGCATTCTTATGCTAACATAAAGTATTGAATGTCTAATATGAAACTTATCTATACTTTGATTTTCTATTCTTATATAATTCACCAATTTTTTTTTATTTAACAAAAAGTACAAGAAATATCAATATATAATATTAAAACATACGTTGTTATATTAACTTACATTATTGTCAGTAATCAGTAGGCAATGTTTTTTTTGTTAAGTTGAAAAAAGCGACATTACTTATGGATATCCCTAATAATTATATTGTTTTAGTTAAAACTTTTTAATCTACCACAATAAAGAGGTCTCTATATTTAACAATTAAAAACATAAAGATTCTAAAAATCTATTTTACCAACACGGTTAGGATAACACATATTTTCCAATATGATTAAACTCCTGGGTGCATTAAAAGGTTCATGAAGATAACGCCCGAACATTAACAGCATTATATACACCGAACGATGGAGAAAAATTCGAAATGGTTCTCGAGCGAGGTGTTAGAAATGTCCTGGTGCTGTTAGAATAGTCGATGCATCTTAAAATTCTCTATCTGATAATTGTTGTTATACGGAACGCGTTTCGATAAAAGGGATTCACTTGGATCAATTAACGGAGAACTTGTTAAATGTGATCGATTTAATATAGATGTACAGTATAGCGTCGATATTTTTATTATTATTGTATATTCAATGGAGTTAAAAGTAATATGCAGGGTGTTTTCAAAGTAGAGTTATTTATTTTAACAGATTGTAGAACTCGTAAAAATAAATAATTTTATCAAACATCATTTATATAAAAGTTGCCGAATAAAGAAGTTATTAACGATTACAAAATTTGAATACAGACATGTACATAAAGTATTTATTTACTGCTGATACTGGGTATGACTAGTTTTTTTATATTCTTGTACGATATTTCTTTTGAGTGCAATGTTCTATTTGACCAGTGGTAATAATTTCTTAATAGTGCGTGTTTAATTTTTGGGTATTTTCTGCGACTGAAATGCCACACGTTTATGAAAACAATGAACTAGTGGACATAATATTAACTTAGGGAGAGTGTCAACAAAATACAGCCGCAGCATGTCGTTTGTACACGGAAATGTTTCCTTTTGGAAATCATCCGGATCCGCGGATGTTTGTAAATTTAGTTACAAGACTTCGCGACACAGAGTTCTTAGAGGCACGAGGAGGTCACACTGGAAGACCTCCTCCACGCGAAATGGTAGAGATCGAAGAATCGGTCACCATCATTAGAATCGATCAACGGATTGTCAAGTTATAGCGCTTAAAGAGACAGTACCTTTTGTCGTCTCGTCATAAAAACACGATAGAATAAAGAGCTAATATTAAATTTTGTTTCAAGCACGGCAAAACTTTTACAGAAACTTTTGAATTGATGAAAAAAGTTTCTGGTGATGATTAAATCTTGCTTATCATCTTATCTTGCTTGCTTGCTTGATGCTTATCATCAAAAATCGCGATGAATTAATGGAAAAATGCATTGAACGGCCCAACTCGGTATTGATGCGGAAGTAATATATAATAAAAGAAATAATGTTGGTAGTATAACTAATTATTTTTTATTCAAAAAGATCTGTTATTTTTTCGACATACTGTGTATAAGACTATAGCTGCTATATTAAAACGTGTCAAATTGTCGGAATTATTGCCATTATTATTACCGGCTTCTGTTAGGACGTTTCAGTTAGTGTTATTGTTGGTTGACAAATAAATTCTTGGTTTATATGTAACAATATGTTAAATTTAGTTTGTATTGTGTAATGCAGACGTGCAAGTGGTATTATGTATAAACAGACGCAGTGAAATTATTCAAATTTATATTAATAGACTTATAGGATTATTGTAACTCAGCGTGAAAATAGACGAAAGTATTCAATCATTCGGTGCTTTATAAAACGACAATTTATCCTTTATTCAATTCAGCAATTTCAAGAATTCTGATCAATTGGGGATAGGTCCATTAGAGATCTAAGAACAGGGCGAAGAGCTGAAAACATTGCAGCATTTCAAACAAATATTTCCATTTTACACTGAATTTTTGAGAAGTGACTTGGACATGTTATATAATAAGATTCAAATATATGATTTAAATCCCCTCAAGAGTGTTCACAGACAATAATAAGAATAAGTGAGTGGAATACTGTAATGCCATTATAAAGCACTATCAAATTGGAAATATTCATGCAACATTAATAATGAGTGATAACGCTCATTTACATCACAGATGCCAAGTGAATAAATGAAATAGCAGTTTCGAATGCAGTTTCCAAATGCAGTTACATTCAACGATGGACGCTATATACTCATGAATCCAAATTTTGATGTCTCAGTTGGAAGAGCAACCCAACCCAGTATAAACACTAGTCCTTGCAACAAATACAGATTTAAAAGGAAAGCAGAAATTATGAATCATTAATCCGATATATATATATATATATATATATATATATATATATATATATATATATATATATATATATATATATATATATATATATATACATCGATTTTTTGCACGGGCGTAGCCAGGATTAAGTGGGGGGGGGGGGGGGGCTTTAGTTTGAAGTAAATAAAACAACAAAAATATACTTACATGAAATTTAATATCTATATATTCATCTGAAAAATTACGACATATTTATAAAGTTCTTAACTTTAAATGAAATGGTTAAATTAATATCGTTCCTCTGCGCTAAATCTAAAACCATTAAAGAAGAAAGCTTCGGCTTTTTCTTTTAAATATATCCACTACTTCATCTGCATGAATTTCTGTTCCATAGTGAATGTTCATGAGAGCCAAACCATTAAGTCTGTTTGCACTTGTAGTGTTTCGTAAATAGTTTTTCAGTCTCCTTAGGCTCGAGAAAGACCTTTCTGGGGTAGCAGTGGATACAGGAATGGTAGCCAAGATTTGTAGTAATATGTAAATATTAGGATAAATGTTTTTATCGCACATATCTAGGCATTCCAAATTAGATTTCGGGGTAGGCGAGATACTTGTCAAAAATAATAATTCAATTGTAATAATTCAAATAAATTCAATAAGTCAAATGTAATAATTTAACTCACTTCACTCCCCGTATTTTTTCGGTATAATATTAGGTAATATTTGGCTTATTTCGGGGGGGGGGGGGGGCGGTGGTTGGGGGGTTGAACCCCAAACCCCCCCCCCCTTGGCTACGCCCGTGATTTTTTGTATTCGGTTTCCAATCTACAATTATAAAGTTAATAAATACCAATTTAGAGGAATAAAAAAACAATTCAACAATCACAATTTCTTTATAAAAAATTTACGTTTGGTTAATCAGGCCCTTGATTCAGTTCGCATGTCCAAGCTTCGTTTGCATGCGAGAATATTTCAAGCAGTTAATTTGGTAGTATAATTATGGATGGGAGATGTTAAGAATTATTTCGAGACGGTTTGTTTTTATATCGGGACTTTTGAGAACCGCGCTGTTAAAGACAAAAAAAAAACGACAAAGATCAAAAAATATTTTTGATGGTTCTCGGTCACGCAATAATGGTTCTCGGGAGGCTTGGGAGCGATGTTTTTTTGTTTTTTGCACAGGTGGAACTTTAGTTGTATGTCCAGTATAAGATTTAAGTGAAAGAAAAGCTTGTACATTTTCGAAATTGATTTATAATATATTCAGAAAATCGAAACTATTCTATAATCTATAATCTAAGGCATTATAGAAAAGTCTCCATTTCTAAGATTCTCTTTACACTATTTCATGTTAATGTGAGCTACATTCTTCAAAACGTGCAAAATAGGTAATGTGACCGACAGTTGTTTCCGAAAAACCGTTTCTTACCTTTTCACAATATACAGGGTGGGACAAGTGCCACGCAACTATTTTAATTACTTATCACTTTTAAAAGAAACTTCTCTTTCTCTGTATATTTATTTCGTCTTTAAATTGTGTTAAATTAATCATTAGATCAGATTAAATCATCTCCTGTTAACATAGTTAGTGAAACGTGCGTCGAGCAGTTCAAAAAAAAGTGATTTGGTGTTTAGTGGTAAATCTCTTCAAGTTTAGTGTTTCCACATCAAAGGTTCCAATAGAAGAATTGATTTAAATTTTGTGTTAATTAATTTTGAAAATTATGTCAAGCAAATGTATGTCATGAGCAGTAATGCAACTTTGGGTCCTTTATAACACATTTTCCATAACTTTTGTCAACATATCTGGTGTTAATGCAGCACGGATGTTGTTCTTGAGTTGCTCTATACTGTGAAGCTTACAGCCTATTCCTTCAACAATCGCTGTAAAAATAATCCAGACCTGTCAAACCAGGAGATCTAGTTCGGGAGAATCAAATCAGGAGAAAATGTTCTTTAAAATGTTGATTATTTCACATGAGATGTGTATTGTGACACCATCTTACTGGAACCAGTTATATCTCCAGTCCTTCCAATTGAGATACAAAAAAGTTTTCAATCATGTGTCTATAGCGTTCACCGTTGACTGTAAGTGCATTTCCACGATTGTCTTCGAAAATATATAGTCCAATGATGTTTTGAATATGTATACAATACCATACTGCAACTTTAACTGTTAACATGTAATGGCATTTGATGAAAGTGGCTGGGATTCTTCCTTGCCCAGAAATGGTTATTCTGTTTATTCTTGTTAATGTTATAGAAGTGGTTTATGATGACTTTACAGTATTCTAATTGCTTATTATTGTCTGTAGGCAACAGGTCTGTACAATTTGAATCTTATACGGAAACATTTGCAAGTTACTTCTCGAAATTCGGCAGAAACTACTTGGAAAAATTTAAAATTGTGCAGCACGTCATCGAATAAACGTTTTTAGAAACTCCTTGACACTTTGCCCTATACGTGCAATATGTTCGTAAGGTCTTTGACTTTTAATGTAACGTGAATTGTATTGCCAAACCAAACTTGCAAGTATGCCCTACACAAGAGCCAATCCCAAACTTCAAAAGGCATCATATGGTAGTGTGATACTTATACTAAGTAGAGTAGGGTATAATTCCGGATAAAACCGGCGCCAAAAATTAGCCCCACATGGCCAGGCCAAAGTTTGATCCAATGTTGGCTGTTCATTCACACATCACAAATGGACATCCACATTGGCGATACACTTGCTACATCATCAGTTCACAAAACACTGAGCCAACGACAACATCACTGATAAAACAAAGTAAAAGTTCTCGAAAGCGTAAAAAAATATAGCACACGATATGGCCAATGTGTGGATAGGGACTTGGAACAACATACGCCAGTAAATTTGATGTGGGACACAAAACCGATAACCCATCGGCAAGTAGCCAACGCAAACGCCAACCTCCGTCAGCACCTTCACAAGCGGCAGCTTTACTATTCACAGATTGGCCAATCGCTTGCCATATCGGCCAATGTGTAGCGCTGGTTTAAATTTGACCCAGAAAAAATTAAAATAAAAATATATATATATATATATATATATATATATATATATATATATATATATATATATATATATATATATATATAATTTTTTTATATAATATAAAACCGTTATATATGCCGGGTATTGTTTTATGTGAATCTTCACTTTGACTTTTTTCAAGTAATAAAGCAAAATATCACGTTAATGCCCAATACTGATTAGCTAAATGATTACCCACGAAAATGGCATGACAACATCTAGGTCTTAAAATCTTCAGTTGCGCTGGCAAAAAAGGTGAGTCGACGATAAATACAGCAACGAGAAAAAGTGAATGAACTAAATAATTATTTTAAATAACTTTAATAATATATTACACCTCTTCGAAAAACATTGACACTATATTTTTGTTCCTAAATATGCAAACTAACATTGGATTCTCTGACTATGGCAATATATTTTGAAACAAAATTAAATAATTTAGGCAAATTGGTGGTCAAAGGGCGAGAAACTATTGTGTAAACATAAACGACGCCTCCAAGAATATACAATACTGATTGTTAGAGCCATTTATTGCAATATAGTTGATAATTTATTGCCTATGCGCCTACTATCGATGTCGAAAAGGTGTTAAATTATCGGATTTAACATGATTTATTCAACTAAATCTATATCTTTTGAACCCGAAAAAAATATTCTAGTCAAATATTTTATCTTGTATCTGGTACAATAGTATCTAAGCTCGCAATTATGTTTTGCATATAATGGAATACATTATTTCTGAAGCGCATATTAACTATGGACCTACTAATTATGAAAATTGCCTTAAATATTCTTATACCTATTTTTTTTTAATTCAAAATTAGAAATTGTTTTTAGTTAAGTAAAAAAAAATCAAATTATAAATTGTTAGAATAAATAGGTTTCGTATAGTATTAACCTTATTTACTACAGTTGGCTAAAATGTTGCCTCTTTAGTTATAATTCAGCTGGCTCTTTAATTTTGGACGTCTAATTTTTCAACTTGATGCTAAGGAGTTTATGAGTGTGAGAACTTTAAAATGAGGCGCATTGATAACAAGTGATAATCCGGTAATTGTTATTTTATATTATCACATAACGCATCGTATATCTTTAATGGTTGTCTGAATGTTCCGTTTAAGGTCAAGAATTATTCAGGGTTTATTTGTGTAAATCGATTATCTGATGAGATTTGTGAGCATAATCTTGTTAAAAGAAAACATTCTTTATATCCACATTTATCACTTCAGGCCAAACATATTCTGTTAGCATATTCACATCGCCTTCAGCTTTAACAGTAATACAATTTCCATCTCCGTCTTCAAACAAATAAAAACGTATGACTCCTTCAGCCACTAAACAGTGACTTTCTGAGGACTGATCACTTGAGGATTTTCATAAGCCCAAATCCTGCAGATAAATTTGTTCAGAAGCCAGAAGTGCGCTTCGTCGGAAGAGATATTTCTTTTCTACAAAGTTAAGGTCGCCTTTAAACTGCTCTAGAGCCCAATTCGTATATTTAATTTCCATGATAAATTGTACTGAATACGGCATAATGTACTGAATACGGCAGTCTACGAGTGATATTTACATTTCAAACAATGTTGCCTCTATTACATTGCAAAGTTCTGATATTCTTATGAGAAACCTCTTTTAACATTAGATATCAGAAAAATATATCTGATATAATTACTAGGAAAAATTTCGTGAATTTCGTGAACATTACAAAAAAATTAATGAGTACGTCCACTTTTGTTATTAAAATACTTTATAATTCTGCTAGGTATGAATCGAATTAGATGATCAGTCTTCTTGTGGTAAGATATCTCAAGGGTGTTGTACCTAGGCTTCAATTTCAATTTAATATTTGGTGAATAGGGTAGTCGCTCAAGAGTTCAGTGTTTTATCTGTCGATATATATATATATATATATATATATATATATATATATATATATATATATATATATATATATATATATATATATATATATATATATATATACATATATATATATATATATATATATATATATATATATATATATATATATATATATATATATATATATATATATATAAATATATATATATATATATATATATATATATATATATATATATAAATATATATATATATATATATATATATATATATATATATATATATATAAATATATATATATATATATATATATATATATATATATATATATATATATATATAAATATATATATATATATATATATATATATATATATATATATATATATATATATATATATATATATATATATATATATATATATATCATCATCATCATCATCATCAGCCCGTATCGATCCATTGCAGGATGAAGGCCTCTTCAGCATGCTTCCAACCTTCACGGTCCTGGGCTTTCCTCTGCCACTCAGGTCCAATATACTTAACGATGTCATCAGTCCATCGTGCTTTCGGTC
>JARFXV010001013.1:1927500-1936348 GCA_031761425.1 Cosmopolites sordidus
TCGTATACTAGAGAATTTGAGATAATTATTGCCAAACACCAGTAATAAATATGATTTTTATGTTTTTTTTCTTACTTATAATTATTTTTTCTTAGCTGGATATACCATTAACCTTAGTAAATATCAAGTTTGCTTTTTTCATGGTTTGTTTAATATATGAGGTCGGAATAATTGGCATGCTGTTTAAAGCTGCACCATCTCGCTAAATGGTGTTTCTCCAACCAACAACTCTCGAAATGGCCTCTTCAAACATTTTTTTATTAATATAAAAATTATTTCCTAGATTAGGATAATCAAGGTTATCGTCGAAATTTACACCAATTAAACAAAAACGTAATATCCCAGTTTATAGTTTTGTGTATATACAGTATCCTTGGAATGTTAATATTCTTGCTCCTTTTTCTTGTAATATAATGAACTGTTCCTTTTTTGTATTGTTTTTTTGCCTGCAATTTTTTAATTTACTGCCATGAATAAATTGACATATATTACTCATTATGTTCAGTGCGTTTTTACAGCTTTCTAATGACGTGGTATCTTTGTTATTTTCTTTTTATTCTTTGCTCACTTGTTGTTGGTTTCCTATCATTATTTTTTTTTTCATTTCGATATACATATGTATTGTTTTGACAGTATCCTGCTAGATCTATTGCGTTTGGTTTCTAGGGTGTGAACTTGAAGGAAAAATATTTATACACCTTTTCTTTTTCGTTGTTGATATTTTTATATAGAAATAGATAAAGTAGTTTTCCATTATACACACCCACAATATACACGATTAATACTAATAATTCTTCTCATTCTAATCAGTGAACAAACTTTTACAACTATCCGCATCATTCTTTGACTTCTTTCTAAGGGAGTTTGCGGTTTTTTTAGAAACAGGTTTTGACAAACGTCAGAAAATCTATATTTACACGGAGCTATAAAATGTTTATTTAATATTCTCCATAAATAATGAGATTTTTTATTAGAAACTTTATTATACTGATATTTGCATAATTTGCATATGGTTATATTTCCATTTATTTATATATGTATATATTTACATCGTAAACATAGGCATGAAGTTTACTTTTATATAGTTTTACAGTATTATATAGGGTTAATTTTTTAAACGGCAACCATTTGTTCTATTTTAAATTAAAAGAAAATGTCCTTGTTAAGTAAAAAGTACGCCCATTGATTTATTATTGCTTGCAAAAAATCAAGATCAAGAACGGACATTTTTAAAAGCCTTAACCTTGGGTTTTCAGTTCAATATCAAGGTAGAACTTTTATTTTTCAATTATACAAGAAATCTTTGCGATTATATGAACGCTTCCTATACATTACATAAAATTTACTGAAAAATACGTGGTATATCTAAGAAATGATATAAAAAACCGTAATTAGACTTCTACAATTTATATTATACAATACTTATATGTATCTTTGAAAAGTAGTGTTGGCTTGCTGTTAAGATTTAATGCATATATATATATATATATATATATATATATATATATATATATATATATATATATATATATATATATATGTATATATATATATATATATATATATATATATATATATATATATATATATATGTATATATATATATATATATATATATATATATATATATATATATATATATATATATATATATAGATATATGTATATATATATATATAGATATATATACATACATACATACATACATACACAAAGTGCGTCCATTAAGTCCCAGTACTTAAGATATATCAGCAACTGGTTACACCATCTAATGACGAGCGGCGTCGTTGCGTCGTTTGAAAGCTTAAACACTCCTGGACCTAACAAAACCTGCTTTACGACGATCGATTGACATTTGTTGATTTTATGACGTCTTGTTTAGAAGACAAAACAGTTTGATGTACAAGTAAAATCATGGAGCAAAGAGCTACTATTAAATTTAACGCAAAACTCGGTAAAATTGTTGATGCAGAAAATGTACGGCGATGATTCTTGTTGATAAATGTTTTTCTGTGGCATGAACGTTTTCGTAGTGAAATTTCTTAAGCGGCGATTCGATAATGGATAATTGGACGAGAATTGAGAGCGAAATGTCAAGGATGCGTCATATTTAGGCACATTTCGTTACATGAGAGAGAAGAAAGATATAACGTAGAGAAAAGGAGAATGAGAGCTATACATTCCGACGCCAGTGGTGGCCAGTGGGAGTGGAGATAGAATAAAATTGTGTCGCGCATGCGCGCGTTGTAGATGTACGTGTCAGACGCTATATATGAATTTGACAAGTTTCACTTCTATCAAGTGTACGGTGCTGCATAATTTTTATTTGGATAGCAGAGTGTCGCTAGAGGAAGACAAACGTGATGGGAGACCGATTTCAGCTTGCACTCCCAAAATGCTTTACTTAAAATGATGGAAGAGGCTTTGAATATCGGCAAAGAAACGATTCGACTTATTCTTCACAAGAATATGGGTAATGATAATGCGCCAGGGCACACATCGTTAATTGTGCGTCAATTTTCGGCCGAAACCAAGTCTGTGTGATCAACCACCCACCGTAGTCACCAGATTTAGCCCCTCATGACTTCTGCTTGTTCCCAAAGTTGAAATTAAAGTTGAAAGGCTGTTTTTTTGAAGTCATTCAGACCATTCAAACCGATTCCACGCGTGCTTTGGAGGCTATTCCACAAAATAAGCTGGAAAACGCATTTGAATCATTATTGGATCGATGTAACAAATGTATCGAAGCGAGAGGAGAATGCTGAGAATGTGAGTATTCTGTTAGTTGCTTGACCGAGAGGAAGCCCCACTCATCCCTCACATTGGAGGGCACATGTTTCGTCAGTTGGTGTTTAGACTTATCATGGTACCGACATATGCTCTCTCATAAAGAATAGGGAGTCCCACTCCACAATCAAACAACCCACATTTTCGCCGGCTTCTCGTGGGATGGCTTATGCATGCAGTTTTTTTATTTCTTTGGACTGAGTCTAATGAGATAACAGTAGTCAGGAGTTATACACTCTCGACCGTTGGGTTCTATAATCTCATGACACTCAACCAATTTTTTTTTGCATCCTCTGTCACTAGTCACAGAAGACGAAAATGTTCAAGTGGTACAATGACTTTAATGATGTACAGAAGCCGTTGAAGATGAACTTGGTTCAGGAAGACTTTCCTCATCAACCAATGAAGGAAATAAAACCAAGAATCTTTTACTAAGTAATTCAGATTAACCTGCGCCTCCGCCAAAACGAGTAATCCCAGCAAAATGCTCATTTTTTGCGGAGACACAGGTTGTTCTGTGTTCCACATGAGATAGTGGAAACCAACAGTCGGGGTCTATAACTGACTACTGTTACTGGATGCAGTCCAAAGAAATAAAAAAAACTGCATATATATTTATATATATACTCGGTGCTAAATCACGAGAATTAGGAGGATGGTGATAAACTGCACTATACCATATCATTTAGCGGTTTTATCGAAATATATAACCAGTAAGTAAACGTGTTTTAAATGATCAGTTCATCGATGTTCTCAACAATGGGCTCTTATTAACTAAATGCCTTGATCTATACGTTTACAAGATCCAGATGACTCAAAAAGTAATTTTGTAAACTGGGTCTTAGAACATCTCGCTGCCGATGTCAACATTTATCCGAACATTTTTATGTCATCTTGGCGATTATGTCAATAAGCAAAACTAATGTATGTTCTTAGTCAACTTATTCATGTACAAATTTGAAACCGAGGCCAAGGATGAATTCAATTAGGTTTCAAAGGTGTGGCTCAGATATGAGTATGACGTGTTTGCAATATTTTCACTCCAAAAAAATTGAAATTTAGATTAATTGAAACTTAAATAGCAGATCCTAAATCAAGATATTTACGAATAAACTCGAACACGATAATACCAGACATAGATCATATTTGGAATGTTTTAGTAAGTAGAGAAAATAAAAATAGGTTAGACTTTGATATTTTCAGAAAATATAATAGCCGTTTCGGCTAATAATGTCGATTTTTTTTTGCAAAATCTAACCATTTATTTCCGTAACAAAATAAATTACCTTAATAGTCAATGTATTGGCCATCGTTAGCTATTACTTTTTCCCATCTTTCTGTCAAAGAATGGATTCCTGACCAAAATAACTATTGATTTTTTGAGCCCAACCATTCATCAAGCCAAATTTTCGCTTCTTTGTAAGAATGTAAGTGTTCTGAAAGTCGAAGTGCATTGATTGAAACAATAAGTAGTCCGAAGGGGCGAAGTCCGGTGAATTTGGCGTGTGGGATATTTTGCAACATGTAGCCGAGCATTGTCATGTTGAAGAATGACTTTATCGTGTCTTTGGGTATAATCTGGCCGTTTTTTCTTCAATGGTCGCTTCAGTTTTATCAATTATTTCAGTTTCGATCGTCTGTAATCGTTTCATCACGTTTTAGCAGTTCGTAATACATAGTAAAGCCTTATGTTCCTGTATATTGCGTACTGGTTGGGACGTTGAAGGCTGGCCCGGGTCTACCCATATTTTTTGCGCTTTAGATTGTCAAAATAGATCTACTTTTAACATGTTACAACTCGATGCAAAAAAAATCTTTTCTTTTCTGTCTGGCAAGCAAATTTGCACAAGTGGTTTTTTGGCCTTTAAACGTATCTTTTCTTCAATTCATAGATACTCCATTTTCCTTCTTTCTGGATCTTTCCCCATGTATATAAACGTTCGGAAATGATGGATTGGGCAACATTCAAGACTTCTGCCAATTGTTTCAACGCATGAGTTGAGTCTTTATCCAATACTGCTTGGAAATCTGCATCATCAAACTTTTTCGGACGCTCTCCCGGATGCTCCTTGTCTCTTATACCAAAATGACCACTGACAAACGTTAAACCATCGTACACAAGTTTTTTGGCAGTTAATGTGGACCGGGTTCGAATCCCGTACTAGGCAAAAAAGTTTTGCTAAAATTCTTGTGAATGTTTCTAGGTAAGAGTAAAATCTGTGTATAATCTGTGTATAATAAGTGTAAAATCTGACAAGGAATCACCCCTCAGTTACGCCAGTTCGAGGCTGAGTAAGGCCGGATGCCTTCTGGGAGGTTTTCTACGTTGGTCACTCGCCAGTCGGTACGTTTCTCGAGATACTTTCGGTTAAGCACAAAACCGCGGTTGATAGCCCGAGGGGGGAGATGACCGTGATTTGGAACCCACGTTAAGCTGTAGGTCCAGTCGCTAAATAGCCTTCTCAGTTGCTGATGCGCCTCTAACCCCAAAACTTTACTTTTTTCACTCTATCCTCGCAAAATAAATAAAACTAGTTTCGAAACTTGAAATGTGATGTTTTCAGAACTTGATTAGTAATTTTTTGATTAGTCCTCGTATATAGCATACGCTAAAACCTATTTATATTACTGCTGACATAATAAATCAAGATTAATCTGACAGCAGTTTTTTTATGTGCAGTGAAAAACATTATATAAATCTTCAAGCATGATTGCACATATTGATTGATAATTCCGCTGATATTTGTTCATCCTTCATTCATCATTTTATTAATAGTCGGTGTTTTGTCGAATATTAGTTAAATATTGACGAATTTCTACCGAACGTGAGATAAAGCGAAGTCACTATTTCGATAAGTTAATTCTTATAACAGTGAAAAACTTTGCTGCAGTCGATTTTACTAATTTTTTCGATAATGTAGTCTGTAAAAATTATGAATTGCATTCAAACAAGTTCATACTCTTCGCGTCATGCAGTAACAGAGTTCATTCAACTGTCTGTTATTCGCAGTTTAGGAATTTGGTCAGAGCAATCCTTACGAAACTTCCAAAATTGATAAATCAGGAAGAATTACTTTTTTTCCAAAAACACAGACCTGTTCGATATCACCCCATTCGATTCTTGCAGTTATCTGAACATAAATACTATTTGGAAAAATATTGATAACAATAAGGGATAATAGTAATCAATATTTTCGATATCAGTCTATTCTATAAAAGAACACTATCGAAGGAATGCAATGATCGAATGATCATAAGTCGAAAACTAAAGGAGATAAAGGAAAATGGCTGCTAGTAACGGTCTTTTAAATTGAGCATTTTTTTTAATTCTTGACGTTCACAGATGGCGTTGTGAATCTGTCTAGGTCTAGTCTCATTTCAGAAGTGTAATCTATGACATTTATAAAAATGGATTGTACAATACGGTTTGTACAATCGTTCATCTGAAAGCACTATCAATCCAATTGTTCAAAAATTTCAAGAACCTGATTCGATGGAAGATAAAAGAAGATCAATATATAATCCTAGTCGTCTTTCACAAGAATTTATTGATTTGGTACGTGAAAGTGTTGCTGAAGACCCAGAAATTTCCATTAGTCGACGTTCACAACAATTTGGACTCAGTCATTTTACAACTTGAGGTATTTTTTCGAAAGGATTTAGCTCTAAAAGTATATAATGTTTAAATAACACAGAAACTAAAGCCACTGGATCATTCATCGTACAATTGTCAATTTGATCAAAGAATAAATAAATGGTTTTCTCAAAAAATATTTTCAGATAAAGCACATGTTGAAATTGGTGGCTATGTAATAAACAAAATTGCCGCATATGGGGCGAGGAACATACACTATTGACCAATGAGGAACCTTTACATCATGAACGAATCACTGTTTGGTGTGGATTATGGTCAGGAGGATGGTCAGAATGTTGCTGGCAAAGCTGTAACTTCACCAGCAACATATATCGAGAGATGATAATTGGATTTTTGAGTGCCATTGAATAATCAAAACAATCCACAATCGGTTTCTGAACCAAAGGATAAAATTAATCGAGTCATTGGTGAGATGTGATGTGATGATGTCAAAATGTGTGTGTGATGTCAAAATGTCATCCAAAATTTTGACAAAAAGGTGGACGTCTATAGAACTGCAAGAGGTGGTCATTTTTATTGCGTTTCATGTTTAAATGTCATACGCAATGCTTCTATTATCAATAAAAAGTTTTTTGTGATTATCGTAAATTCTGTGTTTTATTCAGGAATTAAAAAATATCTCAATTTGAAAGTCCCTCTATAATGATGTGCCTAGTTTGGAATATGAAAAATCCGAAAATGAGCCAAGTTTTGTATTTTATTGCATTTTCCACATTTTACATTTTCCACATTTTACAAAACAGCTTTGTAATTTTATTTTGTTTTAGCTGATCCGACAGACGTTCAGACATAACGAATAAAATAAAAAAGATCAACCAAATGTATCGTCAGTTATGATCGAGAGTGCATACAAAATCATTATGATTTTTGCAGATTGTCCGAATTTTTCGATTTTCCTTTGTAATCGTGTCGATTTTTTTTTCTGAAAACTTTTCCAAGACCGTAACGAAGTTCATATAAAAATTCTATAGAAAAAAACATTTTCAGTTTTTCCCTAATTTTTCCAGCCTTTCTCAATACGCTTACCAACGAACAGCATTTCATTTTTATTTATAAGATATTTTCATTTTAGTTTTAAGAAATTATGGTAACAGTTTATTATTATATAGTATTACATTGACCAAAATGGTCAATGTAATACTGACTAAAGAGTTTTATACACGTAAAATGTATTTTTCTTTATATCACGGTTTCAATACACTTTTTCAATAATACTCTACCGGAATTTTAAACTCCTAGAGATTTACCACTAAATACAAAAAGCACTGTATTTAACTTCTCGCCGCACGGTCGTTAACCATGTTAGCATCATCAGGATATCATTCAATTAGCTTGCATCACCTCTTGATGAACTGAATTGAATCTAAATTGAATCATCTCCTGATGACGCTAACATGAGAGTCGAGAATTGAAAAAAGTGTTATTTGGTGTTTAATTATGAACCTCTTCGAGTTTAATGTTTCACACCGGGTTCCAATAAAAGAATTGACCTATCGGAATTATTAGATTTGATGCCAACGTCAATCTTTTGATACCAATATCATGTCAGATGTTTTTTAATTGTTTAAAACTGTTAAATTATGCAAAAATTTTTGTGCTCACCGTTGTGCTGAAACTTTGAAATGTTGATTCGAGCGAACCCCAAATTGTCAGAGCAATAGGAGCCGTCATCAGGGAGTTATATTTCAGAGGATCGATAGACTTCACCATGTTGAACATGGTGATTGATTTGGTTCGGTATGAGGGTTTCATGTACAAATTCCACCACAAGTTTGGCTTCCATCTCCGTATCACACTTGTCATCCTTCCTAAAACATCTCTTTTTCAGAGCCTGAATCATCTCAATATTACTAACAGTATTTTCAATATAATATCCAAGACGAACTGTCTAACTAGCAGACAAGAATAACGAAGAACAAGGATTAGATCGCTTCATTAAATATGTTACTTCAATTAGTTGGAATGGAAAAACGTTTTTTTTGTGTTAATAATTGAATATTCTAGACAGGGGCGTCTCCTTGGTAAATGCTACCTACTATAACTTTTTTGTTTGTAATATTTTTTAATTTTTTAAATCAAATTATTGAATCGCAAAGATTTTTAGGTACAAAAGGTCCTCTTATTTCATCTCGTTAGGATAGATCGTTTTCCAAAAAACTGAGTTTTTCTAAATCGATGCACGATTACACGGATATCGATATACATTGGTAGCGGCATTCCAAGCGTGTGGAATCACAATGGAATCACAATCACAATTCAATGATCTCGGCTATTTAGGTTGTTGGGCCTTTTTTTATAATTCTATGGCCTATTTAATAATTTTGGAGGAGAAATTTTCATTTCTCGGACCATTAACCTCCATTAAAGAGGCCATAGAAATAAAAAAAAGGCCCAACAATCTAAACA
>JARFXV010001014.1:0-64908 GCA_031761425.1 Cosmopolites sordidus
GTGAATAAGATTAATTCTGTTTGGGTAATTACGAGTTACATTCTGGTACTCGTATCACATAATTAATAACTGTGGAATGTATCTTGTTTATGTAAAGTTAGTCAAATCCTTCAGCTGCAATTGGCTGTGCGAAACATATGCGACCTCAGTTGGCAACCCGAGGTTTAGGCTACATGTGCTTTATGAAATAAATCTGCTTCGTAGTATCAAATTTGTTCGCTGATTATCCAAAACAGAATTTTTTAAAGAAGTGAACTTGCATTTACACACTTCATTTAAAGTAAATAGATATGATTTGATTTGTGGTACTCATAATGCAATATTACTAGTATACTAGATCTATAAATTATTCCATTGTATATTGCCTTATAATTATTTTATTAATTTTACTTACATCGTATAAAGTAATATTCTAGAAATATCCATTAACAATATTTTTTCTTATCAAAAGTACTTATAGGTGGTTACTGATAATTAATGAAAGCGGTTACTTTATTATTGGTTATTAGTGGTAACTTAAATTTATTATTGAAAAAAAGGCTAGCTAATATTTTATGTAAATATTTATTTAACCCATTATATAATATCCATTATTATTTACAACTATTTACCAACATAGTCTTAGGTCCATAATACCTTTTTACTAAAAATTAGCATTTTATTGCCCAAATCTGTTAACAAGTTTCTCAGCTCTTGTTTAATATTAAAAATTTAACATTTAAATTTTGGAGGAAGCAAAAATAGAATAGTGACAAAAAATGTGTAGCTCAACAATTTTTGACCAGGTCGTGATTGAAAGGTGTAGACCTGCATTGTCATGATAAAATACGACGCCTTTCTTTTTGTTAAGTTTTTCAGTTTTCTTCAAGTGCTGCCTTCAGCCCATCTAATTGTGAATAGTCGAAGTCGGGTGTTTATGGGTTTGGTTGCATGGAAGAAGCTCAAAGTATATGAAGCATACGAGGCTTAAATTGCTTGGGATAAAGACCACTTTTGACCGCATTTAAAACTGCTGACGGTAGCAACCTCCATGATTATTTTTGTTGTATGTTGTACAAAATTTTTTATTTCCAGTCATCACCCTGTTCAGTAATGGAGTTTCAGATATTTTTCAGCAGAAGATTTCATGAATATTTTTCGGTCCAGCACTTTTTCCACCATTTTTTTTAATGGTCAAAAATGGCCCATTTATTAATATTTAACATAAACTCGAAGGGATTTACCACTAAATACTTTATTTAACTTCACGATACGCGCTTCGTTAACCATATTAGCATAATCAGGAAATGATTCAAATATTGAACTTTTGTGCTATATCACAGATGGTGGGGAATAGATATAGAATAGATATTTGGCTATCATGGCCTTCATTTCATCGGCATCAGTGCCTGAAGCTCAACCAGAGCAATGTCGATCTTCCAGTTCAAAATCTGAGCCCCTGAACCGACCCAAACCATTGTCTCGCCATAGTTTTGCACCATAGTCTCGCCAACAGATACCTCTCTGAAAATGGCGCAAATATTTTCAATATAAAAAAAAACATCTGGCCCAAATTCAAAATATCGACCGACATTTTTCAATTTAAATCAACTTGACTAACTGAATGCAAATGAAAGTCAATCTGAACATAAACGTTGTAAATACCGCAGGAATTAATAATATGTAAATACACATTGCTAATCCAATACATATTTTTGTTTACCAAGCGTTAATAGAGCACCTAATGGAAAATCCCTACAAACTGTCCAGACAAACCCGTTATAACTGTATATTAAGTAAAATGCAATCTAACTTATTTCCGTTTTGAATCAGGTGACATATACAGTGTAATTTGTTGCAAATCTGACAGGCTAACTTTTTTTTATGAAGTGATAGACTAGTACTTTCAAATGCAAAGTTGAAGGAAATAACTTGACTCAGAAAAATTTACAAACAGTGCTTTCCCGTGTTGCGATATTTCTTCAGCAGCTACTAAAAATATATATTTTTGATGGCAACAGCGTGTTTTTTTAGCATAATTTGACAAATCATAAAATTCGAAATAAAAAAGTCGCTAAGATGCTAAGATGAATCAGTTATTTAATCAAAAACAAAAAATTGAATTAATTTTTCTTTATGTAGGTGGCGCGATGTGCGAGTCTACGCGATGTGTGAGCTGAATTCCTTGCAAGACATCCCAATAAGTCAACATTACGCCCAATATGTTGGAAAATGTTAGTAATAATATTGTTAAAAGAGTTCATTATTGTAGATTACAAGGAGGGCACCAGTTTGAGCATTTATTAAAAAAATAATCATTGATTAGTTTATAAGAGTTATTTTGATTATTATTTTAGCAAAAAAAGTTATAATGTAGTTGTACAATAACTGACTCTTCTAAAACGGCTACTCCAATAAAGAAAGGTTACTTAACTTTTTTTATTTCGAATTATGAGATCTATCAAATTATCTTAAAAACTACGGTGTTGCCATTAAAAAAAATTGTTTTAGTAGCTAGAATAAGTAAATTTTTCTTAGTCAAGTTATTTCCAATCACTTTCACTGAAATCTGTCACTTCAAATGAAAAGTTCGCCTGTGTGAGGTTGTAAAAAATACACTATATATATATATATATATATATATATATATATATATATATATATATATATATATATATATATATATATATTATATATATATATATATATATATATATATATATATATATATATATATATATATATATATATATATATATATATATTTATATATATATATATTATATATATATATATATATATATATATATATATATATATATATATATATATATATATATATATATATATATATATAATATATATATATATATATATATATATATATATATATATATATATATATATATATATATATATATATATATATATATATATATATATATATATATATATATATATATATATATATATATATATATATATATATATATATATATATATATATATATATATATATATATATATATATATATATATATTTATATATATATATATATATATATATATGTTTTGACGAATGTTTTCACGGGTGTGAAATGTAATAATAGTTTCTCGGGTATCCCGTGTTTGCTGAATGTCCACTGGTGGACGATTTCACTGACGTTTCGATGGACTCTCATTCATCTTTTTTTTTTTTAGCGTTTACTCGACAGTGTTTCGACGACAAATACTGCTGGTCCGTCAGTCGCGTCGGCATAATAAAAAGGAAACGATCTCGTTTTCTTTTTATTAAGACATCTAGGAACGGAAGTTATTTTTCTGTTTCTTTTTCAATTGTGAACTTGATTTTTGGATGAATTTTGGAGAAACAGAAATTAGCGAGAAATGAAAATTTCTCCGCCAGAATTATGAAAGAGGCGATAGAAATAGAAAAAAGGCCCAACAATCTAAACAGCCGAGATGAATCCCAAAGATTACCACATGCTTGGAAACACATTTTATCGGACTTCTGAGTGGGATCGGCAGAGAGCCCGAGACCGAAAGCGAGATCGTTCTCCATCCATACAAGCCGTGCTACTGACAACGAGTCCGCAAACACGTAGCCAAATACGGGCTCTCATTAGCCGGAATCAACTGACCAATGACGTCGCGCTGCCAGCACACAAAACCCGGCGCGACAGTCCGACCAGTAGCATTTATCGATCCGAGCAGCATTTATCGTCCGACCAGCACCGTCGAAACACCGTCGAGTAAACGTTTTGAAAATGATGAATGAGATTCCATCGAAGCGTCAGCGAAATGGACATTCAGCAAACAGGGGATACCCGAGAAATTATCATATATATATATATATATATATATATATATATATATATATATATATATATATATATATATATATATATATATATATATATAGTTTTTTTCTTGGGGAAATTGGTTGTTATCGGGCTGGCGGTCTGCAGTAAAACAAGTGTTTAATCGTCTCAATATTTCGTCATTGTTCGGTTGAGAGGTCGAGAAACATATCAAATTATATATATATATATATATATATATATATATATATATATATATATATATATATATATATATATATATATATAGGTTCCGTAGGAGGCGAGATCCTTTTTTAAAGAAGAGATCCGAAATCGGACCTCATCATTTTTCGCGTGTATATAGTTACCATTCAAATCAGTGCGTCCTAAAACGAATTCTGACGAATTTTATGTTGGAGCTTTTTATATCGCATTTGCAAAAATTTCGCATTTTTTATATCTTTTATACTATTGAGGTTACAGTTTATCATTATAGGTGGCGCCAACATCATTTGTAAACAGGTGTCTGGTTATTAACAAAGACGAGATGCGACAATCGCGCAACACAGCCAATATAAATTCTTATGTGACAAAGCTTGCGTTACATTTTGGTACTTGCGTTACATTTAAAAGGTGACTCAAAACCATACCGACCACCAAACAAAAATCGCGAAGAGTTGGTAAAAAAAGTGCGTGAAACGATCGCCTACTATGCCCATTTGATTGTGAAGTAGATAATGGAGGAATTAAATACGACCAAATACATGATCCACAAAATGTTGACAAAATGTTTAAATAGATGGAAAGTCTGTGCTCGACTTCTTCCTCACGCCTTAAATGAAGTCCAAGAAATTGCTCGCGTTGAATATTACAAGAATTTTATTGATATAGCCAGAGGGAGCTGCACATTTTTGAAATCGATTGTAACTGGGGACGAGACTTGGTGCTTCAAGTGTGATCCTCAAGCACAGCTTCAAAGTACTACGAGGAAATCCCCAAAATCAGGCTCTCGAAAAAAAATCGAAAAAATTCCGTATCCAGAAGTCAGGAGAAAAGACAATGTTGATCTGTTTTTACGATTCTGAAGGTATAATACTTCGGCAATTTGTTTCACAGAACCAAAATATAACTGTCAAATTTTATCTGGGTGTTATGGAGCGTTTGTGGAAGAGAATCGTTCAAGTGAGTACTAAATATCGAGCGCCGGGAAGTAGATTTTTGTTGCGTGATAATGCACCCCTCAGGACCGTCGCTGTTCGTGATTTTTCGCTTCAATATCCTCCGTATTCGCCTGATATATCTCAGTGTGATTATTACCTTTTCCTTTTCCCGAAACCCAAAAATGCCATGATGACGTCATTAGGGCGATTTCGTAAAACGTCATACAAACTCTATGTTAGCATTGGGTGAACATGTTCAGCGATGTATTGCTGCGGAAGGCATGTATTTTGAATTAAAATAAATAGTTTTGGCAAAATAACTAATTGTTTTTTTTTTTATTAAAAACGTGTGTAATTTTTCCGCTGTACTGTGTATTCACATTTCAACATTTATTATTTCTTATTTATAATGGTAATATATTTGCAAAAAAGACTAGATAGGTTGTAATCACTTGTCAAGGTAAAAATTGTGTCAAAAATACTTCATAAGCTTTCAAAAATTAGAATTATTTTAAAATCATTCCATAAAGATACAAAAAAACCATATTTTGAATCGTTTAAAAAAATTAAAATCCTGTGAGATGTAAAAATTGCGAACAATAATACATCGGCATCAATCAAGCCATTTCATGTTTTCCAGTTTATTATTTATGCGATAATATTAAATTTCAAAGATTTGCTTTGATTACCAGAGGGTAAGTGTTGATTATAAGATTTGATATTATTATCATCCAATTGACTAATCTCGTCTTGCAAACATTATATCATCAGTTTTTATGTCAGTCATATATTTTGTTATATTGATGATGTTATATTTTTTTATATTTGTATAAACATGTTTTGCTTATATACGTTCCAACTTAAATGAACCATATCGTCCGTTTTCTCAGAAAGCGTCCCAATTTATAAAAATTTGGGAACTATTTATAGATCTTATGCCTTATAACCCTATGTCTTATAATCTATACAATATATACCACAATTTCCTCAACCTAGTTGCAAAAGCCAAATTAGCTGGTCATTTACAAATCAGTTAAATCACTTTGTGAGAAAGACAATCTATTCATGTATTATATGAGTCAATAAGTTCCCGGTTTGACATATATGTTAGATGGTCACTGGTCGATTGTGCTAACCTTCAAACGTATGTGTCAAAATTTCATAACAATCTGTCTACTAGTTTCTGACTTGTGACTTTAATGACGCCACTTTTGTTATTTTCAAAAAAATTTAAAAAAAAGAATTTTGTGCCTTGATTAAGCATTTCTTTTTGATGAAGAAAAATACCGTTGAAGCAAAACAATGGCTTAATAAACATTACCCGGTCTCTGATCTGGAAAATCAACCATAATGTATTGATATGGTGAATTCAAACATGACCGTACAATCACCGATGACGCTCTGGGCGTCCAAATGACGTGGTTACACTATCAGAAAAATTCACAAAATTATTTCGCAAAACCGTAAATTAAAACGGCAAGAGATAGCTGATATGAAGATATTGAAAGGAAGTGTTTTGCACCATTTTGCACGCACTGTTGGGAATGCGTAAATTGCAATCGAAATGGTTTCCGCGATTACTCAATAACGGATCAAAAACAACAATGTATTAATCATTCTGAGAAATGTTTGGAGATGTTTAAATGAAATAAAAATAATATTTTTATGCGGTATGCGACAATGGATGAAACATAGATCCATAATTACACTCCGAAGTCAAATTGGCATTCAATTGAGCGGACATCAGGCAGTGAAAGCCATTCAAAGCGACCAAAAACACAACTGTCGGTAGGCAAGGTTATGGCCTCTGTATTTTGCGATGCACATGGGATATTGTTCACCGAATATCTCGAGAAGGGTAAAACCAGCGAATATTACATATTGTTATTGGTGAGTTTTAAAAACGAGATGCGATCAAAAAGGCTCCAAATGAATAAAAACAGTATTGTTACAACAAGACAATGCACCGTGTCATAAATTGTTGGCAACGAGGTCTATATTGCATGAATTGCACTTCGAATTGCTTCCTCATCCAGCGTGTTCTCTAGATCATGCCCCAGCGATTATTATCTGTTTTCAGATGTCAAAAAAAAAGCTCGCTGAGAAGAAATTTCGCTCCAATAAAAAGGTAATCCCCGAAACTGAAGTTTATTTTAAAAGGCAAAGTTCTATTAAAAAAGTTGTAGAAATGTTAGAAAAGCATTGGAATGATAGTATTGCTCCTCAAAGAAAATATATTAATGAATATAGTCGAAATTTGCAAAAATAGTGTCAGACCGATAGATTTATTGACGTGTTATTGTATTTTAGATATCAACTACAAAAGATTTTTTCAATTTTTATATTTATTTAAATCCAATAACCAGTTATTTTTTTACTATAGTGAGTTCAATTTAATAATTGGCTTTACAAAAATAGTTTAGGTGCTGCATAATACCAGATATTTTTTCCCTCATTTTTTTTATTATAATGTTTTATTAAAAAAAAAATCTTAAAAAGATTTTAATTTTTTTTAAATTGACGAGAAACACATTATGTTACTTTTTATAACATATACTATTTATAGTATTTACAAACACTACACAATAATAACATAAAGAAATAATAAAAATAAAATAAACAATTTTTCAAGATCAACTTTAAAAGATAAATATCAGAGTACCAAAATGTAACGCAAGCTTTGTCACATAAGAATTTATATTGGCTGTGTTGCGCGATTGTCGCATCTCGTCTTTGTTAATAACCAGACACCTGTTTACAAATGATGTTGGCGCCACCTATAATGATAAACTGTAACCTCAATAGTATAAAAGATATAAAAAATGCGAAATTTTTGCAAATGCGATATAAAAAGCTCCAACATAAAATTCGTCAGAATTCGTTTTAGGACGCACTGATTTGAATGGTAACTATATACACGCGAAAAATGATGAGGTCCGATTTCGGATCTCTTCTTTAAAAAAGGATCTCGCCTCCTACGGAACCTATATATATATATATATATATATATATATATATATATATATATATATATATATATATATATATATATATATATATATATATATATATATAATTTGATATGTTTCTCGACCTCTCAACCGAACAATGACGAAATATTGAGACGATTAAACACTTGTTTTACTGCAGACCATATATACTGCAGACTATATATATATATATATATATATATATATATATATATATATATATATATATATATATATATATATATATATATATATATATATATATATATATAGGTTCCGTAGGAGGCGAGATCCTTTTTTAAAGAAGAGATCCGAAATCGGACCTCATCATTTTTCGCGTGTATATAGTTACCATTCAAATCAGTGCGTCCTAAAACGAATTCTGACGAATTTTATGTTGGAGCTTTTTATATCGCATTTGCAAAAATTTCGCATTTTTTATATCTTTTATACTATTGAGGTTACAGTTTATCATTATAGGTGGCGCCAACATCATTTGTAAACAGGTGTCTGGTTATTAACAAAGACGAGATGCGACAATCGCGCAACACAGCCAATATAAATTCTTATGTGACAAAGCTTGCGTTACATTTTGGTACTCTGATATTTATCTTTTAAAGTTGATCTTGAAAAATTGTTTATTTTATTTTTATTATTTCTTTATGTTATTATTGTGTAGTGTTTGTAAATACTATAAATAGTATATGTTATAAAAAGTAACATAATGTGTTTCTCGTCAATTTAAAAAAAATTAAAATCTTTTTAAGATTTTTTTTTTAATAAAACATTATAATAAAAAAAATGAGGGAAAAAATATCTGGTATTATGCAGCACCTAAACTATTTTTGTAAAGCCAATTATTAAATTGAACTCACTATAGTAAAAAAATAACTGGTTATTGGATTTAAATAAATATAAAAATTGAAAAAATCTTTTGTAGTTGATATCTAAAATACAATAACACGTCAATAAATCTATCGGTCTGACACTATTTTTGCAAATTTCGACTATATTCATTAATATATTTTCTTTGAGGAGCAATACTATCATTCCAATGCTTTTCTAACATTTCTACAACTTTTTTAATAGAACTTTGCCTTTTAAAATAAACTTCAGTTTCGGGGATTACCTTTTTATTGGAGCGAAATTTCTTCTCAGCGAGCTTTTTTTTTGACATCTGAAAACAGATAATAATCGCTGGGGCATGATCTAGAGAACACGCTGGATGAGGAAGCAATTCGAAGTGCAATTCATGCAATATAGACCTCGTTGCCAACAATTTATGACACGGTGCATTGTCTTGTTGTAACAATACTGTTTTTATTCATTTGGAGCCTTTTTGATCGCATCTCGTTTTTAAAACTCACCAATAACAATATGTAATATTCGCTGGTTTTACCCTTCTCGAGATATTCGGTGAACAATATCCCATGTGCATCGCAAAATACAGAGGCCATAACCTTGCCTACCGACAGTTGTGTTTTTGGTCGCTTTGAATGGCTTTCACTGCCTGATGTCCGCTCAATTGAATGCCAATTTGACTTCGGAGTGTAATTATGGATCTATGTTTCATCCATTGTCGCATACCGCATAAAAATATTATTTTTATTTCATTTAAACATCTCCAAACATTTCTCAGAATGATTAATACATTGTTGTTTTTGATCCGTTATTGAGTAATCGCGGAAACCATTTCGATTGCAATTTACGCATTCCCAACAGTGCGTGCAAAATGGTGCAAAACACTTCCTTTCAATATCTTCATATCAGCTATCTCTTGCCGTTTTAATTTACGGTTTTGCGAAATAATTTTGTGAATTTTTCTGATAGTGTAACCACGTCATTTGGACGCCCAGAGCGTCATCGGTGATTGTACGGTCATGTTTGAATTCACCATATCAATACATTATGGTTGATTTTCCAGATCAGAGACCGGGTAATGTTTATTAAGCCATTGTTTTGCTTCAACGGTATTTTTCTTCATCAAAAAGAAATGCTTAATCAAGGCACAAAATTCTTTTTTTTAAATTTTTTTGAAAATAACAAAAGTGGCGTCATTAAAGTCACAAGTCAGAAACTAGTAGACAGATTGTTATGAAATTTTGACACATACGTTTGAAGGTTAGCACAATCGACCAGTGACCATCTAACATATATGTCAAACCGGGAACTTATTGACTCATATAATACATGAATAGATTGTCTTTCTTACAAAGTGATTTAACTGATTTGTAAATGACCAGCTAATTTGGCTTTTGCAACTAGGTTGAGGAAATTGTGGTATATATTGTATAGATTATAAGACATAGGGTTATAAGGCATAAGATCTATAAATAGTTCCCAAATTTTTATCAATTGGGACGCTTTCTGAGAAAACGGACGATATGGTTCATTTAAGTTGGAACGTATATAAGCAAAACATGTTTATACAAATATAAAAAAATATAACATCATCAATATAACAAAATATATGACTGACATAAAAACTGATGATATAATGTTTGCAAGACGAGATTAGTCAATTGGATGATAATAATATCAAATCTTATAATCAACACTTACCCTCTGGTAATCAAAGCAAATCTTTGAAATTTAATATTATCGCATAAATAATAAACTGGAAAACATGAAATGGCTTGATTGATGCCGATGTATTATTGTTCGCAATTTTTACATCTCACAGGATTTTAATTTTTTTAAACGATTCAAAATATGGTTTTTTTGTATCTTTATGGAATGATTTTAAAATAATTCTAATTTTTGAAAGCTTATGAAGTATTTTTGACACAATTTTTACCTTGACAAGTGATTACAACCTATCTAGTCTTTTTTGCAAATATATTACCATTATAAATAAGAAATAATAAATGTTGAAATGTTGAAATGTGAATACACAGTACAGCGGAAAAATTACACACGTTTTTAATAAAAAAAAAAACAATTAGTTATTTTGCCAAAACTATTTATTTTAATTCAAAATACATGCCTTCCGCAGCAATACATCGCTGAACATGTTCACCCAATGCTAACATAGAGTTTGTATGACGTTTTACGAAATCGCCCTAATGACGTCATCATGGCATTTTTGGGTTTCGGGAAAAGGAAAAGGTAATAATCACACTGAGATATATCAGGCGAATACGGAGGATATTGAAGCGAAAAATCACGAACAGCGACGGTCCTGAGGGGTGCATTATCACGCAACAAAAATCTACTTCCCGGCGCTCGATATTTAGTACTCACTTGAACGATTCTCTTCCACAAACGCTCCATAACACCCAGATAAAATTTGACAGTTATATTTTGGTTCTGTGAAACAAATTGCCGAAGTATTATACCTTCAGAATCGTAAAAACAGATCAACATTGTCTTTTCTCCTGACTTCTGGATACGGAATTTTTTCGATTTTTTTTCGAGAGCCTGATTTTGGGGATTTCCTCGTAGTACTTTGAAGCTGTGCTTGAGGATCACACTTGAAGCACCAAGTCTCGTCCCCAGTTACAATCGATTTCAAAAATGTGTAGCTCCCTCTGGCTATATCAATAAAATTCTTGTAATATTCAACGCGAGCAATTTCTTGGACTTCATTTAAGGCGTGAGGAAGAAGTCGAGCACAGACTTTCCATCTATTTAAACATTTTGTCAACATTTTGTGGATCATGTATTTGGTCGTATTTAATTCCTCCATTATCTACTTCACAATCAAATGGGCATAGTAGGCGATCGTTTCACGCACTTTTTTTACCAACTCTTCGCGATTTTTGTTTGGTGGTCGGTATGGTTTTGAGTCACCTTTTGAAGCATCACAACCGTTCTGGAATCACTTATATCACTCCAATACACGTGCAGGGGATAAGAAATTATCACAATAAACTTTTTTCATCGATTCAAATGTTTCTGTAAAAATATTACCGAGCTTGAAACAAAATTTCATATTAGTTCTTTGTTCCATCGTATTTTGGTTACGAGATGACAGCATCCTAACAACAGATACTGTCACTTTAAGCGCTATAACTTGACAATCCGTTGATCGATTCTAATGACGACAGTTTAATTTTATAGAGATTTATAGCTTTCAGATTATACATTTTGTTTCAATAGATGGCGTTAGTAGTTTTCTTTAAATTTAAGTTCTATTCATACCAACTAAAACAAGGCCGAAGCTTCAAAGTATTTCTAAGAATAAATGCATGAAACTGCTGGGTATCATGTCAATAACGGCTTTTATCACATCAATTATTGAATAAAGTTGAGGGAGCATAAATTGTAATAAACTAGGACTTTTTTAGAAATTGGAATTTGGAAAAATAGGGCTAGAAATGGCATATACGGATTGCAAAATACGTAGTTAATTCTTTTAGATAAAACTAATGGGTATTTTAGATAATATAATAAATATAAGGCTAAAAAAGTTAATATAATTAGTATTTCAAAAACATCTATTAAATTAGCTTGATATAGGAGGCTTAGCTTTTATAAGTTGCTTAGTGATTGTGTTTGTATTTAACCCCGTCCAAATAGTTCTTAAAATTATAGATTGACCCCAGTTAAGCTATAATAAGTTTCTATATAAGCTATAATAGAAAAAAGTAAGTAACTTAAATGAAAAAATGTTAACAATTAATACATTAAGTAGGATAATTATAGATGAAATCCTTCACCTTTTTAATTTATGCGTTAGTGCAAACTTTACTTTAAAGTTAAAGATAAAATAATCATTACTTTCACTTCAACAATAACATTTTCAAATAGAGATCTTTCTAAATACTAATAGTGCAAAGATTTTTTTTTTAATTAAGTGCATAGGCGATATTTTGATATATGGTACCTGAGACAACGGTACTTAATCGGATCGACAAAAATACTTAAATTATGTTAACAACACACTCCGGAAGATTATTTTCAAGCACAAATAGAAAAAGATGATACCATTAACTTCTTAGGTCTATGTATAATAAGGAATGTTATTGAACTAGAATTTGTTATTTATGAAAATCCACCTTTTTAGATATCATAATTCCAACATTTATAAAAATTCCCTTTTAAACATTACAGAACAGAGAATCGGCCTCGTTAATGCTTGCGTTAACAAAATAGTTTCATTTCAATCATAATACCTGTAGGTGTTTGGTATCGCATATTCACTATGGCAACACTGGCGGATCTCGTATTATGTGTATATTATTTATAAGCTAACGTATATATTAGATCAGATCTCGTCTTTGTATATTGTTGTAACAGATCTCATCTTAAAAGATAGATTTCTTGTATAAAAAAAATTACTTAAAACTTACCCCTCTATTAACCCCACAAATTGGCCAAGTTTAAATTTACTAGGGCAAAAAGGAAAATTTAATATAACCACTCTATCAGCCGGATCTGTGCTTGTCTTTAATTTATTCGGATCTCGCCTAATAGGAAACATTGTATATATATATATATATATATATATATATATATATATATATATATATATATATATATATATATATATATATAGCTTCCGTAGGAGGTGAGATCCATTTTTGTAATACCGCGCTTAAGCCGAGCCGAGATCCTTCCTTAAAGGAGAAATCCGAAATCGGACCTCAGCATTTTTCGCGTGTATATAGTTACCATTCGAATCAGTGCGTCCTAAAACGAATTCTGACGAACTTTATGTTGGAGCTCAAATTACACATTTTTCATATCTTTTATACTATTGAGGTTTCAGAATATCATTATAGGTGGCACCAACATCATTTTTAAACAGATGTCTGATTATTAACAAAAACGAGATGCGACAATCGCGCAACACAGCCAATATAAATTCTTATGAGACAAAGCTTATGTTGCAGTTTTTGTACTCTGATATTTATGTTTTAGTGTTGGTCTTGAAAAATTGTTTATTTTATTTTTATTATTTGTCTATTTTATTATTGTGTAGTGCTTGTAAATATAATAAAATAAATATATATATAAAAATATAAATACTATAAATAGTATATGCTGTAAACAGTAATAAAATGTGTTTCTCGTAAAATTAAAAGAAATTAAAATCTTTTTAAGCAAAAACATAATAAAAAAAATGAATGAAAATATCTTTGGTGTTATGCTGCACCTGATCTATTTTTGTAAAGCCGATTATTAGATAGAACTCACCGTAGGAAAAAAATACAAAAGATTTGCTCAAAGTGTATTTATTAGATCATATAACTGGTTATTTGATTTAAATAAATATACTTTTAACAAATCTTTTGTAGTTGATAACTAAAATACAAGTAATACATCTGTCAATAAGTCTACAGTCTGACAAATAAGACACACTTTTTTGCAAATTTCGACTTTATTCATTAATATATTTTCCTTGAAGAGCAATACCATTATTCCAACGCTTTTCTAACATTTCTACGCCTTTTTTAATAGAACTTTGCCTTTCTCTTAGCCTTCAAAATATCCTTCAGTTTTGGCAATTACCTGTTCATTGGAGCGAAATTTCTTTCTAGAGAGCATTTTTTTGACATCTGGGAACAGGTAATAATCGGTGTGGCCTGATCTGGAGAACACGCTGGATGAGGAAGCATTCGAAGTGCAATTCATGCAATTTAACAATTAACAATGCAATTTAGTTTCCAAAAATGTATGACATGGTTCATTGTCTTGTAACAGTACTTTTTTTATTCATTTGGAGCCTTTTTGATCGCATTTCGTTTTTCAAACGCACCAATAACAATATGTAATATTCGCTGGTTTTACCTTTCTCGAGATAATCGATGAACAATATCCCATGCGCATCTCAAAATACAGAAGCCATAACCTTGCCTACCGATAGTTGGGTTTTTGGTCGCTTTAGACGGCTTCCACTGTCTAATGTCTACTCAGCTAAATGCCGATTTGACTTCGGAGTGTAGTTACGGATCTGTGTTTCATCCACTGTCGCATACCGCGTAAAAATTATTTATATTTTGTTTTAACAGCTCCAAACATTGCTCAGAATCATTAATACATTGTTGTTTTTGGTCCGCTATGAGTAATCGCTGTAATCATTTCAACAGCAACTAGGTCGAGGAAATTGTGGTGTATATTGCATAGATTATAAGACATAAGATCTATAAATAGTTCCCAAATTTTTGTCAGTTAGAACGCTTTCTGAGAAAACAGACGATATGTTTAATTTAAATTGATACGTACGTATAAAACATTTTTAATACGAATATAAAAAATTATAACATCATCTATAACATCATATAACAAAGTACTTAACACTATAACTAATGACATAAAAATTGATTATATAATGTTCGCAAGACGAGGTTAGCCAAATTGATAAAGGAAATCCGTGACTGGTAATCAAAGCAAATCTTTGAAAATTAACATTATCGCATAAATAATAAATTTAAAAACATGAAATGACTTCATTGATGCCGTTGAATTATTGTCAGCAATTTTTACATCTCACACGATATTTTAAATTTTTTAAACGACCCAAAATATTTTTTTTTTTTTTTTTTTATTGGATGAGTTTAAAATGATTCTAATTCTTGAAAGCTTATAAAGTATTTTTTGACACAATTTTTACCTTGACAAGGGGTTACAACCTGTCTAATTGTCATTTATGCAAATATATTACCATTATAAGTAAGAAACAATACACGTTGGATAATAAACGTTAAAGCCACGTTAACCGTGGTGTCAAAGGCGTCAGCCTGACGGTACGGCAGTTAGCGTGATGTGTACCTACGTTAAGCTGTAGGTCCAGTTGTTAAATAGCCTTCTCAGTTGCTGATGTGCCTCTAACCCCAAAATTTTACTTTACTTTAAGCAAAAAACAATAAATGTTGAAATGTTGAAATGTGAATACACAGTATGTCGAAAAAATAACGCAACTTTTTAACAAAAAAACAATTACTTATTTTGCCAAAATGATTTATTTTTATTCAAAATACATGCCTTCCGCGTCAATATACCGCTGGACATGTTCACCTAATGCTAACATAGATTTTTTTTGACGTTTTACCAAATCGCCCTAATGATCTCGTCATGGCATTTTGACTTGTGTACCACTGCCATATAACGTTACTTTCACGGCCAGTTTTAGTTTTGGGAAAAGGAAATTATTACACGGAGATAAATCACGCGAATACGGACGATATTGAAGCCAAAAATCACGAACAGCGACGGTCCTGTGAGATGTTATATTATCGCGCAAGAAAAATCTACTTTCCGTAGCTCGATATTTAGTACTCACTCAAACGATTGCCTTCCATAAACGCTCTATAACACCCAAATAAGATTCTCAAGTTATATTTTGGCTTTGTTGAACAAAACTCTGAAATATACCGAAGTAATACATTGAGAATCGTAAAAACAGATCAACATTATCTTCTCTCGTGACTTCTGGATCTTAATATACGCAATTTTTTCGATTTCGAAGAGACTGGGGACTTCCACATACCACTTTGAAGCTTTGCTTGAGAATCATACTTGAAGCACCAAGTCTCAACTCCAGTTAAAATATATTTCAAAAACATGCAGTCCTGTCTGGCTATATCAATAAACTCCTTGTAATGTTCAACGCGAGCAATTTCTTGGTCTTCATTTAAGGCGTGAGGAACAAGTCGGGCACAGACTTTCCCTCTACTTAAACCCTTTGTCAAAATTTCGTAAATCATGTTTTTGGTCATATTTAATTCCTCCATTATCTACCTCACAATCAAATGCGCATCTTAGGTGATCATTATATGCACCTTTTCTACAAACTCATCGCGATTTTTGTTTTGTGGTCGGTCTGGCTTTGAGTCGCCTTTTGAAGCATCACGACCGTTCTGGAATCACTTATATCACTCGAATATATATGCAGGAGATAAGCAATCATCACAATAAACTTTTTTTATCAATTCAAATGTTGCTGTAAAACTATTACCGAACTTGAAACAAAATATCATATTAGCTCTTTGTTCCATTGTCTTTTGGTGACCAAGTGACAAAAGGTACTCTCACTTTAAGCGCTATAACTTGTCTATCCGCTTTCAGATTATACATTTTGTTTCAATAGATGGCTTAGCTTAGCTTAGCAGTTTTCCTTAAATTCAATTTAAAATTCATACCAACTAAAACAAGGTCGAAGCTTCAATGTTCAGAAAGGCTTCTGCGGTCGATAATATTAGAATTACTAGGTTCTCGGGTAGAACCTCATTTTAGATTTGTAAAATCTCAACGTTTTGGCTTCCACTTTGAAGCCATTATCAAGAGCATCTAGTTGATTTACTCCGAGGCCTCAATCTGCCTACTCTCCAGAATTCACAACTAGAAAGGTGTGAACCTTTTCTACTACTTTTCTTTCAAAGAAAAACCTTGTCGTATAAAACCTTTTAAACCTTGTCGTATAAAATCTAATGAATTTTTGCGCATAAATTGTACTAAAAAAAGTTTTGATCACTTGCGCCCAAACCGTAGATGATGTTTATCAATTCCTCTTAAAAAAAAATCAGTTTCGTTCTACTTTCTGTTTTAATAAACATTATACTTGGAAATTATGAAAGATAAGTATAGGACATATTTAAGGAGAATAGAATTATTTTGTCTTAGGAATATTCTAAAATAAAAAAATATTAGACATTTCATTTACAAAAACTGATATATGATATCTTGATTTTTTTCATCTAGGTTATCCTGGACGTTTTACCGGGTAAAACGTAGACAATGTTTGTTTACATTATAAGTAAACAATTATAGTAAACAATTATAAGTATACATTATAACTAACAATTACAACGAGTAAGTAAGTTTACATTATAAGCATAGTTTCACTAATATTCGTACCAAAAATAATAATTCAACATTCAACAATAAATGATATATGACACTGCAAAACAGAGTCTGCAACACCGATAATTTCTTTGCAAACTGGCGGATATCGGTAAAACCATTGCTTTAGATATAGGACATACTCTATGATGTATATTTAGAATCAATAGCAGAATCCAAAAATGGATGAACATATAGGGTATTCAATAAGAGAAAACAAAACTATACCCCGCCACGGTTTTGTGAGACACCCTGCTTAAATAAAATTAATTTTAAATTATGCAGCCTATTTAGTTGTACAACTCTTGTATTTAAACCTTTTCTCTATTTGCAGCCATTATGAAGATATCAACTGATATTGCACTATTGGGACATATATATA
The DNA here is from genome assembly GCA_031761425.1 of Cosmopolites sordidus. Lineage (NCBI taxonomy): Eukaryota > Metazoa > Arthropoda > Insecta > Coleoptera > Curculionidae > Cosmopolites > Cosmopolites sordidus. The sequence goes on from JARFXV010001014.1 coordinate 18,119, forward strand.
TATATATATATATATATATATATATATATATATATATATATATATATATATATATATATATATATGTATGTATGTATTTTGCAAAATGCATTATTTATTTTGAACAATTCTAATTCGAACAATATTAACCAAAATTGGTTAATAAATATGTCTGCTATGCAGTGATGGCTCGTGAGTGAGGGCGTTGGGGCGCCACCCTTCCAACATTTATCACAGTTAACAATTTTTTAGAGCAAAACACCATACTTATTTCTGTTCAGTCTCATTTCTTTAGCTCATTTTCTCTGTACACCTCCTGTATAGGGTTTCAATAGTACGAAAAATAAGAAGGAAGAAGAGGAAAGCAAAAAAAACCTTAAGCAGCACTATTATCTTCTACGTCTCACTTTAAAAATCCACGAGCCGCTACTGCCGCTATGATCCTGTATAAGATAGATTATATGTAGATAATTAGGAGTATAATTTTCGGGCATTATATATATATTTATAGTTTGTTCCCCCTTTTGTGCACAAGAAAGCCGAAAAAATTAAGCTTAAAAATATAATATATGACAGTGCCAAAACATGTAACAAACTTTTTTTGTTATCCCTTCGTTACAAAACTTCCATCAATTTAGATAAAGTTTTGAAGAGTTAAACCCCGGCTACACAAAAGTAGCTTTGTGATAGTGTCTATACAGTTTACTTTTTATTCTATTGCAGAGAAATATATCCCAATTTCTTTTTCAAGAAAGATTTATTATTAGAAAATTTATTTTTCAACATGAACCATTTAAATTGTCAGATTGAACTCAATTATTTTTGTCAACGGATCATCTGCATCGAAATTTCCATAATGATATGAACTAATGTTGTTTTGAAATTCAATTACGTTGTTTATCATTAATTTATGTTATAATTTATACCGAAAACCAAAAGATCAAGACAATTATACAAAAATCCTTAGGAGAGCACATTGTAGGTCATTTAACATTGAATTAATTTATGTTGGAATGCGGGATATAAAATATTTCGGCAAAAAGTTCTCTTGAACCTTTCTAACACAGTCTTAACAGCTGCATCATATTTTATCCAGATACTTGAATAGCTGAATAACATAATCTGGTTATATTAAATGGTTGTCGTTATATAGCCAGGTTATTATGAACAATAGTTAATTTAGAAAACGAAAATAATAAAAATTTTCCTTTTGGAATTTTAAATATGAGAAAACGAAAGTTAACTAAATTAATAAATATTGTTGCTGGCTTTTTTATAAATATGTTATTAATAAAATACTCAAATAAAATGCCAAAAGGAATTAATAAATAAAATAGCTCTTCTCAAAAAGTCAACAAAATTCATACAAAAAAATCGAAATCATACTGATATTCGAGGGTGAATTCTTGATGTCCTTTGACGTATCATCGTTTCCGAGCATAAAAATTCCGCATATTTCAGATACCCGAGAAAGTTATTAGGGTTAAATGGTTTCAACGACTAGACTGTTTCAGAGTATATCTTTCTAACGAGATTATGTATTAAAACGAAACTTGCTTTCAGCTTAATAATATATTCTATGAACAAGAAGGAAAGGCAATGTGCAATATTTTGTCACCCCTCTTAGCCAAATTATCAGTAAATTTGAAACTGGGGTCAATGATGTTACTTACCGATGGTGTTGTTTAGGTGTGTGTATGATGTTTTTGTAATTTTCGATAAGAAGAATAAACTTTTTGAAGAATTTATTAACAACTTAAACAAAAATTCTGAACCATAAAGTTTCCTTATGAAATGAAATAAATAATATGCCATTTTTGAATATTTTAGTGAATAATAATACAAATAGATTAGATTTTGATATCTATAAATAACATATTACCACTTCGAGATACTTTCTTAACGATTCAAACTATGGCTTTCATAACAAAATGGCAGTTAAACTTTATGGTAGACAGATTGATTAATTTTCCCTTAAACCAAGATAGTTATAAGAAAAACATTAAATTGATTAGAGAGGTGACCGAAGTGAATTGTTATAATAAGAACATTGTAGATACATTTACAAATTACTTTCCTAAACAGAAGTTTAGGACCTTCGACTTTCCACGAACAACAGGGTTAGACAAATTTTGAAAAAAAAAAATATAAACTAGTCTATAAACCACACATGAGTTAAGAGAAGTGTTCGGTAATAGAAAAGATAAATTAGACCAATATGAAAAATAGAAGATTTAAGAAATTAGTTGTTATGATTGTAATTGAAGGTGGGTAAATTAAAAAATCTATTCAAACTAGACAGAAAGAACCTATTACCCACATTAGATATGACACAAATGACAAATCCTGTGGTGTCCGATATACGCTCGAGTTGGAACTTGAATAATCTCCTCATGATGCTAATATAGTTAGCGAAACGCGCGCCGTGAAGTTAGATAAAGTGATTTGGTGTTTAGTGGGAAATCTCTTCAGGTTTAGTCTTCAGTCGATAACTTGAACCTTAGATATTGCGTTGAACTAATAAGTTCAATAATAAGTATAATAATAAGTATAATAATAAGTATAATAATAAGTATAATAATAAGTATAATAATAAGTATAATAATAAGTATAATAATAAGTATAATAATAAGTATAATAATAAGTATAATAATAAGTATCATAATAAGTATAATAATAAGTATAATAATAAGTATAATAATAAGTATAATAATACAGGATTCATAATACAACATTCTAGACAAGGTGGACTTTTTGAGGGATATGGTTCCAGCATTTTCTTCATTTTTTCTTTTTCTTGATTTGACAACCTTATTTAGTTGGCTTTGTCTAGTGATATTATCTTAATGATAGGATGTGGGGTAATAAACAGAGGTCTAATGTACAATTTAGAACTGACAATGAAAGACATTAAAACAAATATCCAGGTGTTAATATTAGTTTAGTTATATTAATATAATTTTTAATTTCAGTATAAAACATATATTCTCGAAAACTTGAATTGTAGGCCCGTGGAGAATACCAAAAATATTCAAGTTTCCTTGTTTTTGAATATTTTTAACATTCTCCAACTTTTCTGCAACTTTTCATGAATACCTGGTACCTGAACAAGGCTTGGGTTATGCCATGAACGGTTTTACGCAGTCTCACTATATATGGAGTAAGTTGTATTTGATTACAACCTACATTCGATAAGGCTGATATGGTATAGTTTGGTCACTTGGTCACTTCTTCAGTTACTTTCTAAATGTACAGCTGAAGATGTATGGTGATAGCCGAAGGAATGGGCAAAATATACGTGAAACAAGGATGCATTTTCCTTTTGAGGCATATATTCATTTATTATTGTTATGTATATTTTTATAGCAGAAGTTTTCAAAATATAAATTGGTTATTTCCATACTCCCCAGCTCGTACATTAATTAGAAATAATTCCATATTAGCAAATCAGGAATTCAACAAACACTATGATTTAAATTATAATACTAAAGTTTACGGAAACGTTGACATATTTATTAATTACTATTTTCTTTTAAATTCGATTTCATTTTGTTCATTTCAATTTTTAATTGAAAGCAAGATAAAAAATGTGAGATATAATTTGCCAAAAAAAATATTCACCGCCAAAGAAAGCCTTCAATATTTGGATGATAAAGATTATTGGGAAAACGATATATCATTTGCAAAGTGAAGCGTTCTGATATAACCAGTGAACCGACTTTTTGTCCGAATATAAATTGCTGGCGCTGAGCAAACCCTTTATATAAATTATTTTGTTTCACAGGCAATTTTTTCAAATTCAAGTGTTTTTGTCAGATAGTGAACTGAATTCCTTTAAGCTTCAAAAAGCTATATTTTTCATATAATGGAGGGCATTTTTTAAGTATAACGACTAAAAATATTCAAGGGGTAGTTGAAACGAAACATGTTTCTGTAATATTTACATTAAAATTGAGATGATCCTTGAAAGCCTAGTCGTGTTTTCATGTACTCGAAACCTCAATTTCTGAGAAAACCGCTCTTTTAATATAAAGTTAGGACCCTTCATCTGTTCTAATTTTCCACTCGTCACTCAGAGAATCCCTTTGTTAGGAAATAGCAAAACTTCTACTTTAAAACAAAGGTTCTTATATATTTTAGCGATGTAATTTTTAAACCTTTACTATTTTTTTTTATCCAGATCTCAACATATCTGAAGATTAAATGCGGTATATAAGTATGTTTTCTTTTGTTATGATATATTTTTTATATTTTTTTTAATATGAAAATACTAAATTCTAGTTCATAATACAGGTCAACATATTTAAACTTTTTTGAGACAACATTGATGAAAATTATTTATTACAGGGTGTCAGTGTTGGCGAAAAAAATAAAAGACGTATTTTTACAATCTAATATATATTTAATATAAACATGTAAAACATGTTAAATCTATGTAAAGACATTATTGAGGATTATGTCAATAAAAAATATATTACATGAGACAAAAACTTTCATTGTTTCCTCTTATATTCTCTAGCATCATCTCCTTTTTGAAAACAAGCAGTAGTCGCCCAACATAGATAAGTTCCAACGATCCTGATATTTTGCATCCATCGTCTTGATGTCCTGGTGAAAACTGTCTCCGTGTTCGTCGCTTACTGCACCCAAATTTTCCGGAAAAATCCAAATGGGCTACTTGAGCATTTTTCGACATCAGAGATGCAATATTTTTCTACTAGTAATGAGAGAGTGAAGCAGGTCATCCTATTTCTCATCCTTGTACGATGTGATGTCATCGTCTCTCTAATTTCTCTCATTTCCTCAATATTTATCTTCAGGGTCAAGAACTGCTCTGGGGTTCATTGGCAGAGCATAAGTTTTCAACTACACTTTCAAACACATACTTCTATCTCATTGAAGACATATCAGATGTTGTAATATTGATGTAACATCGCTTCCAAAGAAGTCATACGAAATATTCAGGAAGGTTGCTCCGAAAGAAATCACTTGTTTAAGGCACTCTATGTGGTATAACTTTATCCAGTTGAATCCGCAGATCGTTCCGAATTTTCGGACTATCTGCGAATCGCCCCATATTTAACATAGGCTTAACAACATTGATTACTATTTCGCGGTTACATTTAACTGTAACCATGTTTCCAATTTCATATTCGATAAACTATAGATTTTTCGTACAAGTTCTTTCATACAGTTCAGGCTCTTCGAACCATAAATCACACCACAGCCTTTTGGTAATGAAATGGAAATTCAATAATTCCCTTAGAATATTTTTCGCAATATAGCAATTTTGGTTCTTTTTTTCTCCATTCCATTCTATTTGATATTTTAATAAATTGTAACGATTTTTTTGTCTAAAATCTAAAGTTAAAAAAAGTTACAGTTGTGAAATGTTTATTAAATTAGCTGTAAATATTCAGTGGAAAGTCCATCTTTCCGCATAAATAAGTAAATGGCCGAGGTTCTGTTATAAAAGATTCCCACAGAATGCTTCACGAAGGGTTAAATCTACAAAATTAAGACTACGTTTGATCATTATCTGATGATACTAATATGGTTAACAAAACGTGCTATGAAAGACTGCAAACAATGTCATTTATATTTTGTGTAAATGATTAAATTTAATGGTAATAATATGAAATTAATTGACATATAATACTTCTTATATACGTTTTTTGGGATTTTTTGCCACCAACTAAAAGTAAAAAAATATCAAGAAGATATGTCCCTATGTAAATAAAATAATTGCTGGGTAAAAAATCAAACGGAGACAAATTTTTCAGTGATTCTTTTTTAGTAATAAATTTGTCTAACGAACAAAAGATTTTTAAAAACACAAAATTTTCTAAAATAAATACAAACTTTTGAACTTCTTCCCGTTTTCAAAACAAAACTAAAAATAATGTATGTTAATTTCTATGTAATACTCTAATATTTACTAATAGTTAGTAAATATATTTAGTATATATCAATAAGACTTACATTGACAATACTATTTTTTACTGACAGTGACTACCAAAAAATTATATATACGAGGTTTGCTTGTGTGATTATTGTGTATTGAAATAATTAAACGTTTTTAATTGTATTCTTTACAATCGGGAACTTTATTGAATTTATATCTACCAAAGATATAGCAATACAGTTATTTTTAATTAAATTAATTATAGCTGTTTTGTTTGTATTATATTTTTTTTGTATAAGTATTATATTGAAATTAATATAAATTATTTATAGATTCGTTCTGAAAACGAGAAGAGAAGACCTTCTGAAGCGTTAACGTTCAAAAGTTTGTATTTATTTTAGAAAATTTTATATTTATTAAAATGATTTCATCGTTAGCAAATTTATTACAGAAAAAGAATCACTGAGAAAATTTTCTCCGTTTTGTTTTTTATCCAGTGATTCTTTTATTTACATAAGAACAGATATTCTTGATATTTTTTGAGTTTTAGTTCGTGGCGGAAAACCCAAAAAAATAAAAAAGGCAGTCATGGGGACTGCTGACAGAAAGTGAAAACGTGAAACTTTGTAATAACTGTGTGTTTTTTTTTTATTTTTTAATTAATTATTGTATGTATATTAGAAATATTCGAAAATAAATGCTTTGTTTTTAATAAATAATAATAATGAATAATAGATAATAAATATATTAGCATATTAAGTACTCACTCTTGTACTGCACAGTGATTCTACAATTAAACAATTAAAATAATGATTATCCAAAACATAATTTAATTTAAAACACATTAAAATACAAGTAGGGTCGCCAGTCTGGCACAACACGTCACTAGCATGTCGGAGACGCGAACCCATAAGTTTTGCCCCTACCGAAAATCGCTCAACCCGGCTAAAGAAGTTTTTACTTCAAAAAATATATAAACACTCCACAACCATTTAGACAATACTTATATAATATTTCTTAGTTTTTTAATATACAGATTTCTAAAACCCGTATATCTGGAGTATGATAGCTATTTTTTAAATAAAAATCTCAAATAAATTATTATTATCAAACATATTAAAACGGCTACTGGAATTCTAAAACTATGCATATCATAGATTAATATCATGTATTTTAATTACTCTCAAGAGCTTATCTATGGTTATTATAGTTTTCATCTGTCGTGTTGCCCAGAAATCCTTACAAAACACTTCCAAGCTGCCAATTCTTTTTCATTTAATTGTTCTTAAAAACGGAAATCACCTTGAAAGTTCTTTATTTGAGGTCCAATAAATATGCCTTCTTTTAGTTTTGCATTACATAATTCAGGAAATATTTTTTTTAAGTTATTGAAACCATCACCTCCTTTGTCTATGGTTTTGACAAAGTTTTTCATTAGTCCAAGCTTAAAATGGACAGGCGGAAGAAGCACCTTTTTTGGGTTAACAAGTGAGGCACATTTTTTGTTTGAAGTACCAGGTTCAAAAGAATTTCTATGAGGCCAATCTTTTTTAGTATAGTATCCCATAGACACAAAAACCAGCAATGCTTTGTACCAAAGTAATCCTTATCTTTGTACTCCAAAGTCAGGTACAAATAATTTCAATTATCTCATGATATAAAAGATAAACATATACTTAAAAATGGGACGTGCGTGGCCATTTCCGGGAAAAAATGTTTTAATAACCACCTAAATGAAACGCAAAAGAGCATTCTCATCAATGTTACAAAAATTGTGTTGATTTGTATAATTGGCTATTCTATTAACTCTTGATATATTTTTATCAACATCTTCACGTTCCTAAACTGTCTGAAATGTATCGTCGCAAAACTCACAGAAGTGTTTTTCTTATTTGTGGAATTATTCCAGTTCAGATAACTCTGTAGCGACTGAAAATCAACCGGTGTCATGTCGAGCAAATCCTGAAGAAGAAGTAAAATATATCAGCTATGATTTAACAATTTCGTCCATATGGAATGATATCCAGGACCTAGTGTTGTCCAGAAGCTTTTTGGTGCATTTTTTTCTTTAATTTCATTAAGAGTAAGCTTACTGGCTTACAAGATTTGTTATTCCCACATGATTTTCACATATGTTATCACAAAACTTATATTTATATCTCAATAACTGTCCCCAAAGATAGGTTATCTGTTGTATATTTTTGTAATAGACTCCAAATTGATATGACCTATGGTCAACTTAGTTTCAATCAAGCTGAGTTTGGTGATCGGGAGTATCACTGACGTCCGCAATTCTAAAAGAGGATTTTATAAATGAATTTTGAAATACGCGTTCTGTTATGTTATACCCATATTTGTATACCCATATACAAAATATACCACGATCAAAAAGTAGGGTGACTTTTGTTTTATCAATTCTCGCCCTTGATAAAAACGTATTGATAAAAGCATTTGTTTTTTAAGTTGATTTGATAATGTTCTTGTTTTTAAAACATATCAACCAAAAAATGACTAGTTTCATTGGCAATGCCAAGAAATTACTAATAAGAAGAACCGGGCATATCAAAGAAAATAACAGCACAGAACCAGAGAGACTCAGAAAACTTACAAATTAAACATACAAATCTGAGAAGAGAAAACAAAATTGTGCACAGGTGAAAGAAAAGAGAGCTGGAAAATAGAGTCTTGGAAGAAACAGAGACCCTCAGAAGCCAAGTGGAAATATGAAAGTTTTTTCAGAGAATCAATGATCTGAGAAAGAAATTTAGGCTCAAGATAAATATGTGTAGATACAAACAGGAACACATACCTAATAAAAGAGATTATATTCCTCGAAGATGGGTAGGGCACTTTTCGGAAGTTTTGTGGATGGATGAAAATATAATACTACAACAATTTGAAGCACGTAACAAAGATTATGTCAAACCTTCTAATATTGACGATATTTGAAGAACAATAAAAGATCTAAAACATAATAAAGCTCCTGGCCGAGATGGAATTTCATCAGATCTTTTTAAATGTGGAGGAGGCATTTTGGAAAGAGCTATGCCCAAAATAATTTTGAAAATATGGTATCGATAATGTATGAGTGACAAATAGAATATGGGTCTTATCAGTCCACATTATAAAAAGAATATCAGCTGGAATGTGGTAACTACCGGGACATAACACTTATGAATACTACAAAAAAATACTGTCACATATTATCTTTTAACGTATTGAGGGCCAGATCTGGTAAATATGGCGGATGCTCCAACAATTCGTAGTGTAACTCCTTCAATTTGGCCATTGCAAGAAGACCTCTGTGAGTCGGTGCATTGTCTTGACGAAAAATGATGTTTTTCTACTCTAAACAAGATTTTTCCTCACGAATTATTGCATCCGATTTATCCAAAAGTTTAGAGAAATGCCCCGTTATTGTTTTACCGGTTTGAAGGTAATCAGTTAACAAAATTCTTTTGCATCCCAAAAAATTGATGCCACAATCTTTTTGGTCAATTTTGACTACTTGGGATGCATCCGAGCTGAACAACTCTACTCTGCGGTTTGCTGTCGCACTTAAGGGTCATAGACGTAAATCGAAGTCTCATCCATAGTTGCAAAACAACGTTTAAAATCCATTTAATTATTTTAAAAAAGATCCAAATGTTGGTCAGAAAGCTTTACTCGAAGTCGTTTCTAATCAGAATTTTACAAATGCGGCACCCATCTTGCACATAGCTTTCTCAAGCCCAATCTCTTTTTCAAAATATGTGGAAATGTCATAAATTTCAGTGGAAATGTTCATGGCCTTAGCAATTTCACCCAAAGTCAACTGTCTGTCATCCATAACCATCTCATGTATAGAATGAATTATTTGTTCAGTAGTTGCACTTATTGGACCTCCAGAACCAGGATCATCATCCAGGCTTGTACCACCACATTGAAACTCACCTGCCCACTTACAAACCATTGTTCTTGAAGGAGCAGACTCCTTTAATACAATTACCATTTCACTATACATTTCCGATGCTTTAAAACCTTTTTTACAAAAAATTTACTTAGAGCATGATTTTCAATATTTTCCATTTTAAAAATTTACACTGATACATTTACTTTCAACTGCTATTTTTGTACGAATTAATTGACAGATCGACTTGAAACTTCACATATATTCATATGAAGGATGAAACTTTAACATGTTGTAGATTATATAGTCGTTTTACTGTTGTATAGGTGTTAGGCCTAGTAGAACCTAAACTTAGGAGTCAATATGTGCGGATTTAGATCTGGTCGATCTACAACAGATCAGTTTATAATGGTGTACTGCGACCAAAGCTATAGGAAACGAGTTACAAATACCAGAAAATGTCAAAAATTTTACTGATGTTACTTTACAAATAACAATAAACTTGAAGAGATTTACCACTAAACACCAAAACATTTTTTTAAACTGCTCGACGCACGTTTCGCTAACCATGTTAGCATCATCAGGAGATGATTTAATCAGATTAGATTAGATTAACCAGATTAAATCATGTCATTAAAGTAATTTTCTCTCACTGTAGTACACTTATTGTAACTTATGCCAACGTATACAAACTTATATACTTAAATCAACAAATGATGGTATTTCGTTCCTATTATGTAGGTTTCTCACTCGGGGGAAGAAAATGTCACACGCTGTCATATCTGGTGAATATGGTGCCTGTGGAATGGTATTTGTATGATTTTTAGTTAAACATTTGCTCCGACAAACTCCGATAATTTTTTTCGAATAGAGTCTAATACTTAATTAGGCGAATATTCTGTATAAGGTCCTTGAGTTAAGTAATGTTTTGTTCATTGATTGGCGTCGAACACTTTGTGAACAAGGTTCGCCTTCAACTGCTTGTCTACCATCTCTAATGTATCATCTCCTTGTACCACTTATGAACATTTTTTTGGCCAAGCTTTATCGTCGTAACACTTTCTTAGCATTTTTAAGGCAGCAACATAAAGTACATATTTCGTCTTTAGACAAAATCTACTACAACATTTTTAATCATTATAAAATACACTCGAATTTCTAACAAGTGAAATGATATAATACTTATGTTAGATGTCAAGAACTTAAACACTTGCTATTAACCACCACCGTGATGCTGAAATGCGACAGCAAATCGCAAAGTGAGCCCGGTTGTTTAGCTCGGAAGCGGTCTAAGTGGTCAAAATGGACCAAAAACGTTATGGCATTAATTTTTTGGGATGCAAAACTCATTTTATTTATTTATTACCTTCAAACCGGTAAAACAATAACTTGACAGTACATCAACACACAATACAACAATAACATGACAGTTTGGATCAGTTGGATGTAAAAATTTTTGAGAAAAGACCTGGTTTAGCGAAGAAAAAATCTTTTTTTATCAAGACCGGCTCACGCAGGTGTTCTTGCAATGGCCAAATTGAAGGAATTACACTACGAATTGTTGGAGCATCTACCATTTTCACCAGATCTGAACCTATCTGAGTTCTATCTGTTCCCAAACCTTAAAATCCTCCCCAGCAAGCCTTTGTTTATCAAATAGAGAAGTTATAGCAGCCGTAGATAAATATTTTGAAGGACTTCCAGAAAATTACTTCAGAGAGGGAACAAATTAATTGGAGAACAGCTGGCAAAAATGTATTGAGTTTAAAAGGGAATATACGGAAGAATAAAGAAATTTTTCAACTATAAACTTATTTTATCACTTCCGCTCCGCGAACTTTTCAAATAGCCAAAAAATATACGCTCAAATACATTTAAAGATAATATATGACACCTTTTTTTGCAATATTCAATAGTATTATGCCCCGGTATTTGCCACACTCTAGCTGATATCCCTTTTTATGAAGTACACTGATAAAATCCATGTTCTATTTGCCAGGAATACTTTGTTGATACTATATTTTTAGAATTATTTTGAGTATAGCTCTTTCTAAAATTTCTCGTCCATATTTAAATAGTTCCGACCAAATTCCATCTTGGAGCTTTTTTATTTTTTAGATGTTTTATTGTTCTTCGAATATCGTCAATATGAGGAGATTTAACATGGTGCCTTTGTTACGTGCTTCACATTGTAGTGGTATTATATTTCGATCTATCTATAAAACTTCCAAAAAGTGGCCTACCCATATTTGGAGAATATAATCTCTGTTATTAAGTATGTGTCCCTATTTGTCCCTGTACATATTTATTTTGGGCCTAAATTTCTTTCTCAGATTATTGATTCTCTGATAAAACTTTCGTTTTTCCGCTTGTCTTCTAAGTGTCTGTTTCTTCCAAGACTCTATCCTCCACCTCTGTTTTCTTTATCCTGGGCATCCTTTTCTTTTCTCTTCTCAGATTTTTGTATCTTCCCTACACTCTCTGGTTCTATGTTATTATTTTCTTTGATATGGCCGATTCTTCTTATTAGTCATTTCTTGGAATTGTTCATCAAACTAGTCATTTCTTGATTGAGATGTTTCAAAGCCAGTAGCATTTTCAGCTGTCTCCTTTATTAAATGTTCTCTTTAAAAACTTTACCAAAACTCATCAACTGATTCTTCGAATTCACTAATTCTTAAGTTTCTGTTAGATAGTCCTGGTATGCATCTGCTATTGTTTCGTTTTTTAGTGCCGATATATTTATTCCCTTTGTTTTTTATTCCCTATAACTCCGAATATCCATTAGATATGATAAATGCCTGCTATCCACTGGAATGTGCTCAATTTGATTCTCAGTTGCTCTATTTATGTAATTTTATGGATATGCTTACAGTTAAAAAGGGTGCTTCCAACTACCATTTCTTTAATGCAGCTTAGTTAATAACCCGGTTACCGTGGTTATTGTATTCGTCATGTAACAAAAATACATCTTTTTAAATCCAATTGGTAGATGTTTAATTCTGGCTGCTACATCTGGATTACACCATGCCCAGTCCATTGCATTTCCTAAATAGCACCCAGATCAGCTTTGTATTTTAGAACCTATTCTCACAATAATATTATTGGGATTTCGTCTTTATTTTTTTTCAAACCTTGTCATTGTTCTTTCTTTTCTGACTCTGCCCTATTGTTAGTTTTTAGACACTAGTGAGGACAGAGTCAGCAAAGCAAGCGTCAAAGTCAGCGAGAAACAAGTGAAGTGAAAGAAATTAATCCTCAGGCTCCATAATAATACTCACTTATAAAATTACACAAATATTATTACCCATTTAGACCAGTAGAGTCATTCGTTACAGCACCGTCAATCAAGTTATCAAATAATCTAATTAAAATCATTTTAGAATATACGAATTTTAAATTTGTATATACAATTTAGAAAATAAGATAAAACAACATCAGGTATATATCATCACTTTACTGGTCTAAATATCTTGAAGACATTCTAATTTGTTTTACAGTTTCTAATAGACAATTAAATCAATTCTCAACGCACATAATTTTTACATAAGAATACTAAATTTACAGTTGAAGAAGAGCAACATAATAGTATTAACTTTTTAGACTTAAATATAACTAGAAAAGACAATAATCATGATTTTGCAATTTTTATAAACCATCAGATACAAATTTAGTTATACACAATAAATCTTGTCATCCTTATTCACAAAAGAAGCATTATTTAACTCATTTATCACATTAAGATTATTAAATATCCCTATGTCAATAGATAATTATAATAAAGAATTGAATGTCATCAAACTGATGTCAGTAAATAACGGATTCGACCCAAACATTATAAATATAATAGTTAATAAAAAGTTATAACAAAACCATTAATTTAACATATCCTGTCAATAATATCAATCACTCAAGAATGCAGCGTACAAAATATTACCAAATTAGTATCTAAAGAAAAAGTTACCAAATTAGTATATAAACATTTATCCCAAACAACTAATATGAATATTGCTTTTAAAACAAAGAATAGTCCTGGACGCCCTATTTAACGCAATAAAAGTCAAACAAATAAACTCTATAAATCAGGAATTTATTTCATTGTTTGCGGGTCGTGTCTAAAAGTCTATGTTGGAGAAAGAGGAAGATCTTTCTCTACTAGGCTCAATGAACATAAGAGAAGTTGCACTAAACAACAAAATAATGCTAAAAACCACTTAATGTTAGAAAAGCATATTTTCAATAATAATTTTAAAATGTGATATTTTGCTAAATGACCGCCTGACCTTGAATGGTTCGTTAAACTTATATTGCCCTGCTAGACGAGAAAAAAATTGGTTTCCCCACTATCATGTTTTATGGTAATATTAGGTCGATGGACAGTTTAGGTTGTAATTACTTTTCTTACTTGCTTATTTATGTGAAACAAATTATTATTAATTGGAATTTTCCTTATATGTGCCATACAGAGCTTGTTAAAGAACTTCATATTAAAAATTTTGTGAAAAACATAAATCTGAAATAAATCATTCCGTATTTTGGTTTAATATTCTTATTTTTCTCGTAAAATATCAATGATTCTTAAATAAACAAATTTAATGAATTTTTAACCAATAGGTAATCATTAAAGCAATTTTACCCATCCTTCACGGCTTTCCACACTCTATTGTTTCGATAAATTCTTTTCTAACCCTTATAATTAATCTAATTAGTCAAACGTATGCTTTGCGTTCGAGGAACTATACCCTCATCCTTTATAATTGTTAAATAAATTGTTTTTGATTAGACGTTTTCTGAGTAAGTGGTCTCAGGTGTAACACGGACCTATTAAACGAATGTTAAAGAACGTGAACATGGCCGAGTTTTATTAATGGTTGGTCGATTTCAGACAGAAACTGTATTACAAATATGCTAAGATTGCTATTGTTAAAATCTTCTATTATAGTAAATTACTGAGGTATTTTTACAAATTTAACATCTGATGTTTATCGTTATAGTGTTTAGTGTTTAAGTCTCTTTATTAGAAGTTTTGGACGTTATTTATATCAGATCTGTAATGATGTTTGTAATTTCATCAAACCTTTTCCAATTAAACATAATAGAAAAGCTCCAAGCAATCTAATTACTTTTTTTTTAAATAAAAATCCAAATTATTATTTTTTAACGAAACCATAACTTAACAATATATTTTACGTTTGTGTATATCCTTCTGGGCAAAATTATCATTGTTGGTTGCTGTCATTAAAATATTAACCGTTCGCGCTATTAAATTGTAAAGGATTGTCCAATAAGAGTGACAGTACTTAAAAATGAGATACGAGGGCTATTTTTTCAACTTTCGATGGGGTATAAAATAAAGACAAGTGTGAATTACAAAATACTTTTGTTACCAGGAGTCAAGTACAATCTAAGTTACTTTTTCATATAGTCACCGCAAAGATTGAGACTTTTGTTATACCGGTAAATGAGCTTTTCAATGCCCTCTTCAAAGAAAGTTGCCGTCGGCGTATTCAGATAAGCCTTCATCTATAGGCTGAAATTTATCGTGACAGGGAATGAAACGTGGATTCTTTCTGATAATCCAGAATCGAACGAACAATCCAAACAGTGGATGCACACACAATTCCCTAACAAACCCAAAAAGTTCAGGCAAACATCCAGCAACAGGAAGACAATTGCTACTGTTTTCAGGGATCAGTAAGATCTGTTGCTCGTGGAGTTTATGGAGCCAGGAACTACTATCACTACAAACGAGTATTATCAGACTTACATCGCCTATGGAAAACCATTCAGAACAATAGAAGATATATGGTGTCATCTGGAATTATTTTGATTCAAGCCAATACAAGGCCGCGTACTGCTGCGGTAACACAACAACTTCTTACTCAGTTTCATTGGGAAGTATTGATCACCCAGCCTATAGTATTGAACATTATATAACGTTAAATTTCAAGTGATAATTTATGTTTTATCTTGGAGAACAAATAATAGAATTATGTTTATGATATAATATCGTTTAAATGTCCCCTCGGTTTTATCTGGTGGAATACATTCCCCACATTATACATGTGGTATATTTTCATTGGCGGTCTGAATATTTCATTTAAGATAAAAAAATGTTCGTTTAATATAAATAATTTCTATATACCAGAGATTTAACCTTTAACCCCACAAAAAATAATCCAAGGGCGTGAAATCACATGATCTTGATGGCCAGTTGACATTTTTGTTGACATCGATTGTGTGGAGAGATGTATAACATGTTGCATCATCTTGTTGATAGAAAACATTGTTTATATACACAGCTGAATTGATAACTGTGTGTAACTGAGGCCAAAGATATTCTGTTTCGATATTTCTATATCGTTTACCATTAATAGTAAGACGATTTCCATAATCCTCTTCAAAGAAATATGGTCCCATAACTCATTAAGCCTAAAAACTGTACCAAAACAGTGACTTTCCGAGGACGAAGAGGTAACTTCTAAATCACTTGAGAATTTTCATCACCTCAAATACTGCAGTTATGTTCGTTCACAAACTCATTAAATCAGAAGTAGGCTTCGTCGAAAAACTATTATATCTTCAGTAAGCCTTCCAATTTCTATAGGCTGTTGAATCTTGATTTTTTTCCAAGACGAATTGACACAATGTAATTAGTGTTGCTGCTATTGCGTTTCAGAGTTTAGACCCTCTTATTGGAGAGCTCTTTATAGTAGTAGAACAAGGCGGATTCTGAGGCAAAATCCGTGCCTAACCTGAGTCTTGGTCCATAACAACGGGAGGTATTTTTGGTTAGGTTTCCGTTCGATAAATGGAGGCACATGTATGATGTCATTGTCGATAAGTTAGATTGTTGTATTTATGTTATTAGGATATTGACAGAAAAACAAACTTATATAGAATTGATCTTTTTTTTGCGAAAACATATTACATACAATAGATAAGTAGAATTATTATTATGCAATAAACACATATACGTATAACTATAGTCTTACCCTCGTAAATTAGCATGTAACGATTGATATGCTTGATGATACATATTACATACAATAGATCGGTATAATTATATGAAAAAGTAAACGCATATAAGTATAAGAAAGATCTACCTCTCACAAAATAGCATGTAATGGTTTATAGGCTTAGAGTTTCTTAATATAGAGATAATTTAAATAACAATTCTTTAATTTAGAACTAATCTAGAAATTCTCCAATCTAGAACATTTCTTTAATCTGCGTAATAATTACATATTAAAGAGAGACTTTGATGACATTATCAATTTTGATGCAATGTCAATTCCAGACGACTCTTGTATAGGAATAATATTGCAAGTAGATTTGGCATACTCAGAGATTTTACACAATCTTTGTAAATATTTTCCATTTTAAAAGTTAATGAGTACACTCTACTCCAAAGAGAACTATATTTTACATTATCGTAACTTGAAACAAGCTCTAGAAAAGGGATTCCTATTAAATAAAATACATAAAGTTTTTAAATTTCATCAATCATGGTGGCTTCAGCCCTGAGTGTATGAACATGTATCATTCAAAGAGGCTCTTGCGTCAAATGTTAGTCGATTACTGTAAGTATGCAATTCCAAAATAAAAAATATGTAAATCATTTAATTTCGCAATGAGAAAAAATTTTAGAGCCATATAATATAACAAACTTAAACAAAAGTTGAATATCAAAGTACTGGGAGCTCACCTTTGAGATATCATGGGTTCTAAATATTTAAATTTTTGATGAGATCGTTTTCGAAACTGTTAAGTATCTAATAAATTACATTTCGAAAAAATATGATCAGATAATTGTTAGAAATATTACTCAAAAAGGTGTTAAAAAACTTATATAAAAAGGTATTAGTTGAATAAGTGTAGTTGTTCAAAATCCAAAAAAACAGAAACTGCTCATTTAAAATACAGTAAAATATTTTCTTATTAAATTCGATTAGCATGTTTGTATTTTGAGGCTTTGATGAATGCTTGATGCTGTCTAAATAGTATCAGAGTAATTTTAGATATACAAATTATTCTAGATATAAAGAGATGTAGAACAAGGCGGATTCTGGCGCAAAAGCTAGAACTTAACCTCAATCATGGCACATAAAAACGGACGGTCTTTTTGGTGGTTACGTTTGCGTTCGATAGATGGCGGCACATGAATGAGAAAGGATGAGAAAAATAAACTTAAATAGAACTGATCTTTTTTTTGCGAAAATATATTACATTCAATAGATAGGGAGAATGATTATTATACAATAAACACATCTGCGGCTAACTATGGTCTTACTCGCTTAAATTAACATATAATGGTTGACATGCTTATCGAAACATATTACATACAACATATAAGCATAATTATTATGATACAATAAACGCATATTCGTAAAACTATGATCTAACTCTACTAAAATAATATAAAATGGTTTATAGGTTTAGATAATATAAAGAAAATTTAGATAACAATTCTTTAACCTAGAAATAATCTAGAAATTCTATAATATAGAACATTTCTTTAATCTGCGTAATAACATTTTTTTTAGTACATTTAATGCAAAATAAACTAATGGTACAAAATCTTTGAATGAAGCGGAGTAATTCTAGGTAAAAAGTCTGCTATATTCAGTTAACAACTAGGTTATAAATATATATATATATATATATATATATATATATATATATATATATATATATATATATATATATATATATATATATATTTCGAGTTCGATATATATATATATATATATATATATATATATATATATTTCGACAGTTCGAGCGATCGGTGGCACCACGTAGAGAAAGGGTGAAAGATTTCTGTAATATTTTCCCTCCACGGTTCCGTTACGCTACCTTGTGGGCATACCTGGTACTATACCCGAGGTTCCAGGCAGAATGTTACGAGCGGTCCTGACTGCTACGAGCATTCGATGGCGTGAGTTGTGTGCGATCACGACCCTTCATTAAAATGGCCAGTTGATCTGGTCTGGCCCCGATTGCCTCTCCGAACTGCTTTCCTTGCGTTCGTCTAGAGCTCGGCTGATGACGGCTGAAAGGCTAGAAACCGGTCCCGAGAGACACGTGACGTCGCATGGTTGAGAGTTCGGCGAAGGCGATCGGTGGCACCACGTGGAGAAAGGGTGAAAGATTTCTGTAATATTTTCCCTCCACGGTTCCGTTACGCTACCTTGTGGGCATTCCTGGTACTATACCCGAGGTTCCAGGCAGAATGTTACGAGCGGTCCTGACTGCTACGAGCATTCGCCGTATGATGGCGTGAGTTGTGTGCGATCACGACCCGTCATTAAAATGGCCAGTTAATCTGGTCTGGCCCCGATTGCCTCTCCGAACTGCTTTCCTTGCGTTCGTCTAGAGCTCGGCTGATGACGGCTGAAAGGCTAGAAACCGGTCCCGCGAAACACGTGACGTCGCATGGTTGACAGTTCGGCGAAGGCGATCGGTGGCACCACGTGGAGAAAGGGTGAAAGATTTCTGTAATATATATATATATATATATATATATATATATATATATATATATATATATATATATATATATATATATATATATATATATATATATATTTAGCTACACTATAGTGACCAAAGGGTAAACTCACAAACGTGTTTGGTAGGACATCACGCTTATCATTCATGAGGACTTAAACCTACTTATGTTTGTTCAATACTGGAAACGTCATGAGCATAGGAATGAATGGAACGTTGTGTTATAGTTATATATTTGTTCTTGTATAAGCAATAAATATAATCGCTAAATGACGACTTATTTTGCACTATATTATATTCTACATCTTTAGCCTTTTAAAAACTTTTCATACTTGAAGACATGGCTTTTTGAGTGTCAACTTACTCCACCTAAGTTAATTTACCATTAAAGGTAATAATAAAAACAACAATGCAGTAGTAGTAGATATCAATAATATCAAGATTGAGCCTACAGCAACTGTGTGATTTATAAAATAAAAAAAAAAATCAGCAGTGCCGGTTCCAAGGGTTTCCTATAGTTATAAGTTATAGTTGTTAATATCAAAATTTCTCAAAAAATTGACAAAGTTGTAAAAACCTTAAAAAATATTTCGTGAAATATCGATCTTGCAAAACTTGCCCTACCAAGAGGATCTATTGACGGGTAGAAATATATATATATATATATATATATATATATATATATATATATATATATATATATATATATATATATATATATATATATATATATATATAACGTCAAATATAACCTACAATACGTGATTCCGTGATTAAAAATTATAGACCACATAAAAATAGACAATTCATTAGGTGTGTATTCTGATATATTCTGTTAACATGAGATATCAGCCTCCCAAATGTTCTAAATTTTGTTTCAAAACAGCGAAATATTTTTACGTTAGATTAGGTAAAAATTTTTTTGAAAATTTTCAATCTGAATATTTGCGAAAAGCAACATCGTTTATCACATTTTTGGTCTAGTAAGAAAATCTCCCTGCAAAATTGTAAAAAATGCTATATTATATGTAAAGTGTCTCAAGTAAGTCTAGCATTAAAAATCTCTTGAGAATTAATCACAACTTTTTAAACATTAAATGCTATATTATTTGTGTAATATTCTAATTATTACTTATTTGGAATTCTACACATAAGTCTAGAGGTCACCCCTGGCGGACGGGTCAAAGTAGAGGCATCAGACTAACATGGTCCAAAATCTGCCAACCCGCATTGGACTAGCATGGCAGATTACGGTCCATACCTTCAATATATATTTCAATATGACAGTACAACCTCAAACACAGCCCTCATTCCCCGGAAGCCAAGGGGCAACTACCTACGGCAGCGGGCCTGCCCCAAGACAGAGGGAGCTAAGAATCATCGAATTAGATCAGGCTGCCATTGATATTGCTACGCTTAATATACGGACTATAAAAACGGAGGCCCGATTGCAAGAACTGTTAATCGAACTTGATAACATACATTGAGATATAATTGGGCTCTGTGAAACACAAAGAAACGGCGAAGAGTTAATCAAACCGGAACCAACTGGACACATACTCTACATCTGAGGTATGAAAAATGGACGATGTGGCGGAATTGGATTCCTCATCAATCGAAAGCTGAAGGACAGTGTAGTAAAATTTGAAAGTACATCTGATCAGTCGATCAGATGTACTTTCAATGGCTAGTCAGCCCAATGCGTTATTTAGCTGAATAAAAAGTTTAGGTTTCAAGTCGTCCAAGCTTATATACCAACTATAAGCCATAGTGATGAAAAAATTGAGGAATTTTATGATGATGTGGCCCAGCTTTTGTACAAGGAGAAATGTAGGTACAACATCCTGATAGGTGATTATTTAATGCCAGAATTGGAGCAACAAGAACTGATGAAAATGCAACTGGCCCATATATGCAACTGGTGAGCGAGACAATAGAGGTGACAGATTGATTGATTTTGCTGATGGACAAGAACATTATATTATGAATTCGTTCTATAAGTAAAATATCAGCAGAAAATGGACATGAAAAAACCCATCTGGACTCACAAGTGAAATTGACTATATCATGATCAACAATAATTTTGATCAACATTATTTTTTAATTATACTGTCCTTAACAATTTTAATTTTGGAAGTGACCACCGAATGGTACGACCAAAAGAAGGGCAAAAAGAATTCTGGTAAACTGCTGGAAAGAGGCAGCGATTTTGAGATTGCTTTCTCAAACCGCTTTGCTGTGTTACAAGATCCAGAAGAGATGGAACTATCAGTTCATTATGAAAAAATGGCCAACAATGTGCTTCAAACAACTGCTTCAATAGCTCCAGAAAAATGTCTCAAACAGACAAAAATCTGCAGTAATATCATATATATATATATATATATATATATATATATATATATATATATATATATATATATATATATATATATATATATATATATACAGGGTGATTATATATCATATATATATATACAGGGTGATTCACGGTGGATGGTGCATTAGACGTTTACAGAGAACCACTTGGGGTAATGATTTAAAATTTTGGATACTTATGTAAATAAATATGAACTCTTTATTTAATATATTTTCTGCCCTGCAGTGTTGCCAGATCTACTCGCAGCGGATTCCAACTTCGTTTTTAAAATAGAATATCCCTTACATTTCTAGATTCTGTAAACCATTTTGAATCTTTTTTACGTAATATATAGCAGATTTGGCAACAAATATCTCCGAATAAAAAACATTTTTTTTACAACCAGCAAAACTAGATACCTCAATTTTTGAATATGGTTCCTTAATAGGTTGCTTTATGACAGTGTTATATGAAAATTTATTTATCGCATACAGGTAAGTAACCTTTTGATAGAACTTAAAAATTCATGTTATGTTGGAGTTTTAAATGGTACATCCTATGTTTTATAGTGGAACTCAAAAGAGCAATAAATTCTGTATCTAAGAGTATTAAGCGATGATAGAAAAATTTCTCTTGGAATGCTGAATCCCTGGTAAAATAAGGATTTTTATTTGTACAGAAGTGACAATTTCGTCAGTTCAAAACTTCTTCTCTCGAAAATTTGGACTCATCAGTCCAGATTATTTTTTGTAGAAAATGTGGATCTTCTTGGAAATGAACTAATAAATTTTCACAAAATTCCACTATTTGAGGGCAATCGTCTGGCTTGAGAAACTGAGCTTTAGAAAATTTGTAAGAGTGCATGCTGTGTTTTTTCAGTATTGTTTGTATTGAAGAGAAAGTTATATGCAGGTCATCTTCAGCTCCTCTAACAGAATATTCTGGATACGCATGTAAATAAACCAAAATGTTAATCTCGTTATCCTCATCAGATGTTACTGGCCTGGTCAAATTCCCGTGTGCCTTCGAAAATCCAAAATTATAAAATTTGCTTGAATCCGTCTTAATTTTCTTTTATTCATTCGTGCTAAATTAAAATATATTGCGTTAAATTGTCTGCAGGTGCGGTCGATAATTTTGTCACACTGTCCATATAAAATAAAGAAATTCTTTGCCACTGCATTCGAATAGTTAATTCCTTCCATTTTTTACTCAGACAATAACTTACTTAAATACGCTACGTTAAATACATACATTTTCATAATATTTGTTTAGAAGTAACCCTAGCCGACCTGGCCCGTTACTAAAATAAACCAATATCTTTGTATTAATTATATTAATTTGGTTTTTAGCTTATAAGCTTACGAAAACGTCCAAATATAGGTTCATTATCACTTAATACTCTTAGATACAGAATTTATTGCTCTTTTGCGCTCTAGTATAAAATACAGGATGTTCCATTTAACATTCCTATATAATATGAATTTTTAAGTTCTATTAGATACGCATTATTTTGTAAACACCCTGTATGCTATAAATTCATTTTCATGTCATATTATCATCAAGCAACCTATTAAGGAACTACATTCAAAATTTCAGTTATCTAGCTATGTTGATTCTAAATACAAATATTTTTATATTGAGGGATGTTTCTTGCCAAATTTCTTAAAAAATATTTTTTATTTCCGAAATGGCTCAAGAGGGTATAGCATATGTTATACAAAAAAGTTACAAAATACCTCATAGAACCTAAAAATGTAATATTATATAGAAAATTGTATTTAAAAAAACATAGTTGGTATTAGCTACGGTAAATCTCATTGTTTACACGGCAGCACCGAAAATATTTTAAATGGAGAGCTCATATTTATTTTCAGAAGTGTGTAAAATTTCAAATCTTTATTTTAAGTAGTTGTCCTTAAACGTCTAATGAACCATCCACTGTAAATCACCCATATATATATATATATATATATATATATATATATATATATATATATATATATATATATATATATATATATATATATATATATATATATATACAGTGTGTCGCATTTTTGATGAAGACACCCCCACATTTTCGCTATTTGAAGGAATACAAATTTGAATTTTTGCACTGTCAGACAGATTGATGGGTGACGTTTTTTAAGATACTCAACTTAAATCTGAACTTTAAAATAAACCTACTACGAATTCACAAACTGGGCCAATTCTCGATATTTTACTTCGCGTTAGATATATCGAAAGAAGTTATTAGAAAAAGTTGTTCAGGATATTATTCTAACCCAACATACCAAGTTTCATGACAAAATTCGTATTTTCAGTTTTGTCATTATTTTGGTCTATACACAACATTATTACAATAGAATCGTAAAAGAATCGAAAAATGTATTCGAGTAGACGGAGGACTAGTTGTGAGAGGTCACATTTGATAGTTAACTATTTGTATTATGAAAATTATTGTATATACTATATACTTTTTTCTAAATTTGATCAATTACCAAAAATTGTTTTCCAGTATTAATAAAATAAATATTCCTTT
Source organism: Cosmopolites sordidus (assembly GCA_031761425.1). Classification (NCBI taxonomy): domain Eukaryota; kingdom Metazoa; phylum Arthropoda; class Insecta; order Coleoptera; family Curculionidae; genus Cosmopolites; species Cosmopolites sordidus. The sequence goes on from JARFXV010001014.1 coordinate 42,309, forward strand.
GTAAGTGCTATTTATTTTACTGAACTATTTGAATACATAACACTATTGACAATGTGTCAAGTTTTTACTCTCCATGGCATACTAATTATCAAATTAAAAAATAAACTTGTAATAATTTTATGTATAGACCAAAATAATGAAAACATAAAAATGCGAATTTTATCATAAAACTCGGTATATGGGGTTAAAATAATATTCCGAACAACTTTTTCTAATAACCTTTTTCGATATCTCTAACACAAAGCAAAATATTCAGGATTGACCCTGTTTGTGAATTCATAGTAAACTGAGTTTAAAGTTCAGATTTCAGTGGAGGAAAATGTGGCCCATACACCTTTATGAGTGTGCAAAAAGTCAAATCTGTATTCCTTCAAATAGCGGAGATATGGGGGTGTCTTTATCTTAAATGCGACACACTGTATATATATATATATATATATATATATATATATATATATATATATATATATATATATATATATACAGTGTTATAATGTTAGATTTCCTTGGACAGCGTCCAATGAGACAGCAGTAGCTGAATGTCACATACCCCTAACAGCGGGGTTCCACAATCTCGTGTGAAACACACAGTAACCTGCGTCTCCGCCTAAATGAACATTTTGTTAGGTGTTTGACTGGGGATGTGCCCTGTACGCTGTCCAAGGAAATCTGACATTTCATATATATGCCATCTGAAGGAAATTCGGCGAAATTATGGGTTGTTGACTGTGGATGGAGTCTCCCTATTCTTGACGGGGAATAGCTTGGTTGGCAGCCTGAAGAGGCGAAACATATTCCCTCCAATTGGAAGGGTGGGTGGAATGGATGGAATGGAGTCATTCCTATCTTTAAACTTTGAATATTTTATTGACTTATTGCATATCTCTTCTGTAAATTCTGATGGTCAGAACAACTTGGAAAAAGTTAATAGAATGTGCTCCCACTTCCACCATTTCTTCTATGACCGGCGCGGCCGGTCTCCAATTTTATTTTTCCTTTTTAAATCAAAATGCTCTTTTTGCTGTACTTTTGTAACTTTTGAAAAATGCTACTTCACCTTTTTATTGGATTTCGGAATAAAACTTCTTTTCTTTCATTATTATGCGAAACTGTTTCAACTTGCGAACACTTAGATAGGAGGTCAAAACCCAACAAATTCACACTGTCAACATTTACTATATTTTCATCTTCAGTGCCCTCATCGATGTTTATATCTCCGCCCCCTTCAGGTGGAAAAAAGGTGATATCAATTGATTCTGTTCCGGCGATTTCCACTTCCATATCACCTTCTTCCAAACAAGCTAACTATTCTTTTATTGTAAAAGGTCTCCTAAAAATGATAAAAAATAACATTTTTCAAACATTATTTTAGGTATACACTACACTTTTTATTTTCATAGAAGCATACATATATACATAGAAGCATACATATATACATAGAAGCATACATAAGCTACATATTTTTATTTTCATAGAAGTCTAACGTATATATTTTTATACGGTTGACTTTGCTACCCTATAAAACATAACTGTAGAATTATGTAAATATATTGCTTTTCAAATGTCATAGATTAAGTTCATTTTAATATATTTAAATAAAATAAAACTAAATAAAATAATAATATTTAATATATCGATTGATAGAAAAACTTACTTCATATTTTATTTTGAAAGTATTATCTGCTTCACTTCACTTTCACCTGACGTGGACACCATGTTTGCAAATAAAACACGACCAGCTTTTGATAGCACGAAGAAAATATCTTTAGTATTAACATTTTACTCGGAGCAATATATACTAAAGGCACCTGTTATTGGTACATCTAATAAAATTAACTTTAAAACGTGTATGAATATATATATATATATATATATATATATATATATATATATATATATATATATATATATATATATATATATGGAGCAATCCATGCCAAATTGATAACCTTTGAACTCGACTCCTCTCGATTTCTCTAAAATGTTTGTGTCTTTTTCTACCGCCGGTCGCGTTGATGCGGACGGTAAGAGCAGCGACCTGCCGCTGCTGTGCTGAAACCGCACTGGAGCGGTAGTTGGTTCGATTCCTTTCTTTCTTGTATCTGTTTATTTTCTAAATGTTTGTGTGATTGTTTCTAGGCAAGAGTGTAAAATCCGACTACAAATTAGCCCTCAGTCACGCCAGTTAAAGGCTGGGTAAGGCCGGATGCCTTCTGAGAAGTGTTCTACATTGGTCACTCGCCAGTCGGTAGGATTCCTGATAGACTTATGGGTAGGCACATAACCAAGGGGGTGCTGGCCTGGGTTTGTCTTAAGCTGATGACCGTGATTCGGAACCCACATTAAGCTGTAGATCCAGTCGCTAAATAGCCTAGTTGCTGATGCGCCTCTAACCCTAACACTTTAGCTTTTATTTTTCTTTTTTTACTATTTTTTATTTCATTCATTTTTTTTTAATTTTCAAACTTTTTCCTTTTCTCTATTTTAAAAACATTGTTTATACAGTAAAATTAATTTCATTCAATGATTTTGCGATTTTTAATTCCCATTCAAACATATTATAAGATATTTAAAGCTGAAGTAAATAGTATTTGAATTTGCTAATAATTAGATCGATAAACTAGGGGTATGACAAAGCTATTTGATCGATGCTGTAATCCTTTTGGGTTAGAAAATCATCTTAAAAAATTGGCTTACGCCATGCAACTGACCATATGTAAATGACGTTGGATCTTGATAATCGCTTGGATCGATGGATCGTTTGATAATTTTTTAGATCTTGTCGAAAAAGGGCATCATTGTTGCTTAATCAACAAACAGATAATAATGATAATACTAATGATAATAATAATATTAGTAATAATGATAACGATAAAATGATAAAAGCAATAAAAGAAAAATCGATACCAAATTTTTCGAGAAATCAAAAAGAACGTTTCACAGACATCTCAATTCAGTTGCTAGTAACCCGATTAATAGCTTCTCGACTAAAAAACAGACAGAGGAATGCTGGGGCAACCAGTTAAGTATAAATATTTCACACAACAACAACGCTTGCAGGATAAGAAAGGATCGTCAGGCCTATCAAAACTGCGAAGAAATGAAAATTGAACCATTTACAAACGAAGATTTTTTCAATCTGATTAAACAACTTCATATCTGGAAAGCACCAGGGTCTGACGGACTGCAAAATTACTGGCTGAAGAAATTGTGGTGCACATATGATAAATTAACTAATATCATTAACGAAATATTAGTCGAGCCACAAAATGCACCACTATTTCTAACTCGAGGAACAATATACATTATACCAAAGGACCATCAAAATACTTAAGATCCTACAAAATATCATCCCATAACCTAATGCAAGCTGTTATAAAATCATAACAGCTTGCATTAGTGATCGTATTGCACATTGTGAACGCAATAATATCATCTCCGTGCGGCAGAAAGGTTGTCCTAAAGGAGCGATGGGATGCAAGGAACAATTGGTTATTGATTCGGTCGTTTGCAATCAGGTGTATGCCAAGAAACGAAATATTAATATGGCAGATATCGATTACAAAAAGGCTTTGGATTCTGTACCACACGAATAGCTTATAGAAATCTTAAATATCTATAAATTAAATCAGCCCATAATAAATCTCTTGAAGAACTTCATGTGTGGAGAGCTAAAATCTAATTTAGAAAAGGTGACCATAATATAACAACTACAAAAATTCCAATCAGAAGAGGTATTTTTCAAAGAGATTCGTTCAGTTCTCTTTGGTTTTGTATCACCATGAACCCACTTTCAAACCGACTGAACTCCACCAAATATGGTTTTAGCTTGAAAACCAGTGGTGAATCTATGCGGCTAAACCATTTGCTCTACATGGACGATCTGAAACTATTTGCCTCATCAAACAGTCACCTACAACAAACGTTGAAAATAATGGAATAATTCTCCAGTGATATACGAATGCAATTTGGACTAGAGAAGTGTGGTGTATTAAACATTAATAGAGGAAAACTGCTAAACAATACTTTTGAGATACAGAACGGACAAAAGATCGATACAATGAGCGCTGTTGATACATACAACTATCTGGGTATGAAGCAAGCACGCCGAATTGATCACGGCTTAATGAAAGAAGAACTTACCTGTCAATTTATCAAAAGAATTGGAGACGTTTTGAGGACAGACTTAAATAGCAGAAACATGTCTAAGGCTATTAACAGCTATGCATGTTCGGTGCTAAACCATTCGTTCGGGATAGTTAACTAGAGTGCAACGGACGCACAAAATTTGCAACGTAAGATCAGGACACTGCTCACAAAATCACAGAAACACCACCCTAGAAGTGCAGTGGAACGCACAACATTGCCGCGACAACAGGACGGTAGAGGATTAGTCGATATTAGTAACCAACTGGACCAACAACGTCTATGCTACATAAAGCTGTATATCAGGCTGATAGATCAACACCACTGCGACTAAATGAAGATCAAGTCCAAGTCTAAGCAAAAACAGAACATGGAAAATTACAATCATGGAGAGAAAAGCCTCTGCATGGGAGACATTTGAATTGGGTTACCCAGGAGCAAGTCAACATATTAGCATCGAACTACTGGCTGACTGCCGGACAGATATTTCCGGAGACAGAAGGTTTCCTACTGGCAATGCAAGACCAGGTTATACCTGCTAGAAATTACCTCAACTACATAGTTCGGGACTGAAGTGTGGTGGATGATCGATGTGGATATGGGTGCCGGATCTCTGAGACAATCCAACATATAATAGGGGGCTGTGAAGCATTTCCAGCAACAGAATATAAAGAAAGGCACGACGCAGTGGTGAAGATCATTCATCAAGAATTGGCAATAAAACTGCAGCTAAAGGAATCAGAAAAAGTCCCATTATAAAATTATAATTCGCAAACAGTTCTGGAGAATAACAGTTACAGAATGTATTGGGACCGAACAGTGCTTACCGAGCAGAAATTATATAACAATAGGCCCGATATTGTTGTGATCGATAAAATTTGAAGAAAAACATTATTTATAGATATAGCTATCCCAAACAACAATAATTTAACTGCAAAACATACCGAAAATCTTCTGAAGTATAATGAGCTTCAAGAACAGGTAAAAGGATAATGGGATACGAAGTGCGTCGAAACAATACCTGTCATATTCTCATCAACTGGAATCATCCCAAAGAACTTGGTAAAGAATATTAAAATATTGGGTCTATGACCTATGCAGAACCGCTATGACCTATGCAGACCTATGCAGGTATCAGACCTATGCAGAAGGCTTTTTTTTTTAATTTACTTAATTTACTAAATTTACTAAAAATTATTCTTTTGGGCAAACAGCTCGAACCGTTCGAAAGTTTCTAGATAACAATAGGAAACCAAAGACATCCACCGTCACGACTGCAATCTTGTGACCCGAAAACATAGAAAGGGCACCCACAGAGCTTAATCCTTCTGATATCTAAGATATCTGGGATAAGTCAATGTTCCCCTTGGGGCCAGTTCTGCAGTGCAGGGGTGTACCGGGTGTGGGCTGTACTCGGATCTTGTTCAGGGTATGGCTTGTAACTCGTGTATTCTTGTGTTGTAGGTTCGCTCCTTCGAGGGAATGTGAATTTTTTTTGGCTAAATCATGATAATGATAATGATGTAACTGAAAATGAAAGTAGTTCAAGAGACAATGAAGGTTCCATGCCATTCCCTAGTGATAGATATCTATCTAGATATATATCTAGATATATCTATCCAGATATATCTATCTAGATATATCTATCTAGATATAGATTATCAGTCAAGCTATTCATCACAAGTCAATTGCCAATAATTAATAAAGCATTACATTATCTATATCAATCACTAATTCTATCAAAAAAATTAAATGATAATATTTTTTTTTAAATAATAAGATAAATCAGATTTCCAATAGTTTGAAAAAACTTTTCCCCTCCCGATGAAGAACTAAATTTTAATGGTTATAATTTTTATCTTTCAAATCAATTACCTAAGTTCAATGACGAAAATACAGATAAATCGACAAAAATACAAATTTATTACCGGCAAAATGAAGTGAAAGACGTCTTGCTGAAACTATGAATACTTCGAGGCATATTTCAAGAGTAGCAAAGAAATTGACTGAAGAAAAAGGAATACTTCCAACACTTGAATCACAATTAGGTATATATATAACGTGAAATAAATGTCTTGAATACTACTGAGGACTTAATTTCTAAACAGTTATTTTTTTAATAGGGATTATGATTTCAGATCATGTGAAATTAAACATTGTAAATTTTTATAACGATGAGTATAGTACTCCGATGTCAGGCACGAAAGATTTTGTTTCAAAACGAAATTATGATGACAATCGATTACATGTTTAAAAACTCATCCTTTTAACCTTGAAAGAACTATACCAAAGTTTTTGTCAATTATACCCTGTAGAAAAAATTGAATTTTTAAAATTTGCCTCTTTGCGACCGAAACACAGTTTCTTAGCAGGAGCAAGTGGAATACAATTCAATAGAATGTAAAGTTAATGATGCTTGGTAATTATCAAATTGATTTATGTTTATAAATATGTGGATTCACTGTTAATTAAATTACTTTTATTTTATGTATAAACTTCCATTCATTAACGGAAAATACTGAAAATGCAATGAAACATTGCAGTGATTGTTTAAATATGAGTCTACGTCAACTCAATGCTACTTAAGTGGCTGTAAAAACTGTTCAGAAATGGATAAGTGAACTAACACTTTATCGACAAGGCTTGATAACAATGAGATCGAAAGTATTACTTTTAAGCGAAGCTTTATATCGAAGCCAAGATGTAGTTTAAAATCTATTATTAAGTCAACAGATGAATTTGTGAACGACTTTTGTAGTGAGTTGAAAACTAATGTCTGAATGATTGTGGCGTGTTCATATATATTTTTTTCCTTTATTTGGGTTTTTCGCCACTATCTAAAACTTCAAAAATATCAAAAATACCTGTTCTTATGTAAAGAAAGAACCACTGGGTAAAAACAAAAAACCAAACGGAGACAAATTTCTCAGCGATTCTTTTTGGTAATAAATTTGCCTAACGAACAAAATTTTAAAGATATAAAAATGTTATAAAAAATTTTACAAACTTTTAACGTTAACGTTTCGGAGGGTACTCTGCCCCCGTTTTCAAAACTAAACTAAAAAATAAATTGCATTAATTTGTAATGTATAAAGTTACGGGTGAAAGTAAATATATTTTTTTGTGTATGTCAACGATACTTATATTGACAACAATAGATTTTCATAACAGTAACATACTACCAAAAATATATATAAGTAATGTTTACTGGGCGATTGTTTATTGTACTGATTGTGTATTCAAATATTTAAATGTGTAATTGTATTTTTTAGAATCGGGAACCATATTGAATTTAAATCTACCAAAGGCATAGCAATACAATTATTTTTATTTAAATTAATTATAGCGGTTTCTTTTAATCTTCTGTATTTTGTTACCGATTCTTTTAATACCGTTTTGGATTTATTTCAATTGATTTTATGACCCGATTCCCATACGTGTTGACAAATTCTAGATTTATTAAAATCGCCCTTTCTAAGAAGGTTTTTATGCTTTTTTACTCTAACATCTAACGGTCTAGATGTCTCACCTATATAGAATTTGCCACATTCGCAGGGAATTTGATAAACCACATTATTGGTATTTTGTTGTATATTGTTTGGTTTAGTCTTTGTTAATAGAAATATAAGAGTATTTTTTGTTTTAAATGTCGTTCTTATGTTGCATTTTTTTCCTACTCTTTTTATTGTCAGAAATACCGCGGATATAAGGAATTGTGAGGTTAATTGTTTGAGAGTTATTATTATTATTGTTATTAATAACTTGTCTGTTTTGTCTAGTATCAAAATTTTTAAACGATTTCTCTATAAAATTTTTTGGGTAATTGTTTTTTTTTAAAATGTCTTTTATGTGATTTGTTTCTTTTTGTAGTGTATCACTGTCGATACAAACAAGTTTTGCTCTGTCATATAAACTTTTAATTATTCCTATTTTGACCGATTTTGAGTCATTTGAAAAGAAATTGAGATACCTATCTATATTTGTCGGTTTTCTGTAAACTGTAGTTTTTAATGAATTGTTTTGTTTGAATATTAAAGTATTGAGGAATGGTAATTTATTCTCCCTCGCCATCTCTAAAGTAAACCTAATTGTAGGCTCTCGAGAATTTACATCTTGTAAAAAAATATTTAGATCGTCAATGCTATATTGCCATATAGCAAAAATATCATCAACATATGTAAGCCATATTAATGGCTTTTTAAGAGATTTATTTAATATGTCACTCTCGAGTTCCTCCATGAAGATATTACTCATGAAAGAAGAAAGAGAAGAACCCATTGCCATTCCGAAATTGTATTGATAATAATCATTTTCTAATTGAAAATATGTTTTTTTTAAGCACAGAGTTAATAATTCCAAAATTGCATTTATGTTTAGTTTAGTGCGGTCTTTTAATGTTGTGTCATGTTCTAATCTCTTTCTAACTATTAAAAGTGATTTATCAACTGGTACATTAGTAAATAAACTTACCACCTCAAAATTAACCATTGAATTTTGTTTTGTAATTTTAATGTTCGAAATTGTATCTAAAAATATGAAGTATTTTTAATATATGAATTTGTTGGATTGAAAATGTTTAATAAACATTTTGCTAGTTTATAACAAGGGAATCTATACTACTAACTATAGGGCGAAGTGGTATATTAGTTTTGTGTATTTTTGGTAGACCATCAAAAAATATCAAAAATACCAAAGATGTCTCACCTAGATGAGATGATGTCTCATCTAGATCACCTAGACCGTTAGATGTTAGAATAAAAGGGCCTTCTTAGAAAGGGCGATTTTAATAAATCTAGAATTTGACAACACGCATGGGAATCGAGTTATAAAATCAATTTGAATAATTCCAAAACGGTATTAAAAGAATCGGTATTAATAGAATACAGAAGATTAAAAGAAACCGCTAAAATTAATTTAAATAAAAATAACAGTATTGCTATGCCTTCGGTAGATATAAATTCAATATGGTTCCCGATTCTAAAGAATACAATTAAACACATTTAAATATTTGAATACACAATCAGTACAATAAACAATCACACAGTAAACATTACTTATATATATTTTTTGGTAGTATGTCACTGTCATGAAAATCTATTGTTGTCAATGTAAGTATCGTTGACATACACAAAAAATATATTTACTTTGAATCGTTACTTTGTGTATTACTAATTCATATAATTTATTTTTTAGTTTTGTTTTGAAAACGGGGGGAGAGCACCCTCCGAAACGTTAACGTTAAAAGTTTGTACAATTTTTTATAACTTTTTTATATCTTTAAAATTTTGTTCGTTAGAGAAAATTATTACAAAAAAGAATCACTGAGAAATTTGTCTCCATTTGGTTTTTTGTTTTTACCCAGTGATTCTTTCTTTAGATAAGAACAGATATTTTTGATATTTTTTGAGTTTTAGATAGTGGCGAAAAACCCAAATAAAGGAAAAAAATATTATTTGAAAACTCTTCTACCTCAATCATTTATTTCGAAAGAACAAGCCACATTTCTGAGAGCATTGAAACAATCATTAAAAGCAGACCAATTTATCATCATTTGTGACTTTGCTGAAATGTATGCTTTTGTAATACAAAATGCGGCATCTGGTTTTCACTGGAAAAATTATTGAGCCACCGTTTTTTCAGTGGTTATTTGATAGTGATCATTTCAGATTGCCATAATCAAGATGTTATCGCTGTACATGTTTTCATCAAGATAATGAATGATTTTGTGAAAAATATTTCTGATTACAAAACTTTTAACAATGTTTATAATTTTTCGGATGGGACTCCTGAATAATTGAAAAATTTTGTCAACTTATATTACCATGGGAGTGATTTGGGCATACTTGCCAAATTGCATTTTACCGCGACTTGCGGTTGATAAACAAAGAACCGCACCTCAGGAACTGTATGCATGGGCTTCTATACCAAAGAACCTTTCTAAAATAACGGTTCGGTTTTCATCAAAAAGAAGATTACAAGAAAGCTATGAATAATCTGAATGGCCGATTTTCAAAAACGAAACCAATTACGGGAACTCAACAATTACACAGTGTAATTCCAGACACAGATGGTTGTCTTTATGTCCGTAATTTTTCTAATTCCGATGAATAGAGAATATGTAAAATATTTAAACGTCAAAGAGAAACAAAATAAATTATTTGTTGAATTAGTATCAAGAAAATTGAACCCCCAAACCGCCCCCCCCCCCTTGGCTACGCCCGTCAAACAGAATATAGTCCATATGAATTTAGCGTTAGCTCTAATTTAACAATCATAATGCAGCGTCAGTAATATTAAACTGAAAATGTTTTATTTTTCATTCTTCATTCATTCATCCTCTGATACAATTTTATTTTAGACACAAGTCCCAGAACAATTTTACTATAAACTCTATTTATAAATAATATTTGATTTTAAAACTGCACAAGCTTTATATAAATTCAAATAATTTTAACTAAGAATAAATTTTGAATGTTTTATCCTCCAAATATACTCAACATTTTTTGTTTTATTTTATTATTGCAAATATCCTGGAAACCTAATAATAACAACAATAATAATAGTGATTAAATAGAACAATTTTTTACATTGTTATTTATCACTTATTTAATTTTTTTGACAAAAATAACAAAGTCAAAAGAAAAAGTGATAAATAACACAGTAAACATTTATTTTATTTCATCTGAAAAATAAACTATCACAAAGTAACGGACAAATCTATCAATTAGTAATAATAACTCTGATACTAATTACACATGTTCCTCAGGAAGTGAAAATATGAATAATAAACTAATTCAGATTTGATAATATAATTTTAACTCTATCATACTAAAAAATAAATACAATCTGCAATTGTTAAAAATATTTGACTATAGTAGAGAGTAACAAAAAAATGCAGTTTAATAATATACTTGAATACTTAAGTGTATGTTTATTTCTCATTCTTTTTTATAATTATATTTTATTTATTAACTCATCATTTGACACGTGGGGTGTGACAAACCCCAAACAAAATAAATTGACGGTATTTTTTAATTTTTACACACAGTGTATTGCGCTGCTCAGTAGCTTTCGAGTATACCCCCCCTCTTTCAACTGTACTGCATTCTGTTATTATTGACTCAGCGTTTGGCCGATCGTAATGTGTTTAATCCGTTTGGGGTATACCACACCCCACGTGTCAGTAAAGGTTTGGGGATTGTGCATCTTCCAAAACTATAGTGAAATTGTTTTGAATGTAAAGGTATGTTAATTTGTGTTCCATTTGTTCTTAAAATATATGGTTGATTTCTTTTTAATTTAAAAAAAATGGGACAATATGAGAAATAATTGAGATACCTGTAGACTCTTTAGGAAGAAGTGCAGGATGATGAATTTGACGAAATTCCATCTGACGGCGAGTTTGATTCGGACCACATAAGTGTGAACAGTGATTATTCAGATATAGAGCGGGATACAGATGATATGTTTGATGAAATTGCGAAGCTGACAACTAAAGATAGAGACCTATCTGAAAATACTGAATCAACTGAAAATCTAGACAGTAAAAATTATTACTTTGGAAAGAACGGCATCAAATAGAGGAAACATTACTACAACTGTAACATTAGGACTAGATCAGAAAACATAATTACCCACTTACCTGGTGCCAAATTATGTGGCACAAGTGCAAAAACTCCCCTCGACTGCTTCCTTCTCTTTATGTTGTTACTTGGACAAATCAAAGAATTGTCAAAAAAAAACAAACAGGGCAACCGTCCTCTTATTATCAGAAAACAAATGTGGTTGAGCTGTCTTAGAACTGCTATATTTAGCAGGAGCCTTCAAAAGCAATCATCGATCGTTTGAGAATCTTTGGAAAATAGATAGAACAGGCATATAAATATTCCGTGGAACAATGACTTTCATGTGATGTCAATTTCTTTTTACTTGCCTTCGCTTTTTCGCTTAAAAACATTATGAACAGATATGTGAATTGGATAAGATGGTCGCAATAAGCGGTTTGGCTGACAAATTTGCTGAAAATTGTAAAGTTCTGTACGTTTCCGGTGAATATTTGACAATAGATAGAAAACTGGAATCAACAAGAGGCAGATGTCCATTTCGGCAGTATGTGCAAAACAAACCTGCAAAATACGATATTAAAGTGCAAGCTTTAGTGGATGCAAGAACTCATTATTTAGGTTTGAGGTTTATGTGGGAAAAAAACCAGATAGACTCTATAATTTAAGCAATAACTCAAGTGATATTGTTGAATGACTTATAAGTCCGATTTCAGGTTCAAATCGAAATGTTACACTTCACAACTGGTATACCAGTTACGAGTTGCTTGTCAAACTTTGAACTATAAAATAATCAGCTTACCTCCGTTAAAACTATTCGAAAAAATCAAACCAAACCTAAATGTGCGCAGTCGGGAAATGTCAACTTTGTTTGGTTTTCAAGAAGACTATTACTATTTTATCCTATGTACCAAAAAAGGAGAAGATGACTCTATTGATGTCATCACTTCATCATGAGAACATTATAGGTGATTCAGAAAATAAATTACCAGAAATAATATCGTTCTACAATCTTACCAAGGGAGGAGTTGATACGATTGAATTATCTGCAAATTTTAGCATTGCTAGAAAAAATCGTCGGTGGCTTCTGACTCTATTTTTTCATTGATGAATACAGCTGGCATTAATTCACGAGTTATACATAGAGAGAACAATGGCGATATAATGTTAGAAAGAAAGTAGTATATAACCAGACTAGGTCAGGAACTGATAAACGATTATCAGAAGGAGAGAAATCTCAAATTTTAGGGTACCCAGGGACAGTGCTTTGCGCAAAATAAGATGCGATTCCGACGAACATCTAGTGAAAAAACCAGGGTTTAATCATCAAGGTAAATGTCGAGATTGTCCTCGAATGCTACATCGCAAATCCAAAAATGTTTGTAAAGCTTGCGATTAATGTATATGCTTAGAATATGCACATGTGTATTGTGAAAATTGTTCAGAACTGACGGATGGCTAATTTTAAAGCTTTTCATTTTAGTTCGAAGAACAGCCTACAAAGCCGCAAAAAACTGTCGCAAACATCCTAAAAAACCCCAAGGACAAAGTTAGACTGGAAAATCATGGGGGGTACAGTATATCTTATTCCGACTGCAACAGTACATAAATAGGACAAATAAACAGACGAATCTCAGTCAGAATACAAGAACATAAAAACAACGTAAAAAACAAACAAACAAACAAACCACTTCCGCTCTCCTCCACATCATCTACAAACAGGACATAAAATCAGTTTTGAAGGAGGCAAAGAAATAGCGAATATTGAAAACAACAAGGTCCGAACAATCAGAGAAGCCCTTAAAATAGAAGACAGGGATGAGCTAAACACGCGAAACGACGCTAGCAACATTCCAAAAGCATATATAAATCCCTTCTGAAAAAAGAAGAAATGCAACGTTGCGGCGAGGAAGAAATATCAATAAACGGACGGCCGACAGTGTTGCCGAGTGCCGCGAATAGTCCAGAAGATCGACACACACACACATATATATATATATATATGTATATATATATATATATATATATATATATATATATATATATATATATATATATATATATATATTCTTCAACTTATAGTCTATATAATTTAATTTTTTTAACATAACCTATAGTAAAATTTGAGATAAAAGAGATAAATATTCCGGATAGATATTTTTCTCGTCGCTTATTCAGAAGGCGTACAAAAGAAAATAATGTAATTAAAATTTGAAATCTTCAAATAGCAAGTAAAGAAAAGAAAAAATTATATTGACTTTTTATTAAAAAAAACATTTTTCTGTTTGCTTTGAAAATAAAATACGACCAATACAATGACCTATTTCTACGACCTTGAACAAAAAAATCCGCCAAGTAAATATTTTAAAAGATTATAGAAATAATTGGGAACACACTCAAAAAAAGTTTGTTTTTTATAATGTTAACAGAGCATTAACTTACCATTAGCAGAGCATTACCATCCGGAAAAAATTATTCTAAAGATCTAAAGAAAAATGTTTTATAGGGCGATCCGGAGAAAACGAATGTTTTTGGGATGGGTAGTACTCGGCTATTAGAACAAGAGGAGAGCTGCGGCATCAGTTTATTGATTTTCCCTACGATGCTGTTTAGTATCCGTTATACTGCTATGTCATATTCCATCAATTAGTGTTTTATATGTTTCAGAAATAAATCATGAGCGATGGAGCTTATTTTCATGTAATGGCCAGTAAACAATACAGCCGATTTTGGACTCTAGAACATTCAGTCTTAAATTACTAATATCTATATTGTGGTCATGTTTGATTGCATGTTGGACAACACAAGATTGTTCTTTATATCTCGTGTTTTTTATATCTCGTTAATAGGAATCTTTTTTTTTGTTCGCACAATATACCTTAAATCACAATATAGATAAATAATTTCGTAAATCCTCGACTTTTCATATTGATCTACGTGTAATCGCATGGTTTATCCTACGAATTACCCTGAACTTTTCTTAATTTATTATATGGTTTGTACATAAACTTAAAGTCCACTTTTTTCAAAATGTTGTCTAGCCCTCGTGTTGATTGGGCAGCAAACGGTATTACCATGAATTTATTTTTGTTCTGATCCTTTTGAGAATCCGAAGATTCCTCAATAATATTCTAAACTAATGTTTTCTAATTAATTTATCCACAATATAGTTTTAACAACAAGATTGTTTCTGAGTACATCTCCTTAACAACATTATGTATGAAGCAAAATTATTTTCAGTTTAATAACAGATTTACGAACAACAAGAAGGAACGGTCATGAGCAATCCTCTGTCACCGTTCTCAGCCAACTTATTCATGAATAAATTTGAAACCAAGGCAAAGATGAATTCGTCTTTTGCAATTTGCGATTCAAAAAATGAAAACTTAGATGATTTTATTATAAACTTAAATAAGTAAATCCCAAAATACTATATCCACGCATGAACTCGAAAACAAGGATAGTTTACCATTTCTGAATATTTTAGCCAGTAGAAACAATAAAAATGTTGATATTTTTAGAACACATTCCTAACGAATTCGAATCAGCTTCCACAATAAGATGACTAGTTTAAATTTTATGGTAAATAGATTAATCAATTATCCTTTAAACAAAGATAATTATAACAAAGAATTAAAATTAATTAGGGAAGTATACAAAGTGAATGATTATAATAAGAATATTGTAGATAAATAAATTAGAAAATATTTTTCTAAAAAAGTTTAAAGTTTAGAAAATTATTGAGACAATCTTCGACTTTTTAAAAGGATCAGAACAAAAATAAATTCATGGTAACACCGTTTGATACCCAATTAACACGATGGTTAGACAAAATTTTGAAAAAAGTGGACATTAAAGTTGTGTATAAACCATATAATAAATTAAGAGATTAACTGGGTATTCCAAAGGATAAAGTATATGAAAAGTTAGGGATTTATGAAATTAGTTGTGCATGCAATCGAACATGACCACAATGTAGATTAAAAGTGAAAATATCAGTAGGGCTTTGGATGTATATGAAAGCATTCAAATAAGAAAATGTAAGAAAATCATGAACCGGGATAAAGGACCTATTCTGTTCAGTCAACTTTTTCAATTATTAATGTAAAGCTCAGTAAACTTCGGTGGTCATGATTTTTATATGATTTATTAGTTAGAGTTATGATATAAATAGAACATAGTTTAGAATTAGATTAAACCATCTCCTGATGATGCTAACATGGTTAGAGAAACGTGCATCGAGAAGTTTAAAAAAAGTGATTTGGTGTTTAGTGATAAATCTCTTAGAGTTTAGAATGAAATAAAATGAATTGATCAATTTATTCAATTCAATTAATGATCAATTCAATTTAGTTGAATTGATGAATTCTATTGAGATTTATTATATACTTTTTACTAGCCAAAGGGCTCTAGCCACATCAGTTCCCGATAACTGAAGTAAAGCGACGTAGGTCGCTGTCTAAATCTGGATAGATGAATAAATGGAACCAAGCCATCCGCCAACACGGTCTATATGGCTAAAAGTTTTCTTATTTTTTACTAACTAAACTGGTTTGCTATCAAATTAATTTTATACAGAGTATTTCAAAATAGTTCACAACAAAACATAAGTGTCAACAAAAACTTGAATCTACCATGTGTTATAGCTTTAATACATCTGAAGCTGTTTAAAACCATGCACTGAAGCATACCGCAGTCTATTAAAGATATGTTTTTATATTATTAAAAATATTCAAAAACTAGGAAAATTCATCCGTGCTCCATGCAAAAGATGCCCATTCCTCCAGCCGCCAGTAAAATGTCAGCAAGTGTTAACGGACACCGCTCTCTGGCCTTAAGCCGTCAACGACTCGGCCTTAAATCGGCCACGAGCTGAACTTTCGGAAATATTTTATATTGAGTAACCAATTTAAAATTCTTAAAATCAATAATGATCATTCCTGCCTTATGACAAAATAGCATACGACTGGTTTCTCCAGAGGGTTTATGTTAATTTATATCAAAACAATTTAAATATAGGAAAATTAAAATATTTATAAGTTAAGTTTCAAACAAAATACAGAGAAACTTTATTTATTATTCTCACTTATTTAACCCTTCGTTTCCCGCGCCAAAGTTCCTTAGACCATTACTCGCTCGGTATCTTCGAGACACCAGTAAAGTGTTGCATTATAGACTCTTTTATTATTGCTGTTTTTGTTTAAACTATTAAAAAGAAAGGTCCTAAATAATTCTGAACCTTTATTTAGAAAGGAAAACAGAAAAGTTTAAAAAACTATAAAATACAACAAACTAAAGAAACTGTTTTTTAGTTTATAAAAACATATATAGTTATTAAGTTATACAAATAAAATAACATAACATCGAAATATACTCCTAATCATTTTTTATGTGGCAGAAGTCACATGTGTAATTTGCATGTTCGCGACAAATACCATTTTCACGCTTCACACAAGTGTATTTGGTTATATGATTTTTCCTTCGGCCACAAATATAACATCTTTTTGTGAAACCAGTAGACTTTATTTTGGATTTCTTACTAGTAATTTTTTCATTATTGCTGGATTCTGTTACAGTGACCATTCTAGTTCTTTTCGGTAGGTCTTTTTAGGTAACCATGAAATTTTGGATCTGTTTTTTATATGGTCTATTGAAAGTTCCAATGTTAATATTTTTATGAACACCCTTCTGTTTGCTATTACAGCATTTCGATTACCTTTGTAAATGGCATATTTGACCGGCTTTGACAGCATTGATGGCTGCTATATTTAGTATCGCATAAAATAATGCTATGGGCCAACATGGTACATGCTATCTCTATTGCATTCTCATACAAGAACATTTCTTCCTTTTTTAGGTATAGAAGACTCAAAATGTTTATGAAAATAATTCTCGATTGCGCACTCATACTACGCTAGACGGAAGTTTTCGTTAATTTATTCTTACAGTCCTGACAGGTGAGCCGGTGATTTTTTATTAGATCGATGACGAGTTCTTGGTTGGTAAACCAGTTGTCGACGGCAATATTAGTTCCACTGATTTGCTCTCTGATCCATGTACAGGTCTTTCTATCCCGTCTAGTAATGCCAAGCATACATCTTCCCATTCCCCTCTGTGCTACTCGACGTTTTTGAACTGGCACGACACAAGACATACTGATCAAATACTGTTCTTGTCAGGCAAAGTGGCAGTTTGCTCTTAAACACTATGTTGAGCCTGCCGAATGCCTGCCAGCCACATTTAAAGCATCGCTCCACAAAATTTATTGAACATGACCTGACTCTTCTGGTTTATTTTGAAGCCAAATAGTTCCCGAGCCCTTTGCAGCTCCTCTGGGTCTTGTGAAAGAAGAACGATATCATCTGCGAATCTAAGATGATTTAAGTATGCATCATTAATCCTTATTTCATCCTGTTTCCAATCCAGATCACGGAACACTTCTTCCAAGCAGGCTGAGATAAGAAGAGGCAATATTGCGTCATCCTGCCGTACGCCCCGCTCTACATTTATTCCAACCTCAAGATCGTCAAAGTGGACTGTCGCTGTAGCTTCATCGTATATCGATCCTAGTAGATTTACATTAAATGCTTCTTCATAATCAATAAAAGCCAAGCACAGTGGCATAGTGTATTCGTTGTGTCTTTCTATGGCCTGCTGTAGGACCTGAATGTGATCCATTATACTGAATCCACTTCTGAATCCTGCTTGCTTTCTTGGTTATGCGTCATTAAGTTTTCTTAGTATTCTTTTAGATATTATCTTGGTGAAAACTTTGCACACAGGAGGCTTATTGGACGGTAGTTCTTTAAATCATTCCGTGCTCCTTTCTTATGTAAAAAAAATCACTTCTGCATTTTTTCCATAAGCTGGGTACTTCTTGTTGTTTGAGACATTTTGAATATAATTTTGCTAGTGTTTTATGCAAAGTCCGACCACCAGCTTTTAACATCTCCACAGTTATACTATCCTTTCCAGGTGCCTTGCCATTTTTTATCCAGTCTATAGCATTTATTTCTTCCTCCACCAGGATATCCGGCACTTGTTCTTCAGTAGGCATTGCTGTTCTGTCTGATTCTGGTCCTCATATAACTTTCAATAAAATCTTCGGACACCTCTGACATTTCCGCCCGTTCGCTGCATATTGTACCATCCTCACGCATTAAGGAAAACATGTGTGTCATTTTCTTTCTTAGCTTCTGCTTAGCTTTGTTAAGTCACCTGTTTTCTTCCAGAGTCTTTTGTACAAGCTGCATGTTGAATCGCCGCGTTTCCTCTCGAATACGTTTTCTTATAGTTTTGCAAAGCTCAACGTACTCGACCTTGCCAAAAGGGCTATCTGCATTCTTCATTGTCCACCGTTTTTTTTATTAAATTAATGGTCTCATTGGAAATTTTTGACTCTTTGAAACAATTATCTTTTGATGCTATTGAAGCCGCCGTTTGAAGCACATTGACCAATATGATTTCACATTGGTCTGCAATTTCCATCTCCTCCGGGTCTTGTAACACAGCAAAGCGATTCGACAGAGCAATTTCATAATCTTTGCCCCTCTCCGGCAGCTTTTCAGAATCCACTTTACCCCTTTTTGATCTTATCATTCTTTTGCGCTCTTTTCGCCAGTTTATTCTAATCTTTGCTTATACCATTCGGTGGTCACTTCCCACATTAAAGTGGCTGAGGACAGTACAATTGCAAAATATTGCTTTATCGTTTGACATGATGTAATCAAATTCACTTGTGAGTCCAGATGGACTTTTCCATGTCCATTTTCTGTTGATCTTTTTCTTGTAAAACGAATTCATAATATAAAGTTCTTGTCCTTCAGCAAAGTCAACTAGCCTGTCATCTCTATTGTCCCGCTCACCATTTTCGTATGGGCCAGTTGCATTTTCACCAGTTTTTGCTTCTCCGATTCTGGCATTAAAGTCGCCCATCAGGATTTTATACCTACACCTCTCTTTGTCTAAAAGTTGGGCCACATCGTCATAAAATTCCTCAATTTCCTCATCTCTATGGCTTATAGTTGGTGCATAAGTTTGGACGATTTGAAGGTTAAACTTTTTATTCAGCTGAATGACGCATTGGGCTAATCTGTCGGATATACTTTCAAATTTGACTACACTATCTTTCAGCTTTCGATTGATGAGAAATCCAATTTCACCACATCGTCCATTCTCCGTACCTCGGGTGTAGAGTACGTGACCAGAGAGAGAGAGAGAGAGAGAGAGAGAGAGAGAGAGAGAGCTATTGTCGACTGTATAAATTCCATTAAGTTACACTTCTAGATAGATTTCTAAATTGGCAGTATAAATCATTTTGGTGTCTACAAGGGCTACGATCTTTGTGCCATACTTCGATGGCTTGCTTGGAGCCTGATGAAATGGACATTTGCCTCTGAATAATGGAACATTTAATCAATTATCACATACTCGCCAACAAAATAATATTTTTGAGAATGAGCAACGAACCTTTCAACAATTTCTCTTATAGACACAAGCTTATGGGCGCACATATTGCATAAGAAAATCAAATCTATTTCGCGACATTATTCAAAAAAGTTTAATGCCAGAAGGTACGGAAGCTCAAAGATCTAGCTATCTAGCGAGTCAGCTATTCGGAAGAAATCCTGCCATGTATAATGAGCAAATAAATCCAAAGCCCTATTTCAGATAAATCTCTTATTCTACAGCCTCTTTCTCCTCTATAAGAATGCTTTTTACTAGAAATATACTTTGTAGTATTACTGACAATTATGTTTTGCATCTTATTATCAAAAAAAGCACTCCGACAAGCTAAGGCAGAGTTTACATTCCTTGTAGTTCCGTTTACTCCGGGCAAAAGGCTAACAATATTATGTGAACGAATTCTTACATTCTGAAGAGGTATCCATAGTTTCCACATTGTACTATCTTTTCCGAGAGCCGTATTTGCACTTGGCTGTGTAATATTTTCATCATCTTCACTGAATATTTCTTGCTCTATGTCTCAACTGCTGCATTTCTGCTCTCTGTCATTCAGTTGATTCTCCACATAGTCTTCGCTGCTATCCTCTTCTTCCAAAAATACATCATCTTCCATATCTGCTAATTCCCGCAGAATTTCAGCATCTTCTTCAACAAGTGGATCAAAAAAGTTTTTCGGCTCTAAAAATATTATTCATTATACCACAATTTTAGATGTGTTGTTATAACTTACTATTTTGCGATACAAATACGTTTTCAGTATTGAAGCAAAAGTACTTGCGTAGCATCTAACAAAATCCACATGTAAAAAGTCGGGCCTTAGTTGCACAGCGTATAAAAGTAAACTGATTGTATACGACTGGCATCTGCCAGACGCCGCGTGAGTAATGGAAGGTTAAATAACTTGAAATAGCTGAATTATTTGTTCTACTAAATTAAAAATATATAAAAATATAAATTTATAAAAAATATATAAACATTAATAATGTAAATAATTATATAGACATTAAATATATAAAAATTAAAAATATATAATAATTAAAAATAGTTAAGTTGATATTTCTTAAGACGTAAGAGAAGCCCTAACTTTCTAAATGTAGAGGAGCCACAATTCAATAACGCAAAATTTTCATCTCATCAAACAACAAACATCACTAACTTATTAAATATGTCGCATATAATGTAATACATTTTATGGGACTTTTTCTGTTTATTTTGCAATTTAATTTATTTAATGTTATATTTTTTATTGTCATTATAAAAATTATTTCAAATGGAAAAATTTTTATGTGCAATATTTAGGTATTTTATTTTCAATTCCAATTGGCAGGTATTATTTTCAAAGTATTTCATTTCACATAATTGCAAGAGTATACACTGTCTACTGTGCACTCATTAAGATAATTTTACACCTTCAATTATCTCACTCTACATCCTATTGTTTAGAGATGGTCTTTTGTTACCCCTATAATGATCCTAATTAGGCGCACCTTTACTTTGTCCTGCTCGTTTTATATCCTCACCTTTTATAATTGCCAAATAAATTGTTTCTAATTAGTAATTTTGAAAGTGGTCCTTGTAACAAGTTTCATTTATTAAATGAACGAAAAAGCGTGACCTACATATGAAAATAAATTATGACAGATGAACATAAAATTAGAAAATATTTATAATTTTTTCTGGAAACTACAGTTTTTTGGTGTTCTATGTTATTCTGGAAATATAAAATACTTATTTAGGGTTTAGGATCTCATTGAATGATATATCACGAGGGTGAATCAAATATAAACGGGAATATTTAATTTACTTTTCTCAATCAATCATGAGCGGGCTGTCAGTGTAGGTCGTTGTAGTGCAATGTATTAGGAGCGGGGGTAACGTTCGGTGAGCTGTTGCATTCAGTTATTTTGTCAGTACAACAATGAGTGAGCAATAGGTAAACAACAACGTTTTTAACCAAGGAAGGCGTTAAACCATCCGAAATATGAATTCGGTTGAAGGTTCAGTATGGAGAATTTGTTCTTAAAAAATATGCTGAGCCTGCTAAATAGTTTCCACATTTAACACGCCGTTCCATCCACCGGGCGCTATCCCTTTTCATTGAAATCCTTCTGCCATCAGCATATTTATTGAACATAATCTGGCTCTCTTTCTGGTTTATTTTCAAGCCAAATGGTTCACCACCCCCTTTCAGCTCTTATATGTATGTTTGCAGCTATTCTGGGAGTTATGAAAGGAGAACGATATCATCTGCGAATCTAAGGTAGCTTAAGCATGCACCATTGATTTTTATGCCATTTTATTTCTAATCCAGATTACGGAATACTCCTTTAAGGAAGGCTGAGACGAGGTCTGGCAATATTATGCCAACCTGCCCGATACTCAGCTCTACATTAATTTCAACTTCAAGATCATCAAGGTGAACTGTC